>JAPDVU010000007.1:17500-382500 GCA_026230045.1 Corynorhinus townsendii | reverse complement strand
GGTGCTGCCCTCCTTCCAGGAACGCCCTGCCTCCTCCCCTCCCACCTGTTGGGCTCCTCAACTCCGCCCAGAGGCCACCTTCTCCACAGCTGCCCTCACGCAGGCGCCTCCAGGCCCGGGGCCTGACCTCCAGAGGAGGAGGGAGGGTGGACGGAGAGAGGCGGCATGGCCAGGGCCAGGGCAGCCCTCACATGTGCGTCTGTAAGTCAGCAATTTGTTGATGCGGAGGTTATAATGTGATTTCGTTAAAAACCTGCTCTTGGAAAATACAGATAAGCTCAATATGTTTAGAAGCCATTTTCATTGGTCATTTGTTCATTTAAATGTCGATATAAATTCATAGTCATGAGTTATTATTCCAAGAACAATTATCACATCAATTTTTAAATTATTTTTTAAATTGATTTCAGAGAGGAAGGGAGAGAGAGAAACATCGATGATGAGAGAGAATCACTGATCGGCTGCCTCCTGCACGCCCACTGGGGATCGAGCCCACAACCAGGGCCTGTGCCCTGACTGGGAATCGAACCCTGACCTCCTGGTTCATAGGTGGACGCTCACCACTGAGCCACGCTGGCTGGACAAATTACTTTTTTTAATCTCAAAAGGCTGCCATTGACTTTCCCCTTTTCTCACTGTGCTTCTGGGCAAGAGTCTGGCCGTCGCTCTGTTCACTGGAGGACGGTGCTGACACGGCCTCGTGGAGACGCTGATGTGTGAGTATGAAGTTCCTGGTTAGTAAACGCGGGTCACACGGCTCGGCCGAAACAGCCTCTGCCTTCCCTTCGAGGAGGTGACTTATCGGGGGGCTGACATCCCTGGGCTGTGGCCACTCACCTTGGCAGATGGGGAACGAGTAGAAACCCCGGCGGCAGGCAGCACACCGGGGGCCCTCGACCCCCGGGCGGCACAGGCACCTCCCATGCGCATCACAGATTTCGGGGAGCACTCCTTCGAAGTCACAGTCACAGCCTGGGGAGGAGAAGAGGCTTTGGGGGTCTCCCTCCTCCTTCCCTCCGCCAGCTCCTCCCTCCCTCAGGTTTCTGTCGGGAAAACAGCTGGTGAGTTATCCATGGCGTACCGACACCCTTAACCCCAGAGACCACATCTTCAAGGGGAAGAAAACAAATATTCAGCCAAACTCAGAGGTGCACTAAGAAGCATTGGGGGGGGGGGCATCCGTTCACAAAACACCTTTTACACTCTTCCTGTCTAATCCTGTGAGGACACCCCACCCCCAATCTGAGCTTTGCGCAGTAAAACTTCATGTAACAGGTTCCCATCAGATGAGAACCTGGCAGGGCTGCGCACAGGCCTTGTCTATGCCTGGTACACAGTACACCAGTCAGCGTGCGATGAATGAAGAACGTGCTAAGCATATGAATGAAGAACACACTAAGTATACAAATGAAGAACACACTAAGTATATGAATGAACACACTAAGCATATAAATGAAGAACACACTAAGTACACGAATGAAGAACATGCTAAGCATATGAATGAAGAACATGCTAAGTATGCAAGACTGGAGTTCTTTTCAGTAAATACCGTTCCTTGAATTCTATCCTATTGGCATCTACTTGGAGCTTCAAAGCCAAGATGTCAGAATTCACAGGTCCCTCTCTTCCTCCTGATCTGGCCGGTCTCCCTGACAACAGTGACTGCCTGCCCTGCGGCCAAGGAGATGCCTGGCCCGGCAGGCATGCAGCCAGGACAGCCCACCCAGGCTGCTCCCCAACCTCAGGGTCTCACCCTCAGTCCCATCCCCACTGACCTTGAAACCTGGGCACTGCAAGGAGCTCCTAGCAAAGTGACTGGGGACTCGAACCTTTTCATGGCATTTGTCCCAACTGAGGGGACAGCCAGCTTCGGGCCACATGGGCGGCTCTGCAGAACCACCTGGGGGTGTCAGTCTCCCACCGTAAGCCCCCCCACCCCGTCTCTCTGCAGCTGTCAATCTTGCTTTTTGCTGCTCTCCCTTTGAACTTGGGGGAAAGAGTGTAGTGGAGGCTGGTGTCCCCAGGAGTGGGTGTTTGACCCCCTGCCACATTCGAGAGCAGCCCCCGAAGGTGTGTCTATTTACACTGACTTCCTAAAGTCAACCTTAAGTGGATACAACTAAGCAGTTGGGCCTGGAAAACCCTAATAGTATTCGAGGTCATGAAATACAGTGAAAACCCGCACAACGCTCTGATCCGACACTGTTCTGTCCTTCTGCTCCAACGCTCCCGTGTCTGAGACTGAGCGAGTGGGTTTTCCAGGGCAGCGGTGCCCGTGCTGGCTGCCCACTGGGCCCTCCGGGGAAACCCGCTGCTCGCTGGGGCCTCCGGGTAAACCCACCCGTGTCAGTAAATAGTCCTATGGGAGCACTGCCACATCACACATCGACGTACTGTCCATCGCTGCTCGTACAACAGCAGAGCTGAGCCCTGCACCGTCGCCCACAAAGCTGGACTATTCCCTATCGGACCCTTTACAGGAATACCTGCCAACCGCCGAGTGGGAGCTTTTACTAACGAGAGGAAGAGACATGTATCAGAATCATCTGGAAACTTGCTCAACTCATCAGCCTGGGCTGCGCCCCTGGAAATCTAGATTAAGATCTGGGTGAGCCCTGGCTGGTTTGGCTCAGTGGTTAGAGCATCAGACCAAAGTGTCTTGGGTTTGATTCCCGGTCAAGGGCACCTATCCCAGCCCTGGTAGGGGTGCATGCGGGAGGCAACCAATTGATGTTTCTCTCTCTTTCCCCCTCCCCCCTTCCATCTTTCTCTCCCCCTCCTTCCTTCTCCCATCTCTGTCCCCCTCTTTCCTCCCTTCCACTCTCTCTAGAAATCAATAAAAAAATATCCTCAGATGAGGATTGAAAAAAAAGATCGGGGGTGACACACGGGGATTTAGATCTTGGAAAAGCACGGGTTCTGCAGCTCAGCCCTGTGTGAGAACCACTGTCAGAAGCCATGACGCATCCATGGGCCGCAAGGAGTTACGTGCTCAGGGCTGGCGGGTGTGGTGGAGATGCTGAGCTCCTCACGTTCCCTGACAGGCTGGGCCCCAGACCGGCCTCTCTGAAATGCACGAATGAATGGCTATCTGCCCTCACTTCCCAGACCCATCCAACCGCTCGAGTTAAACGTCTCTCCCTCGACGCTGCCTTCCAAGGCTTCCCTGAGATTTTGTAACGGACTCTGCACTCCCCTTCAAGTTCAACTCAGCTTCTTTCCCCAAGTCCCCGCCAGCCTGCTCCTCCTCCGGGAGAAAAGGGAATTGAATAACAAAGGGGTGCTGGAAGCAGACGCAAGGGGGAGACCGGAAGCACTCCTGAGACCAGACAGGGGAGATGTGCTGTAATCAAAGCCCAAAGCCAGTCCCATCCCAGGCCATTAACAGTATTCGAGGAGGCACTTGCTCAGACCCACTGTGGGCAGGAGACTGGGGTCGGTCCTGGGGGTTAGAAACCAAGTCTGGCAGAGCCGATGTCCCCACTGACCACGTGTCTGACAGAAACCTAAGACAACACCCACATAACACGTGGCGCCCCCGTATGGTCAGAGGCAGAGGGAGGGCGCAAGCAGGCAACCGCATAGGGCGGTCCACTGGATCACACTACGCCTGACCCGGTGAGCCCTGGGTGCTGCCCCAATCCTGGGACACTCCCCACGCCCGCCCGCTCCCCCACGTGAGAGGACGGCTCCTTCATCCCTTCTCCCTCCTCAACCCCAAGGCTCCTCCCACCTCACTCTCTGCCTCAGGCCTGGATTCTCATTTCACAGAAGAAAAGGAGCCACCAGGAGAGCTCACACGGGAGCCGCCTCAAGGCACCTGCCACGCCCCCCACGTGGCCAGGAAGCAGAGAAAGAGGAGGGAGCATCGCTTTCTCGTGGCCATTAAGGCGTTACCTTTTATATCTCCAGCTACTGGGTCTTCTGGACTTGGAGCAGAAACAGGGACAACAGGAATTCCTAGAAAGACAGTTTATTAAAAAGCACAGAGGAGGATTAGGGAGACAGGAAGTAGAATATTAAACTGCACGAACGAGGAAGAAGCCCTAACTTGCTGAAAGGCGGCCGGGGAGACAAAGTAAAGAAAGGCACTGGACTTAACACGCATCTGGTCCTGGAGACCAGGCTGGCCGGGCGTCTGGCGTGTGCTGATGAGCAGAAGGCGATGGTCTGCGCTCGCGTAGCCAAGCCTCGGCCTAAGGAGCGTGGCCTGACATCTTTCACACCTTTACTGTAAAATGGAGACGAGCTTTCCAAGGCGTTTTCTTTCAAGATCTCCCCGCCCGCCAGTTCTGTTCACCCCACAGCATTACTTCCAGGTTCCTTTCTCACTAAGCAGGCAAACACGATTTCTGCTCAGCCTCCACCCACTGGTCGCAGATTCTGGGTTGCTTAAGTCCTGAGGTGGTCCTGCCGTGTTCTGGCCTAAAATCGGTTCCTTTAAACGTAGATAATCATATAGTGTGCCCTTCAGAACAGTACCCTCAACAGCGCTAGTTTAACCCTTACCCCGGCCCAGCCAGTGTGGCTCAGTGGCTGAGCGTCGACCTATGAACCAGGAGGTCAGGATTTGATTCCCTGGTCAGGGCACGTGCCCAGGTTGCAGGCTCGATCCCCAGCAGGGGGCGTGCAGGAGGCAGCCGATCGATGATTCTCTGTCATCATGGATGTTCCTCTCTCTCTCCCTCTCCCTTCCTCTCTGAAATCCATTTTTTAAAAAATTTAGAATCACTTTTACATAAATACAACCCACTCGGCCCCATTCCCGTGCCCCTCCCTCCCTCTCCCACCCACAGTGCCCTCGGGCGTGAATGCACACGCCCAGCCTGTGTGTGTATGTGTGTGTGTGTGTGGGGCGCTGCTCGCCCAGGTACTCACTGGAGCAGAGCGGGAAGTTATGGTAGCCGGGGGCGCACTCCTCGCAGTGGTCGCCGTGGAAGTTGGGGCGACAGGCACAGCGGCCCGAGCCCGGCTCACAGCCGTCCGCGTGCTCAGGGCTGCAGCTGCAAGCTGAGGGCAACCCAGTTCCGAGCGTCAGTCCTTCGTGCACTTGACACGGCAAATGCACCCGCTAGCTCTCAGCAACGTTCCTGCTCCGTTGTGGGTGCACCATCCTCGAGAGGGTCCACCCTTTCCACCACAGGCGTGGCTCCCACTGGCGGCGCCCCAAGGGCCCTCAGAGATGAGCCTTAAGGAGCGTCCACACTGGGATGCTCTCAAGACGCAGTGCCACACGGAGCCCCGCCCAGCTCGCTGCGGGAGGGAAGCCTGCACCCTCCACCATCAGAGGGGCTGGGGGGTTGGGGGGGCTTTGGGCTTGGGGCCGGGGCTCCCGGCAGGCCTGCTGGGCACAGCCTCTCCGGGCCATGAGCCAGCTGTGAATGTCCACACATGGTCATTCTACACGGGTGTGGTGTGGACACGTGTGTGGATGCCTGGATGTGGATATGTCGTCTGTGGGCAGCACAGCAAGATTGCGCCCATGACCCAAGTGGCAGATGCTCACGACGACGGGGTGAGCATTTCAGGGGGACCCCCGGGTGCCCTCCCTTGGGAGTGTCCCTTGACCCGCAGGTCCTCACCGTGGACACAAAACCCTGTCATCGCTCCGCTAAGTACACGTCCCACGAGCGCCAAGCCCCCTCCCGCCCCACAGCCGGCCCCCGGGAGGCCTCTGCTGAGTCTGTTTAGGATGCACGTGCCTGCGGACCCTTCGCTAAGCCCGACACCTCCAGGCGGCCACTTCAGTGACAAAGTGATAGAAAGTGACAGAAAGTGACAGAAAGCTGAGGTTCCTGCCCTTGCTGGGGTGGCTCAGTGGATAGAGCCCCAGCCTGCGGACTGAAGGGTCCCGAGTTCGATTCTGGTCAAGGGCACGGACCTCGGCTGCAGATTCCCCGGCCCTGGTTGGGGGGTGTGCAGGAGGCAACCCATCGACGTGTCTCTCTCTCTGTCTCCCTCTCCCTTCCACGTCTCTAAAAGTCAACGGGAAAACACCCTCGGCTGAGGATTAACAGCAGCAAACAACAACCAGAAAAGAAAACTGAGTCCCGGACAGGGTGTGACGGCATCCAGGATGCCTGTGTCACTTTGCCGATGCCCATTGGCCACAAGGAAATGACGGACACGTTGCTTCGTGGGGTAGTGTGGAAGGGGAGGGAAGCAGGGTCACTCCTGGCCACGTAAGACTGTCCTGGAGCCACAGCTCAGCGCTCACACACACAAATCTGAATGATGTGAAGGAGCAACAGCCTCGGGACGGGAGTCGTCCTCTGCCCCCGGCAGCCCAGAGAACAAGAGGAACCGATGGACACACACAGGACGATCTGCACTCGGACCCTGGGGCGGTTCCACGGGGTCCGGGGGTGGGGGCGGTGGGGAGGGAGGGCCGAGGCATCTTTCTGGCCGTGGAGCTAGGAGACCCGGGGACGCCAGACAGGTGCGAACTGCTTCCTGGACCACCAGGGACTGGCTCTGTCACCTGGGCCAAAATATGCAGGCCCTTCGGTTTCCCCACATCTGAGCACGAGAATCAGCCCACAATGCCCGGAACTTATAAATAAGACACGTGAGAGTATTTAGGCAACACCCTGCATAGAGCAAATGCCTGATAAATCATAGCTCTTTTAAATATTAGGACTATTTCTAAATTCTTGTAAAATTTTTACTATGTTGTCTTGATGCTGCTTCTGAAAAAAATGAAAACTATTGGACATCATAGAAACATGTCAAGGCCGCCGGCGTGGCTCCGTGGTTGAGCACTGACCTATGAAGCAGGAGGTCAGGGTTCGATTCCCGGTCAGGGCACAGCCCTGGGTGGTGGGCTCCATCCCCAGTGGGGGGCGTGCAGGAGGCAGCCAATCGGAGAATCTCTCTCGTCGATGATGTTTCTCTCTTTCTCTCCCTTTCTCTCTGTGATCAATAAAAACATATTTTAAAAAAAAGGAACGTGTTGAAACAAGAGGAAGTGGAGGAGCTGACACTGGCTGCAGGCCCCGTATGTGATGGCCCAATGGTTAATGTTTCCCCAGGAGCTTTTGAGGGCGTTCCGCCTGATCTTAGGGAATGTATTATCATTTCTACTTTTATTTATACGGAACCTGAGGCTCACAGGGGTTATGCAACTGCCTGCAGTCACCCGGGAAGGAGGGAACCAACAACAGGAAGAAAGAGGGAACGAAGGGACCGCGTGGCTGATGAGAGCGGAGCCTGAGGCCTCCCGGAGCAGCGCACACGCCTCAGATGCACCTGGTTGAAATGCAACTTACGGATGCAGCCGTGGGGGGCCTCCACCGGCACGCCGTGAGGGCGGTAATAGCCCTTCGCACACTGCTCACAGTTGACGCCGGCCGTGTTGTGCTGGGAAGAAACGGAAATTCAGAGGCAGGGCCCTGAGGAAGTCCTGTTTCACTTTATTCCTCCCCAGGAATAACTCTGCCGTGTGCACTTGCAACGTCAAAGTCCGCACGTAAAAACACACAACAGCCCTCACCGGAGTGGCTCAGTGGATAGCGCGTCGGCCTGCGGACTCAAGGGTCCCAGGTTCGATTCCGGTCAAGGGCATGTACCTTGGTTGCGGGCACATCCCCAGTAGGGGGCGTGCAGGAGGCAGCTGATCGATGTTTCTAACTCTCTATCCCTCTCCCTTTCTCTCTGTAAAAAGTTTATAATAAAACATATTTTTAAAAAGGGTTGATCTTGGCCTTGACTCTCCAAGATTTACCGAGGACGCTGGCTCACACGCGGCTGTGGATTTCCCCCCACTGGAGAGGACGTGGGAGCAGGACCCACGAACTGGACAACCCGGGTTTCCCCGTCACAGGGCCTTGCTAAGGAACCACCTCACGTTGGAGTGAGAGAGGCCACAATTCCAACTTTATTCAGAAGAAGTGATGGACAGCAGACGGACGACCCTTCGTGTAAGCCACGGAATAAGCAGTCACACGTGTTTGTAGTTCTCTGTGTTGGGAAGAAAGCGCACTTACTCGTCCTCTCCTCCCTGTGCTTTGGGCACGGACCACTTCCGAAACACGTCTGCTCCGCGAACGGAAAGGTGGGCAGCAGTCTCCCACACACAGTCGTTTTAAAGGATAACGTGAGGCTGCTTTTCTACCCCGTGATTAATCCTTTTAATTGCCACAGAATCACCTGCATCACCCGTTTCCAGCAACCACACACCACGGGCCCAGCTCGGCTCTGCCTCGCCTGCTCTCTCACGGGAACCAACTGGGAGGACGCTGTTCGTTCAGCAGCGAGAGGCCAGGCGACCGGGAGTCAACAAGACCAACCGTCACACTCCGGGCCCACAAGGAGGCTGCGCAGAAACCAGGGGGGAGAACCGAGACCCTTTCGCATCCTCTCCCCATCACAGGCGATTTTACTGACTCCAGGCTTTCACGCATTACACTCCTTGTCCTGTGGGCGAACACCTGAATTCACTTAACACTGAGGTCCAACACCACGCCGGCCGCTTCTCTGGCTTCACGTTTAATGCACACGTTGGGGCAAACAAGAAACAGCGTGGCCCACCCCCTTCCCACCCAAGGCCAGTTCGCCCCTCGACTGTGACTGAGCACAGACCCAGGATCTGGGCCGCCTGGGCCCCCCCCGTGTTTCCTGTCGGAGAGGAGAGGAAATGAGAAGCCGTCCCCTGGAGGGTGCAGCTGGACTCTGCCTTCTCCCACAAAGCTCGGGCGATGAGACCCCGGCCACAGAGAAGGGACAGTTTTAAGACACAAAGAACAGCCACCAACAACCTAAAGAAAACAACCAATCGCCAGCAGACGGGGACGCCTGCAGTCTGCCTTCGGGTCGCAGGTGCTGAAGGGGACCCACACCGCACCCAGAGCGCGACCACACGCCCTTGACCTCTGGACCAAGGCCGGAGGGAGACGTAGGCCGCAGCTCCCTGATGTCTACAGGGAGGCACCGAGGAAGCGGCCTCGCTGGGGAGTGGGCACCGGACTTCGCATTTACCTGACGCTTAACGCGGTGAGAACACGCAGCCTTCGAGCTAAGGAGCGGGCTGGGCGCGGAGGGAGCCCGAGCGGAGGGAGCCGACCCCTCACCCTCCTCCGGCACCTCCCAGAGAAGCAGGAGCGCGCACCCTAACCCGGCCCTGCTCCCACCATCCTTCCGTCCTAATCCCCTAGGCCCGGGGTCGGCAAGCCGCGGCTCTTGAGCCACCTGCGGCTCTTTGGCCCCTTGAGGGTGGCTCTTCCACAAGATACCACGGCCTGGGCGAGTCTGTGTGGAAGAAGTGGCGTTAGAAGAAGTTTCAGTTTAAAAAATGTGGCTCTCCGAAGGAATGTCCATCGCTGTGCTGTTGGTATTTGGCTCCGTTGACCAATGAGTGTGCCGACCACTGGCCTAAGCAAACCCTTCCCGAGGTGCTTTCCATCTTCAGGTAGAACCCACCTCCCTGTCGCTCAGTCCCTGACCCACCACACGTGCCGACTGCCGCTCCGGAGAACTGCAAGCACATGGAGACCCTGGCCGGCCCACTGCTGGCCACACTCCCCTGCAGAGCCGGGCTTCCCTCCCTAGGGCCACGACCTGGCCTCTGACCTCTGACCTGTCCACCCTGCCCATGGCCTCTGCCTGGAACTCTCCCCGAGAAGATGCCTGGCTCGTGCTCTCGCTCTTTCAGGTCTTTCCTCAAACGCCACGCCCCAGGGACCCAGCCACCCTATTTAAAGTGCCGCACACCTGCCGGGCCGGCGTGGCTCAGCGGTTGGCATTGACCTATGAACCAAGAGGTCACGGTTCAATTCCCAGTCAGGGCACAGGCCCGGGTTGCAGGCTCGATCCCCAGTGAGGGGCGTGCGAGAGGCAGCCGGTCCGTGATTCCCTCTCATCACGGATGTTTCAGTCTCTCTCTCTCCCTTTCTCTCTGAAATCAATAAAAACATATTTAAAAAGAACGTCCATATTTTATTAAAGGGAGTCAAACACCCGCAAAAAACGTTGTGTTCCTTGCCTTCTTTCATTGCTCTTCCCCCCCTCCCAATTTTATTATTAAAAAATTAAAGTTTTACAGTGAAGTCCTATGCATGCTCTACGTAGAGGTTGCCCATAACCTTTTACTATATTTGTTTTATCACAGAATTACCCATCTTCTCGCTCCCTATTCATCCACCGTCCATCCTATTTTATGCATTTCAAAATAAACTGCTAACTAAATACCTGACTTAAACAAAGGCGTTTTAAAGTTAAGTTGGGAAAAATGCAATGAACCTAAACAAGACTTCAGTAATTTATATGCGAAAGAAAAATGCTTTTGCAGGGCCATTCTGAAAAAAAGAAAAATTCCATATTGATGTTTCCCCGGAACCGCAAAGTACAAAACGCAGCATCACTGCGAGAAGGAAGAGCAGGAACGTGCCCTGAAGACGCCCTGAGGGGTGGCCCTTCACTGGAGACGCGCCCCACCCGCTCGCCCCCCCCACCGTGCTTCCGCGATTTACGTCCCCAGTTTAACTTCACACACATTCGTGTCCGCAATTTAATTCCACGCAAACGACCGGGGCCTCGCGGTGCATCGTCCTCACCAGGTCCCGGGCCGCACTAGGCTGAAACCCTCCGTGACGTGAACAAACCCGCGCCTCGCCTCTTACGTGCCCTTTCGTTCCCAGCAGGCACGGGCGGGGGTGTGGAGGGGAGGCCCTGGTTCGAGAGGAACGGCCCCCGTGAAGAGAGGACCTCTCTGACGGCGGCTCTGACAAAGCATCACCCTACAAGCTCCAGGGCTGAGCGACACCACAGTCCAAACTCACGGGCATTGTCCCTCCTCGTGGCCAATGCCCAGTGAGGCCAGCTGTCCCCAGGAAAGATGAGACGTCAGCTTCATAGCTGGTGCCGATGGCAGGCATCATCACGCGACCCTGCTGCCCCTTCTCGCCGAGTCTAGATGCCAAACTGTCTGGGCAGAGGACGCAGGGCCGGCACTGAGGCCGGCACCCACTCCCCTCCAGCTTCAGTACCTCGCACCACGAGCTGCAGCGGCCGGCACTTCTCCCCTTTAGGCCGAGCGCGCGTGAGGAAGCTGACCGCTGGCGCCCGGTCAGACATGCCCCAGCCGTGGCCCCTCCCGCCCGCGTGACAGCCAGCTCACAGGACGTGGTGCCCAGCGTGGAGGGGATTCCAGAAAACGCTTCCGACGCTCAGAACGGCCTTGACGTCTTTGGGGAGCAGAGCTAAATGCTGTCATTTCCTACGGTGACACCCCCTCTCCTTGCCCAGCACCTCACCTGACAGTCGATGCAGACCCCTCCACCGGAGTAGACGCCGCGGGTGTCCAGGCTCGCCTGCTGCCGCTCCACGTCCGGGTCGTAGAAGCAGTCGGTGGCGTGGCCGTGGCAGTTGCAGGCTGCAGGGGCACCCAAGGTGATCACGTGACTGTGGGAGGCTCAGTCAGTCCCCGAGCAGGACTGCTTAGGGAGCTGCAGCACCGCCTCTTCCGGGACAGGGGCACTCTAGGTGGGAACCTTAGGGACTTTTACACAAAGTTCAGACTGTACCCTAACCCTTAACTCTAACCCTATCTCTAACCCTATCTCTAACCCTATCTCTAACCCTAACCCTATCCCTAACCCTAACCCTATCCCTAACCCTAACCCTAACCCTATCCCTAACCCTAACCCTATCCCTTAACCCTTCACCCTAACCCTAACCCTAACCCTATCCCTAACCCTTAACCCTTCACCCTAACCCTATCCCTAACCCTAACCCTATCCCTAACCCTAACCCTTAACCCTTCACCCTAACCCTATCCCTAACCCTAACCCTATCCCTAACCCTTAACTCTAACCCTATCTCTAACCCTATCTCTAATGCTAACCCTATCCCTAATCCTATCCCTAACCCTAACCCTAACCCTTAACCTTTTCCCTAACCCTATCCCTTAAACCTTAACCCTAACCCTATCCCTAACCCTAACCCTATCCCTAACCCTAACCCTAACCCTATCCCTAACCCTAACCCTAACCCTATCCCTAACCCTTAACCCTTCACCCTAACCCTATCCCTAACCGTAACCCTATCCCTAACCCTAACCCTATCCCTAACCCTATCCCTTAACCCTTCACCCTAACCCTAACCCTAACCCTATCCCTAACCCTAACTCTATCCCTTAACCCTTCACCCTAACCCTAACCCTATCCCTTAACCCTTCACCCTAACCCTAACCCTAACCCTATCCCTAACCCTAACTCTATCCCTTAACCCTTCACCCTAACCCTATCCCTAACCCTAACCCTAACCCCCAACTGCTCCCTCAATGCGCCCAGCTCTCTGCTTAGCCACCAATCTCACCACCTTCTCCAGACCTCAAGAGTTAGGATTCTAACCCAGTATCACATCCTAAGAAATGATAAGGACCGAAATGTAATAGCGGCTGCATCGTATTTTAAACTGTTCAAAAGAAGGCCAGCTTATGTTAAAGCACTCAGCCCAATCCTTGCATTTAGTAAACGCCTAACACATAGTAAAGGTTATTACTCATGTTGTTTCTTTTTTAAAATATATTTTTATTAATTTTAGAGAGAGGAAGGGAGAGAGAGAAACACTGATGAGAGAGATACATTGACTGGCTGCCTCCTGCAGGCCCCCCACTGGGGATCAAGCCCACATCCCGTGCATGTGCCCTGACTGGGACTCGAACCAGGACCTTCTGGTTCATAGTTCGATGCTCAACCACAGAGCCACACCTGCGGGGCCACTGTTATTTCTGTTCTCACATTTATGTCTGAATTTGGAGTGGGGGCCCTCACACCTCTGTGAGTTAGTCATTACACTAGAAAGACCTGTGACCCTGAGATTGGTGTGAACCCCTCTTCACAAGCAGGGGAAACACGGCTCAGGCCTCAGGTAGAGATGGGGGTGTTGGGAAGGTCCTCAGGTAGAGATGGGGGTGTTGAATGAGTCCGCAGGTAGAGATGGGGGTGTTGGGAAGGTTCTCAGGTAGAGATGGGGGTGTTGGGAAGGTCCTCAGGTAGAGATGGGGGTGTTGAATGAGTCCGCAGGTAGAGGTGGGGGTGTTGGGAGGGTCCTCAGGTAGAGATGGGGGTGTTGGGTGGGTCCGCAGGTAGAGATGGGGGTGTTGGGCGGGTCCGCAGGTAGAGGTGGGGGTGTTGGGAGGGTCCGCAGGTAGAGGTGGGGGTGTTGGGAGGGTCCGCAGGTAGAGGTGGGGGTGTTGGGAGGGTCCGCAGGTAGAGGTGGGGGTGTTGGGAGGGTCCTCAGGTAGAGATGGGGGTGTTGGGTGGGTCCGCAGGTAGAGATGGGGGTGTTGGGAGGGTCCTCACGTAGAGATGGGGTGTTGGATGGGTCCTCAGGTAGAGATGGGGGTGTTGGGTGGGTCCGCAGGTAGAGATGGGGGTGTTGGGAGGGTCCGCAGGTAGAGATGGGGGTGTTGGGTGGGTCCGCAGGTAGAGATGGGGGTGTTGGGAGGGTCCTCAGGTAGAGATGGGGTGTTGGATGGGTCCTCAGGTAGAGATGGGGGTGTTGGGTGGGTCCGCAGGTAGAGATGGGGGTGTTGGGAGGGTCCGCAGGTAGAGATGGGGGTGTTGGGCGGGTCCGCAGGTAGAGGTGGGGGTGTTGGGTGGGTCCGCAGGTAGAGATGGGGGTGTTGGGAAGGTCCTCAGGTAGAGATGGGGGTGTTGGGAGGGTCCTCAGGTAGAGATGGGGGTGTTGGGAAGGTCCTCACGTAGAGATGGGGGTGTTGGGAAGGTCCGCAGGTAGAGATGGGGGTGTTGGGAGGGTCCACAGGTAGAGGTTGTGGTGTTGGACAATCCTCACCCGGTTCCCACGCCCATGCTCACCTTCGCACTCGTGGCTGTGCCCCCACGTGGCCAGCTGCCAGCGCCTCTGGTGGTACCCAGCGCAGCAGCGGTCACAGGTCTCCCCGCAGGTGTGGTGGCGGCATTCACACTGGAACCTGGGCAGGAGGTGAAGCGCATCGGTGACTGAGGGTTCTCACTAAGGTCGGCGGCTCCTGGCGGCAAACTCAGTCGTCAGGGTCACCCAGGGAACGCTTTGCTGAGGAATTATGGGAACGAAGCACTCTGCACGTATCACTCCCATCTCCCCCGTCCTGCTGCTGAGTGCATTGTACAGACGTGGACACAGATTCAGAGAAAGTCTGGGTGAGCCCAGCTGGCGTGGCTCAGTGGTTGAGCACCGACCTAGGAACCGGAGGTCATGGTTCGGTTCCCTGTCAGGGCCCATGCCCGGGCTGTGGGCTTGATCCCCAGCAGGAGGCAGCCGATCAGTGATTCTCTCTCACTGATGTTTCTCTCTCTTTCCCTTACCCTTCCTCTCTGCATCAATAAAAATATCTATTTTAAAAGGATTCTAAACGCTATGTGCCTTTTACCAATATAAAAAAGAGCGGGGGTGGGGGGAATGGATTTGAACATGTATACCCCTGACCCTCTTAAAGCAAGATGACAAACCAGTCTTACTTCTCTTGGCACCTCCAGTCAGTGAGCGGTGCCCGCCTGGGGCACTGTCCGGCGGGGGGACGGGTGGGTGGAGGTGGGAATGAGAGATACTTAATGGGGTGCAGACAGCGGGACTGGCTCACAGCACGGCTGGCAGCGCTGCACGATGTACTCACACTTTTTCAGGGTTGTCTGCACTGCACTTGTCGGCGTGGCCATTGCACGCACAGCGCCCGCCCACGCTGATGTCCTTGATGCTGTAATAATACTGTGGACAGAAAACAGACGTGCCGCTTTCGGAAGAGCAGCAACCCTCACTTGCCTTTCAGACGCATCTAGGCCCTGCTCCCCTCTCTTCCTGCTCCGGTGAGCCCGCCTCAGCCCCACGGGAGCCCTTTTGGGTGTGACTTGTCTTACGAAACAAGTACCTTCCTCAATCAAATTTAACAGCATGATGCTGAATTTGTACCTTTTTAAAAATGAGATGCTTTAAAAGAATGGAGGGGAAATATCATACCCTATATCCTTCTATTTACTTATTTTTTAATATGTTTTATTGATTTTTTACAGAGAGGAAGAGAGAGAGAAACATCGGTCAGCTGCCTCCTGCACACCTCCTACTTGGGGATGTGCCCACAGCCAAGGTACATGCCCCTGACCGGAATCGAACCCGGGACCCTCCAGTCCGCAGGCCGATGCTCTATCCACTGAGCCACACCGGTTTCAGCTCTATATCCTTTTAAAAAGGAATTCAGCCCGGCTGGCGTGGCTCAGTGGGTGAGCACTGACCTAGGAACCAGGAGATCAGGGTTCGATTCCCGGTCAGGGCACAGGCCCGGGTTGCAGGCTCGAACCCCCATGTGGGGCGTGCAAGGGGCGTGCAGGAGGCAGCCGATCAGTGATTCTCCCTCATCACTGATGTTTCTCTCTCTCTCTCCTTCCCCGCCCCCCCCCGTCCTTTCTCTAAAGTCAATAAAAACAAAATCTTTAACAACGTTTCTCAATAGAGAAGACCCATCCACTTAAGCGCAGAGAAATACGCTTACACGTGAGCACAAATCTCGGAACCCCTCCACCCGAAACAACACCCCACAAGTAAGAAGTAAGGGCGGCGAGGTCCATGCGTGGCGGAGCTTCACAACGCCGGAGGAATGGAGACGCAGTCCGGCCAGACTTCTCGGAGAGTCCAGCTCTCCCTTGCAGATTGCATCCTCGGACCCAGGACGGGTCCCGCCTACGGCTGCTCTGAGTGCCGATGGCACAGGACACGTGCCACCCACACCTACGTACAGCCTTCCTGGAAAATGCTAGAAACTGGAGCAAACTCACCTTCCTCTCTTCCTTCCCAGCTCCCTGACGCACCTACCTCTGAGGCCAAACTCTCTCAGGTGCGCTGGGCATCTCCCATCACCCTGCCACGCCCACTCCCCACCTTTCTCACCCTGCCCTTTGCCCTGGGCTGACCTTTATGGGATGCAACAGGGTCTCCTGCTTCCTGGGTTTCTGTTGGGTTTGGCCAATGGGGGCCCTGGCAGGAGAGCTGCGGGGGGCAGGAGCTGAGGGTGTCTGTGCCCAGGAGACGGGGTGCTGTCCTGACACTAGACTGAGGGGTGCTCAAGCCAGACACCCACAGAGGAGCCCTGGTGCTCATGCTTATACACCCATGTCTCCTCCACCTGGCCAGGTCCCATGCCAGCCCCTGCATCTGGTGGGCTACACAACAGCCTGGCCAGTGGCAGTGACCTGTGTGGTTGGGAGCCTGGGGGTCTTCCCCATCCTCTCTCTCTTCCTGCATCTGCTGACCAGATGCAGGGGATCCCGAGGAGGACTCTGGGGCCCTACAGGGTGACTGCACCTTTAAATAAAAGAGCCTGGTTCCCTGAGTGAGTTTGTGGAGCCGACCCCACCTGCTAAGCACATTCGATGGTCACGTGAGCAAAATGTAAGCCCCGTTTCGTGACGCCGCTGAGACTTGGGGAGTCCCTGCTATGGAATCAGACTGACGCCGGCCAGCTGTCATCCTTGGCCTTTCATCTTCGTCGAATGGAATCATTTCTCCTCCACAACCAAACGTCTAAGTGACGTCTAGGAATCTACACCTACACTGCTCCTGGCTGTCAAGATTACTTGAAAGAGTCCAAGACAGTTAATTCGCTAAGCACCAACAAAAAGAGCTTAGAAAATGCTGCCAGTCGGCCCTTCGAAGCACGACTCACCCGCCTGGTGACAGTGGGGTCCCGCTGTGCTTTGGAGATGAGGTGTCCCAGGAGCGTGTTGGTTCGGAGAAAGCGCAAGCGGATGTTTGTTGCCTGGGTGAACGCCCGCAGCGTGTCGGAGAACGTGAAGTTTCTTGCACCTGGACGACCGTTTATCAAGGACACCACAACCTAAAATAACCACGCACGCACGCACACACGCGCACATGCACACGCACATGCACACGCACACGCACGGGGGGAAAGTCCTTTCATCAAAACTAGGCTGCAAGTACATGAATAACGCACAGGCCCGAAGGCACTGGGCCTCCTTGAGCCACCAGATGTTTTAGGTGGTCTTGTGCCTTGTTATGTCTAAAAGCATCATGGCCAGTTGCGCCCCCCAACCCCCTTCGAATTCTGGCAATCTGTCCGTAAACTGGGCTCTCAGGTGTCACCGTCTCCTCTCCAAACCCTTTGTTCCATCGGTGTAGCTGTGGGCTGTAAGGCGTGACATGTTGAAAGTACAATGTTAAAATACATAAACAGAAGGAAACCACTTGTCAAGCTGCATCGAAGAAACAGAGCTCGAGTCATCCAAACATCGAAAGGAAGTTGAAAAGAGGAAGCCTCTGGCTGTAACAGTGACAAAGGATCTACAAAACCAGGGTTTTATCTTCAGGCTTGAGGAGATGGACAACCACTGGGGGTATGAGCCACTCATTGCTGGATACTGGCCAGAGCTGCTCACGAAGACCGTTCCACCTGAAGAGGGGGACCAGCACCCCTTGAAGAGTATCTGAAACTCACTTCAAGCCCCGATGGCCTGTTTCCCTGGGATTCGTCTCCGATTCCCACCTCCATTTCCCGTCTCCTCCAACAACGGCGTGGCTGCCCGCACAAGGCAAACGCAGCTCCCCAGAGGATGTCCCCCTGCCCCGAGGAGGCGTGCTTCCCCCCTGCCCCCCGGCCCCTCTCCTCACTCACTCCTGGGATAACGTGTCTGGGAAGCAGTGGGCGGGACTTCACCTCAATCACCAGCAACCCATTTTCTAAATATTCCTCCAGAATAGAGGGTTCAAAAAGAGAGGAGAAAATAAGTGAATGAAAACAAAACAAAACAGAATAGAGGGTTCAAGACCTACGGGTCTTGAATTTGGAATGCTGACTTCCAGAGAATTAGAGACCTCAAAGAGAATTTCTGATGTCAATTATACCTCAATAATAAGATAATAATAAGAAGAAGAATTTCCCACCCGACTTGTCAATGAGAGAGAACCGCTAATCACATCTTCGATGTGATCCTTGTACCAGTCAGTCCCAAGTACCGGCTCCCGTTGTGGTCGGTGTCAGAGCTCGAAAGAGCATGTCCACAGTCATGGAGAGTTTGATGTCCTCACGTCGTTTCTGGTCTCACCCTTCGGCCTCCCAGACCCACTTACCTCGCCATTTTCCAGAGGCACGATCCGCGAGGAGTCCGTGGTGCAGACCACGTCACCGTCCCGGGTGACGGGCGTGTTGGCCGCCCGCCCGAATTGTTGCCAGCAGTCCGCTTTAGAATCTAGAAGGGACACATGGCAATACTGGCAAATAAAGCGTCATCCCCTCGCGTAGCTCTCTGAAGAAATCTTACGCTCCCGTGAGAAAATGCAGGGAGGGGAACGCACACGCAAGCACTGCACATTTCCAGACAAAAGCTCAGACTGGCGTTTCAGGTCATGAAAGAGGATACCGGGCCGTTTCAGGCCACTTGACCTTTAAAAGCCATGTCTGGAGAGGCGGTTGGTTCCAAGTCCTCACCCATTGACACGCCTACCCGCTAAGGAGCATCCACGGAAATCCCAAGGCCTTTGCAAGTGACGTTCCTGTGCAGCTCGGTGCATCAGGGGGCGCGTCACACTGACACGCTTCGTGAGCGAAGGCGACAGGGCCAAGGTGCGTTAGGTGAACGGCAGGGTCCCTAATGGCGAAACTGGGCTCCTAATTTAAAGGCATTTCGGCCGCGGTTCTGCGCGTGTTCTGTGACGAATGCGCGCTACCGGGGAGAGGGGGCTGTTGGGGGGTAACCTCGGACGTTAAAACGGACCGATCCTCAACGAGCCAATGGCGAGACGCGTTTTATAGTGACATCCAAGGCCGACCTCTGTGCAGACAGCTGAAGCCTGTGGGCAAGATTACTTACGAGCAAAATACTGCCAAGGCGTGTAGGTTCTCCCAAAGTCCACCGATCTCTCCAAGACCCAGAGGTCAGGGCGAGGGGAATTGGCAAATTTGATGAAAACATAGGCCACCTGGAAGAGCTGAGGAAGCAAAGGAGATACAGTCACTCCAGGCGCCTGGTCTCCGCACAGCCGGACCGTCTCCAGGGGTTGCTGGTTCCCATGGCAGCTCCTGCAGCCACACCTCTCCCAGCCACAGCCCCTTCCGCCTGCCTCCTGGACACCGCGCCTGGGGCAGTTTCTCAGCCTCCTGGACACCGTGCCTGGGGCAGTTTCTCAGCCTCCTGGACACCGCGCCTGGGGCAGTTCCTCAGCCTCCTGGACACCGCGCCTGGGGCAGTTTCTCAGCCTCCTGGACCCCGCGCCTGGGGCAGTTTCTCAGCCTCCTGGACACCGCGCCTGGGGCAGTTTCTCAGCCTCCTGGACACTGCGCCTGGGGCAGTTTCTCAGCCTCCTGGACACCGCGCCTGGGGCAGTTTCTCAAGCTCCTGGACACCACGCCTGGGGCAGTTTCTCAAGCTCCTGGACACCGTGCCTGGGGCAGTTTCTCAACCTCCTGGACACCGTGCCTGGGGCAGTTTCTCAAGCTCCTGGACACCGTGCCTGGGGCAGTTTCTCAAGCTCCTGGACACCGTGCCTGGGGCAGTTTCTCAACCTCTTGGACACCGTGCCTGGGCAGTTTCTCAAGCTCCTGGACACCGTGCCTGGGGCAGTTTCTCAAGCTCCTGGACACCGTGCCTGGGGCAGTTTCTCAAGCTCCTGGACACCGTGCCTGGGGCAGTTTCTCAACCTCTTGGACACCGTGCCTGGGCAGTTTCTCAAGCTCCTGGACACCGTGCCTGGGGCAGTTTCTCAGCCTCCTGGACACCGTGCCTGGGGCAGTTTCTCAGCCTCCTGGACACCGTGCCTGGGGCAGTTTCTCAAGCTCCTGGACACCGTGCCCGGGGCAGTTTCTCAGCCTCCTGGACACCGTGCCTGGGGCAGTTTCTCAGCCTCCTGGACACCGTGCCTGGGGCAGTTTCTCAGCCTCCTGGACACCGTGCCTGGGGCAGTTTCTCAGCCTCCTGGACACCGTGCCTGGGGCAGTTTCTCAGCCTCCTGGACACCGTGCCTGGGGCAGTTTCTCAGCCTCCTGGACACCGTGCCTGGGGCAGTTTCTCAAGCTCCTGGACACCGTGCCTGGGGCAGTTTCTCAACCTCCTGGACACCGTGCCTGGGGCAGTTTCTCAACCTCCTGGACACCGTGCCTGGGGCAGTTTCTCAACCTCCTGGACACCGTGCCTGGGGCAGTTTCTCAAGCGTATCAAGTCCAAACCAAAGTTGCCACTCTCCAAATCTGCACGTTAGCCTTTGTCACACCTTAATCTTTACACCCTTGAATTCCAACCAGCCCACCCAGCATCTTTTTTTCCCCTTTTTTTATTGATTTCAGAGAGGAAGGGAGAGGGAGGGAGAGAGAAACATCCATGATGCGAGAGAATCACAGATCGGCTGCCTCCTGCACGCCCCCTACTGGAGATCGAGCCCGCAACCCAGGCTTGTGCCCTTGACCGGAATCAAACCTGGGACCCTTCAGTCTGTAGGCCAATGCTCTATCCACTGAGCCACACCGGCTAGGGCCCACCCAGCATCTTAAAGTCCGTCACTCAGAGAAATGTAATGATTCCCTCAAAAAGCCCTGTTAATTTAAGGATCTATGATGTCATCATGCTGCGTGCTGGGTGCTATGCTAAGCCCCTCTCAGGCATGCTTGCATCAGGCCTCACAGGAACGAGGAGGAGGAGGAGTGTGACCGGAGAAGGCAGCGTGTCCTCGTCTTCAGGTGAAGAATCCTGAGCCTCCGTCATCGCCTCACCGACCACCAGCTCGGCACAGGCCTGGTGGGTCCTGCCCACGTGACCTTTCATCATGGGGAGGACATACAAGGTCAGAAAGCTCCAAGCACCATTATCTCCAAACCTGCAAAGTGCCCGTCCCTACAGCCAGAGGGACAGCCGTGCTGTGACACGTCTCGGGGGCTATTTGACGCAGTGGCTCCCCAAGGTGCCCTTTCTGCTCTGAACACCCAAATCCATGAAGAACCCAGAGGCTCAGGAGGCCACGCTCTTGGTTTGGCTCCGTCCTGCTCTGCGGGAACGTGTGATCCCGTGGAAGCCGCACAGCAAATAACCCAAACCCAGCAGCGGGCGGAGACCCCACGTGCGCTGCTCCCCTTGTTCGAGAGCCTGCCCCGCCCCCCAAGCCCCGGGCCCACGTGGAGACGCCCACTGATGGGCCCGCTCAGCGTCCTGCCGATCGCAGACAGGGCGTTCCTCTCCCCACGTCCCCTCCCCCGTCCGCCTGTGCCTGGGCCTTGGGGCTGCCTTTCGCTTCCCCGAGTCCATCTGCACAGACAGCCTGCCTTCTGGGTCGTCTCCGCGGCGTGGCACCCGCAGCCGGTTCAGGCCGAGTGACCCAGCTCCACAGCCCCTCTCTCAGACCTGCTGACTCAACGCGTTGCTGCGAGCGTGACGGGGTCCAAGGTGGTTCACAGCCGCTCGGCGTGTGACACGCACAGGGTGGAGCTATTCTCTTCTGCTTGGTGATTTAAAATGACGGGCCTTTCGCCCGGCCGGCGTGGCTCAGTGGTGGAGCGTCGACCTATGAACCAGGTCGCAGCTCGATTCCTGGTCGGGGCACAGGCCCGGGTTGCAGGCTCCATGCCCAGTGTGGGGCGTGCGGGAGGCAGCCGGTCAGCGATTCTCTCACCGCTGATGAGGGAGGCCGGAGGGCGGAGGGGAGAAGTGTCCAGCACTGGGGGCTGGCTGGCTTGGGGGAGGAACCAGGCAGAGAGTGCACAGGGGCACTGGGGGCTGGCTGGCTTGGGGGAGGAACCAGGCAGAGTGTGTGCACAGGGGCACTGGGGGCTGGCTGGCTTGGGGGAGGAACCAGGCAGAGTGTGTGCACAGGGGCCGAGTGAACGGCACAGACACCGATCCCAACGGGACAAGCCGGGGCTGCCCCACCTGCCTGAATACCAGGCCCTTTCAGGTCTAGCCCTGCCCAGGCCTGAGCAGCACTGGGCGATGCCCTCGCCTGAAACACAGGAATCTGCGAAACAGCCGCCCTGTGCCTGGCTCCCTGCCCGGTCTCCCCACAGTCAGAAGGCCTCCGTGCCCACCTGAGTTCTGCCTCACCTGGCCGGGCCCTGCACCCTCTCCCTCCGCCCCAGCTGACTGCCCACCGCTGCGCCCACCTGGACCTCTGGCAGAGACCACCCGAACTCCTGCTGCTGGGCAGCTCAGGCCGAGAGAGCGTCCAGCTCCTGGCTCCCGGCTCCCTGGCCCTGGTCTGCGCCTCCTCCTCCAGGGAGGCCTGGGACCCTGCATGCTCATGACAGGTGGTGACAGGGGTGCGAGGGCCAGCGAGTCAGCTAGAGGCCTGTGAGAGGCAGGTGCAGGACCCGTGTTCCCTCCAGTTACTCTGTGATGCTGAGACACGCTGAAGGTAAACAGTCTCCTCCATCAGGTGCTTCAAGCCTATGGAGAGAGACGCCAGAGTGCTGGGGAGATGGAGCCCACACAAGGGCCCCTGGGCCAGGCCCGGGGCACAGCTGTCACGGGCAGGAGCCCGACACTCACAACTGCTACACCAGCCGTGGCCCTGGGCTGGCGGGGGGCCAGGGACCCCCTCCAGAAGGCTGGCAGAGACCACAGAGAAGTGGTGGTTTGATTTGGTTTTAGTTTTCCCTAAAGGAAGGAAGGCAGGGGAAGGATGGAAGGTGAAAGGCAAAGGTGGGGAGAATCATGGAAATGAGAAGCGGGAGAGGAGGCATCGGGAAGAAAGGAAGAAAGAAGGAGTTGGATGATGTGGAGGCTCCAGGGTCACTGGGTGTGGGAGGGGCAGAGGAGGGGGTGTGGGGGGACGCCCTGGGGTACAGCGGGCAGAGGAGGGGGTGCGGGGGGATGCCCCGGGGTACAGCGGGCAGAGGAGGGGGTGTGGGGGGACGCCCTGGGGTACAGCGGGCAGATGAGGGAGTGCGGGGGGACGCCCTGGGGTACAGCGGGCAGAGGAGGGGGTGCGGGGGAACGCCCTGGGGTACAGTGGGCAGAGGAGGGGGTGCGGGGAGACGCCCTGGGGTACAGCGGGCAGATGAGGGGGTGCGGGGGGACGCCCTGGGGTACAGCGGGCAGAGGAGGGGGTGCGGGGGGACGCCCCGGGGTACAGCGGGCAGAGGAGGAGGGTGCGGGGGGATGCCCTGGGGTACAGCGGGCAGAGGAGGAGGGTGCGGGGGGATGCCCTGGGGTACAGCGGGCAGAGGAGGGGGTGTGTGGGGGACGCCCTGGGGTACAGCGGGCAGAGGAGGGGGTGCGGGGGGACGCCCTGGGGTACAGCGGGCAGAGGAGGGGGTGCGGGGGGGACGCCCTGGGGTACAGCGGGCAGAGGAGGGGGTGCGGGGGGGACGCCCTGGGGTACAGCAGGCAGAGGAGGGGGTGCGGGGGGACGCCCCGGGGTACAGCGGGCAGAGGAGGAGGGTGCGGGGGGATGCCCTGGGGTACAGCGGGCAGAGGAGGAGGGTGCGGGGGGACGCCCTGGGGTACAGCGGGCAGAGGAGGGGGTGTGTGGGGGACGCCCTGGGGTACAGCGGGCAGAGGAGGGGGTGCGGGGGGGACGCCCTGGGGTACAGCGGGCAGAGGAGGGGGTGTGTGGGGGACGCCCTGGGGTACAGCGGGCAGAGGAGGGGGTGCGGGGGGGATGCCCTGGGGTACAGCGGGCAGAGGAGGAGGGTGCGGGGGGACGCTCTGGGGTACAGTGGGCAGAGGAGGGGGTGTGGGGGGATGCCCTGGGGTACAGCGGGCAGAGGAGGGGTGGGGGGACGCTCTGGGGTACAGCGGGCAGAAGAGGAGGGGTGGGGGGACGCTCTGGGGTACAGCGGGCAGAGGAGGGGGTGTGGGGGGGACGCCCTGGGGTACAGCGGGCAGAGGAGGGGGTGCGGGGGGGACGCCCCGGGTACAGCGGGCAGAGGAGGGGCGCTGGGTGAGGACTCCCCACCACGATGTTAACAGACCCCAGGACGGCCTCTCCTTATACATGCTTGCCATTCACAGACTGGAGAACTGCCACGACTCAAAGCCAAATCTGCCTAAACTCACAGACGTTCACGAGGGAAGGAACATCAAATAGTTTTCCAGACGAGCGAAGGAATAAAATAGCTCTTTAAAACAAATGTCCAGGCACTGTGCATTTTTGTGATTCCGCTGGCCTTTCAGGATCTCTAGCAGGCTGCCTCATTCCAGAACGAGGTCAGAGATTTTGGGGGGGCGGGGCGGGGGGCAGAGGGCATCTGGAAGCTCCAGTCCCCCGGAAACCAGTGCTCCTTTTGTCCTCTCTGCATTGCGCACTTCCTTTTCCCCAGAAGGAACAACGCTGCCCACGGAGCTGTACTGTCTGTCTAGCTCTGAAAGGCCCGTTCCAGCTGGAGCGTGACGCACCTGCCCCAGGTCCAAGGTGACGTTGACCTGGTTGTACCGCGAGCCTGAGGAGAGGGGCGGGCTCTGCCACCAGCGCTCCGACCCGTCGATGGCGTTGGTGACGGGATGGGCCTTCCTGGGGTCCGCGGAGCTGCAGTAGTCGCAGAACTGCCCCTGGAAAGGACGAGACCAGAGGAAAACAGCTCTTTCTTACGTGCAGGTAACCCTGTCTTACCGATGTCCCAGAGATAACCAACGTGAAGACGCTCTCTGTGGCGTAGAGATGCCCGCTGGTGACGTCATCGCGGTGCACTCCGAGGAAGCTCCTTCCATTCCCTCTTCCCCCTCCCTGTGCACCTGTGTGAGTGTCTCAGGTACGGACTCTGCTCAGCTTCCACCTCCCACCACCTGTGCTTCCTGTCCCGTCTGGCACTCAAGGAGAGCCTGCTGGACTTGGGATGCAAAGATCTTTTCCTCCAGCAAACCCTGGCACTGCTGACGCCCTCCTCTGGGTGAGTCCTGTGCCAGGCACTGGGCAGTCTCAGTGGAGTCGTTAAGTACAACCGACCCCCTTATCTGAGGGACACACTCCCAGACCTCCAGTGGATGCCTGAAACACAGCACTGAACCTACTCTGTCGCCTCCTATATGTCCTGTGATAAAGTTTAATTTATAAATTAGGCACAGTAAGCGGCTGACAACATCCCATATAATAAAAGCCTAACATGCAAACTGACCGGACTATGGAACGACTGGTGGAATGACCAGTCGCTATGACGTGCACTGACCACCAGGGAGTCAGTGCACTGACCACCAGGGAGACGCTCAATACAGGAGCTGCCCCCAGGCCAGCCAAGG
The DNA here is from genome assembly GCA_026230045.1 of Corynorhinus townsendii. Taxonomy (NCBI): domain Eukaryota; kingdom Metazoa; phylum Chordata; class Mammalia; order Chiroptera; family Vespertilionidae; genus Corynorhinus; species Corynorhinus townsendii. The sequence continues at coordinate 357,340 of JAPDVU010000007.1, read as the reverse complement.
TGGGTGCCAGGGGGGTCCCCTGATCGCCCTGCCGGTCACCCCACAGATAGGCCCTGATCGCCAGCCAGGCCTAGGGACCCTACCCATCCATGAATTTCGTGCACCGGGCCTCTAGTTAACTAATAATAAAATAGAGCAATTGTAACAATGCACTGTAAGAAGATTGTAAACTTTATTAGGAAAAAATCTAAATACATTAAAGGAGAGATATAATTTTCTGGAATAGGAAGATAATATCAAAAACTTGTCAATTCTTCCCCAAATTTATCTATAAAGTCAACACAATCCCCCCAAAATGTCAATAGGGATTATCTTGGAACACAATGAGATAATTCTAAAATTTACAAGAAACAGCAAAGAACCAAGAAAATCCTGGGTTTTGCTGAAGATGATCGATGAGGAGGAAGGTGGCCTTCCAGGCATTAGGGCTTTCTATGAAGCTTTTATCATTAACATGAGGAGACACACAGACCATGGACCAGAAGAGAGAGGCCGACATCAGCCCAGGCGTCTTAGAATCCTCAGTAAACAACTAGGTGGCTGGGGGCCAGAGGGAAAAGGGGGCTAATATATATGAAACGAAAAAGAATAAATTCAGGTTCCTATCCAACCCACAAATAAAAACCAACTTCAAATAAATGAAGAACTTCAATGTCAGAAATCAAACTAAAGTCTCTGATTAAAAAATAAAGGTGAACTTGGAGTAAGGAAAGTTTTCTTAAACAATATTCAGAAAGCATTATATGAAAGAAGATAATATTAAATTAAATTAAAATATTGACTATGTTAAAATTAAGAATATTGGTTCATCGAAGACACCTTAAAAAAGAAAGCCCGGCCAGCGTGGCTCAGTGGGTGACCTAGGAACCAGGAGGTCGCAGTTCGATTCCCGATCAGGGCGCAGGCCCGGGTTGTGGGCTGGATCCCCAGTGTGGGGCGTGCAGGAGGCAGCCGATCGGTGATTCTCTCTCATCGATGTCTCTCTCCCTCTCCCTCTCCCTTCCTCTCTGAGGTCAATAAACATGTAAATTTTAGAAGAATACACAGTGGCAGACAGTGTCCAGTGACGCTGCCCACAGTCCTCCTCCCCAGGTGCCGGCCACTTCACCACCAGGAGGGGCAGCGCTGACCCTGGGAGCTCCTCTCCCCCCTGAATCCAGACGGACTTGCCTGTCTGCTTTGTTGCCACAAAGGCATCGCTCTGGACTTGCCAGCACAGAGAGGACTGGCAGGCTCTGCTTCCTTCCTCTTGGAGCCAGCCTCCAGATAACAAGTCCGACTGCCCGTTACCACGCCGTGACGAAGCCCACGGTCGCCACACGGAGAGGCCACGTGGAAGAGCACGTGTGGCGTGTTCGTGAAGCCTTTCAGCCCAGCTAGTCCATCCCAGCCACAGCTGAAAGCAACTGTCACCCCAACTGAACTGCATGAAACAGAAGAACCACCCAGCTGAGCCCAGTCAACCCACAGACTTGTGGGAAGAAAAAAAACTTGTCATGTTCAAAGCCGCTGAATTTGGGGTGGTCTGTTACACAGGAATCCATAAACCAAGAACATGAAATGAATAAAGAATTCTCATCAGAAATCTGTCCCACCCAGCCAGGTGGGTCGGTTGATTGGAGCATCGTCCTGTACACCAAAAAGGTGGCAGGTTCAACTCCTAGTCACACACCTAGGCTGGGAGTTCGATCCCCAGTCGGGGCACGTACAGGAGGCAGCTGATTGATGTTGCTCTCACATCGATGTTTCTCTCTCTCTCCCTCCCTCCATCTTTAAAATCAATAGACATATCCCTGGGTCAGGACCAAAAACATGTACCTATTTAAGAAATATATCCCAAACGCCTGCAGGTCAGTAAGAGAAGTATAAACAGTTCAACAGAAAAATGGGCAAAAGCAGGCCGAGGCACGTCACGGAAGAGGAAACAGGTGGCAACTAGCATCTGAAGGGAGATCAGCCAGGTAACTTGTGTGCACACCCGCACGCCCATGGACACAGACGTGTGTGGTGAAGGCCGGGGCGGGTTCAGGGCGGAGGGGGGTCGGTGGGGAAAAAAGGAGACATCTGTAACACTTTCAACAATAAAGCTAATTTTAATTTTTAAAAATACATGAAATAAGCATTTGAAGAAACATTCACAATCACCATCTTCAGTGACCAGGGAGGCCAGAGCGCTGTCCTGTTTTCCACCCGTTCGTTCAACAGGATCAGATTTTAAGTTTGCGAATAACAAGTATTGGAAAGGATGTGGGAGGAGTATGAATCGGTATAAAGGCTTTGGAAAATGTTTTGGCATTACCTCCTAAAGTAAAAAATTCACATTCCCTATGACCCAGAAATTCTACTCTCAAGCTCATAACCCAGAAAGAAACTCTTGCACAAATCCGATGGCATCATGTTCATGAATATTCATAGCAGTCCTGTTCACCAGAGCAAAATCCTGGGACTAACCTAATTTTCCAGCCACAGGAATGTGACGACATCAACAGTAGTATATTCACACAGTGAGTGAGTGTATGAAGAATAGTGAGTAAGTGAGTACACACAACACCGTGGGCCACACGGGTGAGTGTTAGCATTAAACAAGAGTTTTAAAAGCATGCCATATACTTTTTATAAAATTAAGAGCACTTACTTTTTTGGAATATATAGATGTGATGAAAACGTTATAAAAAGCAAAGGAAAAATTAACAAGGGATTCAGGATGATGGTTACCCCAGGTTACAGGAAACCGAGACGGGAGTCGGGAAGCCATATGGTTAGGCATGTTATTATCCAGGCCCTGGTTTGGGTTTTGGTAGCGAGTTCATGAGTGCTTGTTACACCGTTGTACATCCACCCGCCTGCGTGTATATTAAAGCAGACGGTGCAAGGACCCATGACGAAAGCGTGCCATAACTGAGGCCATGCACAGTCTGTAATCCACCGCTGCACCCGAGGCCCGGCGTTTTAAAGAACCGTAAATACACAAACGCAGGACCAACTCTGACAGAAGTCAGCGAGGGGAAGACAGAGAGACAGCAAGCAGGCTCTGCGTGCAGTTATTCATCCATCCACGCAGCAAACCTGTGCTGAGCCGATTCCCCGCCAGACGCTACGCCAGACAGAGATGAGAAACAGAAAGCTGACCAGGGCCAGGGGCCACGCGCGGGACTGTGCACGGCTAATGTTAGCCCGGTCACATGGGAAACAGCACATGGAATCAGGGCTAATGAACGGGGCAGGACTGTGCAAACAAACAACTAAAAACAGTGTGCTCCAAGGATGGAGGCCCCAGAGGAGAACGTGGAGCGACCTCCACGTTCTCGAAGGACGAGGAAACAGCCGCTCCTAGCTGCCAACATTTTCGATGATTCTCCTTAACTAAACGCCTCACATATGTGATACTTTACAACCGAATTCACAATATAAACACTACCTGGTCCTGGACACTAGAGGCTGTATGGCACTACTCCCTAACGTAAGTTCTCTCTTTCTTTTAAATTTTCAAAATGTTTTTATTGATTTCAGAAAAAGGAAGGGAGAGAGAGAGGGAGAGAGAGGGAAACATCAATGATGAGAGAATCATTGATCGGCCGCCTCCTGCACGCCCCCCACTGGGGATCGAGCCCCAACCCGGGCCTGTGCCCCGACCGGGAATCGAACCGTGACCTCCTGGCTCATAGGTTGCCCCGGCTGGGCCCTAAGTTCTCTTTTATTGTTTGCACGTTCATTCATTCACTCACCTTTTCCAAATTGCCTACCGGGAGCAGGACACTGCACTGAAGGGGGGGCGGGGGGCACGGGAAACAAACCCCCAGGGGCTCCCGCCCCTCAGTGCAGAGCAGAGAAGTGACTCAAACACGTCCCAGAGGCACGGGACGGAGGCAGCAGGATGTGGGAGCCCGGGGTGGCCCACCGCGCCTCGGTTGGCTCAGTCTTCTGAACTGCACTCCGGCGTTGATGTTCAAAACTTAAAGACGAAGACGTGAAGCCGGAAAGAGGTGAAGTGCGGCCAACGCCCCGCCGGCACGGCCGGGAACCGGGACCCGAGTTTCTCCGCCGGAGAGCGGCTTGGCTGTCCTCAGTGATCGGTGCCTGAACCTCCATTGCTGGACCCGGCTAACGCCCACCAGCACGGAACAGCTATTAGAAAGGCTTTTTGTTTTTCAAGCGTCATTCGTCCTTGAACGGCCATCGTCATTTGCTTGGAGTCTCAAAATAACTCTGATGGCTCATCACGGTTAGAAATATGTCAATGGGCATAGTAAGAATCCTAGATTTCCGGTCCTCGCCCAGGACGTCCACATCCCTTTCTCAAAGGAGAAGGCCTGCTGAAGCTGACAACTGGTTCTGACTCACGATAGTCCCATGAACTGCACCTCCGTGAAGCGCAGTTTCCTGTTTACGGCCGCTAGTCCAAGTTACAGACACTCCTAGCCACAACTCCTGTGTGCGTGCGTCTGTGTCAGCACTGCCAGGTCGGATACACATGCCTAAGCCATGTCCAAGTGTGATCAAGGAACATACAAGAGCTGTTGAGCCCGGCTGATGTGGGTCAGTGGTTGAGAGCTGACCTGTGAACCAGGAGGTCACGGTTCCATTCCGCTCAGGGCACATGCCCAGGTTGCAGGCTCGATCCCAGTGCAAGAGGCAGCCGACCAATGACCCTCTCTCGTCACTGATGTCTCTCTCTCTCTCCTCCCTTCCTCCCTGAAATCAATAAAATAGCTTTAAAAAGGATGTTGAGCTGTAATGCACAAAATCGAGACCTATGTTTGGCCGATAGTGCATTTCATTCCGCTTGAGTCTCGTGTCCGTGACAACCTGAACCAGGCGCATGGCTGCGCTTCGGACACGCCTCCGCTTCTGCACAGCCTTTCCCGGCGCCTGCACGCCCTCCTTTCACTCAGGGCTTCCCGGCGCCTGCCTCCACGGTGCCAGGCTTGGTCCTAAGCTTTGGGGTACAGCCGTGACCAGATAGTCAGACTCCCCGAGTCAAAGAGCAATCGAATGTACTACTATTTGTAATACTTCAAACAATAATAAAAAAAAGAGCAATCGAACAGCAAAAACTTAATGTCTGAGCACTCACGGGAACAGGGAGCCTTAGTTCACGAATAGTAAGTCCAGAGAAAGCAGTGAATACTTTTCACTCAACAAACAGCATTCGGACTTTGAAAGCACGCTGCCCGCTGACACGCGCTACCATCTAAGTATCAGAATCAGGACCGTAAGCTCGGGCTCTATTCTAAGACGGTACTTTATTCATTTTTCACTTTTTTTTTTTTCTCTTCAAAATCCTTCTGACCTAAAATTCTAAACCCTGGCCGGTCTCAAAGATGTATTTTTAGAAAGCTCAAAGAAATAGAACTGTTCCAGTTAACTCTGCCCATTCCCCACGTCGAGCTGCACAGGAACAGACCCCGAACTACACTCAGGCACGACCAGTTGAGAAATCATCGTCCCTCTCCTCTCCCCACCCATCGCGTCGCCTACACCGCTCACGTCTCTGAAGGCAGGTGCGCGCGAGCAGCTGCCCACGCGGGGCCATCCCCGCATCTCGTAGCCTGGGCTCTGGCTCGGCTTCCCCTCTGGTCTGACGCGCTTCTCATTACGTGAGAACCGCACACACCCACAGCCAGGGCCTCTCGCAAGCCTCCAGGGTGAGGGAGGAAAGCACCGGCAGCAGAGCTCGGCTCCCTCCCGTCTGCAGGGAAGCACATGACAAGGCCAGGCGGCCCTTCTGTTCCTGCAGGCCGCCCCCTGGCCTGGAAACACGGTCCCTCCTCACTCTGCCGAGGATGGGATCCCAGGTCGATGCCCTATTCTGGAGACTCCATCCATAGCAGGAAATGTGGCTTTTCTGGACCTCAGAACAGAGCTATCGAGCTGTGAGCACACACACACACACACAGACAGACCAGCGGAAGAAAGGAGGGGCGGCCGTTCCTAGGCCACGCTGGGGAAGAGGAGCCGGCGGAAAACGCTGTGATTCCTTCCTTCTCCTGGCACCTACTCTCCCCAAATCAGGCTAGTTCTCTCCAAAGTTGGGGTGCCAGGCAATCGGGGGAGCAAGAAGGGAAGACTGCCATCTCTGTATACTTACCTTACTTAAAAATAAGAAATATGCTTTCACTGATATTTAATACTCAGATTGCTGAGGGACCTTCACCCAGTCCACAAGCCCACTACCACGGAGTTTCCTTTAAAATGTCCACCGAGTTCTCAATAGAAGCACTTCAGGCCAGAAGGGAGTGGCGTGAAGGACTGAAGTAATGAAAAGCAAGGGCTTAAATCCAAGACGACTGTATCCAGTGAGGCTATCATTTAAAATTTAAGGTGAGTCCTGGCCGGTGTGGCTCAGTGGATAGAGCGTCGGCCTGTGGACTGAAGGGTCCCGGGTTTGGTTCCAGTCAAGGGCACAGGCCTGAGTTACAGGCTGGAACCCCAGTGGGGGCCGTGCAGGAGGCAGCAGATCAATGATTCTCTCTCGTCATTGATATTTCTATCTCTCCCTCCCTCTCCTTTCCTCTGAAATCAATAAAAAAAATTTTTAAAAAGATTAAATAGCCCTAGCCGGTTTGGCTCAGTGGATAGAGCGTCAGCCTGTGAACTGAAAGGTCTCAGGTTCGATTCTGGGTCAAGGGCACACGCCGGGGTTGTGGGCTTGATCCCCAGTGGGGGACGTGAAGGAGGCAGCCAATCCATGATTCTCTCTCATTGTGGATATTTCTATCTCTCTCTCCCTCTTCCTTCTTCTCTGAAATCAATAAAAATATATTTAAAAAAATAAAATAAAAAGATAAAATGAAATTTAAAGTGGGTGAGAAAACATGACCCACATCTATGCTGTCTACAAGAGACCCACCTCAGAATGAAAGACACACAGTGTGTCTACAAGAGACCCACCTCAGAACGAAAGACACACAGTGTGTCTACAAGAGACCCACCTCAGAACGAAAGACACACAGCCTGAGAGGGAAGGGATGGAAAAGGTTCCACGCAAATGGAGGGGGGGGGGGGTAGCAATACTCATACCAGACAGACAGACTTCCAAACAAAGGCCACACAGGAGACAAAGAAGGCCACTGCATACTGCTAACTGGAATGAGTCAACCAGGAAATAGAACCCTTGTAACGTATGTGCACCCAATGTAGAAGCACCCGGTACATAGAAAACTCTTGACGAATTTTAAGGGAGAGATTAACAGCCATGCAGTCATATTAGGGGAATTCAACAGCCCACTGACATCAACGAATAGATCTTCCAGACAAAAAATTAGCAAGGAAACAGGGGCCTTAAGTGACACACTGAATCAGATGGCTCTAACCGCTATTTACAGAACATTTCACCCCAAAGCAACAGAATATTCATTCTTCTCAAGCTCACATGGAACATTCTCAAAGAGAGAACACATGTTAGGGCACAAAACACGTTTATTCAAATTCAAGAAGATTGATATCATACCAAGCATCTTCTCGGATCACAATGGCATGAAGTTAGAAATCAACTACAATTAAAAAAAAAAACCACACTCAGATACATGGAGGTTCAATGGCATGTTATTAAACAATGAATGGGTTACAGTGAAATCAAGCAAGAAATTAAAAAAGTCCTGGAAACAAATGAAAATGAACACAAAACCTATGGGACACGGTGAAAGCAGTCCTGAGAGACTCCAGGCCTACCTCAGAAACAGCAAAAAGTGCAAGTAAACTCACCCAACAACTAAATGAATTGGAAAGAGAACAGCAAGAAAAGCCCAGGGGAAGTGGAAGGAAGGAAGGAATAAAGATCAGAGCAGAAATAAATGACATAGAGACTAAAAACAGTACAAAAGATCAATAAATCCATGAATTGGTTTTTGAAAAGATAAACAAGACTGACGAACTCCTAGCCAGACTCATGAAGAAGCAGAGAGAGAACCCAAATACACACGGGCACGGAACAGGCATAGAGACCAACGGATCAGGACAGAGACCCCAGAAACTGACCCACACCATTAGTCAGCGAAAGAGGTGACAGGACAACGGACACAGCAGAAACACAGAGGGTTGTAAGAAAATACTATGAACAACCATATGCCAACAGACTGGACAACCTGGGTGAAGTGGACCAATTCCTAGAAACATACAATCTTCCAAAACTCGATCGGAAAGAACCAGAAAACCCGAGTCTGCCAATAACAACCAATGAAACCGAAGCAGTCACTTAAAAACGTCCAGCCAACAGAAGTCCGGGACCACATGAATTTATAGGAGAATTTCACCAAACATTCCAAGAACTAACACCCACTCAGACTATTCCAAAAAATTCAAGCACAAGGAATACTTCCAAGCTCTTTCTATGAAGCCAGCATTATCCTAATCCCAAAACCAGATAAAGACACTACAACGAAAGAAAACTACAGGCCAAATCCCTGGTGAACATAGATGCTAAAATCCTCAACAAAATATTAGCAAATCGGATCCAGCACTATATTAAAGAGATCACACACCATGACCATGTGGGGTTTACTCCAGGGATGCAAGGCTGGTACAATACCCGCAAATGAATAAATGTGACACATCACATGAGCAAACTGAAAGATAAAAGCCACAGGATCGTATCAGTAGGTGCAGAAGAGGAACTCGGCAAAATCCAGCACCTTTTTTTGATAAAAACTCTCAGTAAAGTGGGAATGGAGGGGTCATACTTCAACATAATCAAGGCCATTATGACAAACCCACAGCCACCATAACAGTAACGGGCAAGAACTAGAAAACATTTCCCCTACGAACAGGTACAAGACAGGGATGTCCGCTTTCACCAGTCTTATTCAACATAGTACTGCAAGTGCTAGCCACAGCATCAGACAAGAAGAGCTAAAAGGTATCCAAGTTGGAAAGGAGGAAGTAAAACTGTCATTATTTGCAGATGACATGCTTTTGTACATAGAAAACCCTAAAGACTCCACTGGGACACTGCTATTCTTAAATGAACTTGGCAAGGGAGCAGGATACAAAATCAACACCCAGAAATCGATGGCATTTTTTATACACCAATAATGAACTCTCAGAAAGAGAAACTATTTTTAATTTTTAGAGGAAATAGTTTCTCTAATATTTCAAAAAAAATGAGTTTAAATATAATAATGTTACATGCAATAAACATTAATATTTCAAGAAAAAAAGATTTTAAATATAATAAACTAGTGTCCCTGTGCATGGATTTGTGCACACTGAAAGGAAATTAATTAGAAGGTGGTCAGTGGGGCAGGACTGGGCGACACAGGCCGGACATGCTCTGGAGCCAACCTCCCACAGTCCCATTATTATATTTAAAATAATTTTTCTTAAAACATTAATGTTTATTGCATATAAATGGCTAATTATTTTGTATCTACAATCTGGTAATAGATTTAGTTTGTATATTGTAAAAAAAAAAGTTAAAAAAAAGAAGAGAAACTAAAAAAGCAATCCCATTTACCACTGCAACAAAAAAATAAGATACCTAGGAATAAACTTAACCATGAAGGTAAAAGACCTGTACTTGGAAAACTATAGGACATTGAAAAAAAGAAGTAGAGGAAGACACAAACAAATGGAAACATATACCATGTTCATGGATTGGAAGAATTAACATCATTAAAATGTTTATACTAGCCAAAGCAGTCTATAGATTCAATGCAATCTCTATTAAAATACCAAGGTATACTTCACAGAGCTAGAACAAACTCTTCAAAAATTTATGTGGAACCGTAAGAGACCTGAATAGCTGCAGCAATCTTGAGGAAGAAGAAAGAAGGAGGAGGGATCACCACATCCGATATCAAACTACACTACAAAGCCATTGTAACCCAAACAGCCTGGACTGGCACCAGAACAGGCATATAGACCAATGGATCAGAACAGAGACCCCAGAAATGGACCCACACCGTTACGGTCCATTAACACACTGTGGATGGATCACGAGAACTCTCGCTTCATGTTACACAGTGTCTTACAAAGTATCAGACTTTAAAAAGGTATTAGCTTGTAAGAACATGTAACAAATAACTTCAAAATGCAGTGCGTATTTAATCTTAAAGCGTGCCTTTAACCTTTATGTAAAACATGTTTTGTGCTCGTTCAGTAGAGACTTACCTGGCCGCCAGGTAAAGCTAACAGTAAAACTACCGGTCCGCAATCTATATACATAAAACCCGAAGTGACAAAGGCGTGGTCAGTGGTCACTATGATGCACACTGACCACCAGGGGGCCGGCGGTCAACGCAGGAGCTGCCCCCTGGTGGTCAGTGCGCTCCCACAGCTCCAACGGCCCACATGGCCAGCCAGGCCAAGGGACCCCACCCGTGCATGGATTCGTGCACCCGGCCTCTAGTGTGTTAATATATTTTTTTAAATAAATCTTTATTGTTCAGATTACTACAGGTGTTCCTCTTTTATTTTTCCCCATAGCTCCCCTCCACCTGATTCCCCACCCCACCCCATGCCCTTGCCCCCCGCCACTGTCTTCATCCATAGGAGTAAGATTTTTGTCCAATCTCTTCCCGCACCCCTCACTCCTGCTTCCCCTGAGAATTGTCAGTCCACTCCCTTTCTATGTCCCTGATTCTATTATATTCACCAGTCCATTCTGTTCTTCAGATTTTTCATTCACTTGATTTTTAGATTCACTTGTTGGTAGGTATGTGTTTGATGTCATTTTGTTGTTCATAATTTTTGTCTTTATCTTTTTCTTCTTCCTCCTCTTCTTAAAGGATACCCTTCAGCATTTCGTGTAATCCTGGTTTGGTGGCGATGAACTCCTTTAGCTTTCTCTTGTCTGTGAAGCTCTTTATCTGACCTTCAACTCTGAATGATAGCTTTGCTGGGTAGAGTAATCTTGGTTGTAGGTTCTTGCTGTTCATCACTTTGAATATTTCTTGCCACTCTCTTCTGGCCTGCATAGTTTCTGTTGAGAAATCAGCTGACAGTCGTATGGGTACTCCCTTGTAGGTAATTAACTGTTTTTCTCTTGCTGCTTTCAAGATTCTCTCTTTGTCTTTTGCCCTTGGCATTTTAATTATGATGTGTCTTGGTGTGGTCCTCTTTGGATTCCTCTTGTATGGGGTTCTGTGCGCTTCCTGAACTTGTAAGTCTATTTCTTTCACCAGGTAGGGAAAGTTTTCTGTCATTATTTCTTCTAATAGGTTTTCAATATTTTGCTCTCTCCCTTCTTCTGGCACCCCAAAAATTCGGATGTTGGTTCGCTTAAAGTCGTCCCAGAGGCTCCTTACACTATCTTCATATTTTTGGATTCTTTTTTCTTTTTGTTTTTCTAGTTGGATGTTTTTTGTTTCCACATATTTCAGATCTTTGGTTTGATTCTTGGGGTACGTTGATCTACAGTTGAGTTTCTGTATATTTATTTTAGATAGTGTATGCTTCATTTCTGACTGGTCCTTTTCCATTTTTTTGGCATTCTCATTAAGGTACTTGAAGGTCTCACTAAGCTCCTCAGAAGTGTTATCAAGTTTCTTGGCGGTTTTTAGAAGATTCTTGAGTAACCTTATACATGTGGTTCTGAACTCTATGTCATCCAGTAGTTTGCTTTCCTCCGTTTCTTTCATTCGTGAGATGTTTCTTTGTTTCTGCATTTTGGCTGCTTCCCTGTGTTGATGGAGTGGCTTTGTGTGGTAGGTGACCTATAGGGGGCAGTAGCTCAGCCTCCCCAATCTCCTGATGTGGACGCTCTTGGTACACCCCTTTGTGGGCTGAGTGCAAAGTCTTGGTGCAGTTAAGCCTTAATTGCTGTTGTTACGCTGGGAGGAATTGACCTCCAGGCCAATTAGCTGTGAGCACTCCCTGTGTCTATAATGGAAGAACTGCTGTGCTGAAGACACGCTTATGGGGCAGGACTTGTTTCAGTGAGGCTTTGGTGCTCACTGAGTCTGCCTCTTGAATGTGTCACTTATGGATGTGAGGTGTTGAAATCTGGTGTCTCACACTGACCACTAGGTACACTGGCTTCTGGATCTCCAATGGGGTGCAGGTCAGCTACTGTCTGAGGCCACTCAGCAGGAGCTACAGTGAGAGCTGCAGTTTTCTCCTCTTTGCTTGGGGTTTGGAGGTTTTGGAGCTGTCTGACCCAGGCTGCAAGTTTGCTAGGTTAAGCTGTGATAGGGCAGGCTTTTCTTATGCTAATTGAGCTGCTTGGAGCTTGGGTGGGTTTGTAGGGCGGGGCCTCAGGGTGTCACTAGGTTAGGGCGTGGCAAACAGCAATGGCTGCTAGTTAGCCGGCTCTGAGTCTCCAAAGGCATCCGCGAGTCCCGTGCCCCAGTGCAGTAAACAATTATTCCTGCACACAGCTCTGCAAGCAAGCCACCCTCACTGGCACACAGTCCAGCTTCTCCCCGTAGGAGTTTGGGTCCCCCGTGTCTCCCCAGAGACTGGATTTCAGAGTAATTGGGGGCTTGTCTCCGTTCGGGTTGAAAAAAGCAACGCACCCAGTCGCCCACAGCCAGCCCAGATCCCGCGCCTCCGTACCTCAGCTTTTCAGCGATCATGCACGTCTCAATGCTCTTTTCTCTTTCCTTCTAGTTGTAGAACTTCCACTCAGCCAGCTTTCCCGTGGTTCTGGGTGATAGACGTTTTGTCTTTTAGTTGCAGTTTAAATTGTTGTGGGAGGCAGCAGTTTAGGTGTTTACCTACGCCGCCATCTTGGATTCCCCTAGTGTGTTAATATTTGACAAAGAGGCAAGAAATACAACGGAGTAGACAGTCTCCTCAACAAACGGTGCTGGGAAAACCAGACAGACACATGCAAACGGATGAAACTAACACCACATACAAGATAGACTCAAAATGGGTAAAAGGCTTAAATGTAGGCATCTACACATATACAAGCCTAAGCGACCATGATGACGGACCGGAACGACCAGAACAACCAGTCGCTATGATGCGCACTGGCCACCAGGGGGCAGACGCGCAATGCAGGGGCTGTGCCCTGGTGGTCGTGCGCTCCCACGGCAGGAGCGCTGCTCAACCAGAAGCCAGGCTCACGGCTGCCAAGCGCAGCTGCAGCATCGGCAGGGGCAGGGGCAGGGGCTGGGATGAGCAGCAACGGAGCTGTGCCGGGCTCCTCCCAGGCCACCTGCCCCTTCAGCAGGGCTACATCCCTCAGGGGGATGTTGGACTGCTGGGTTTCAGCCAGGCGGAGGGACCCCACCCATGCACCAATCCGTGCACCAGGCCTCTAGGGACACCATAAAAATCTTAGAGAGCATAGGCAATAAAATCTCAGACATCTCTTATAGCAATATGTTTGTAGCTACATCTCCTAAGGCAGTGGTCAGCAAACTGCGGCTCTGTTGACTAATGAGTTTGCTGACCACTGTCCTAAGGCAAAGGAAAGTAAAGATAAAACAAACAAGTGGGACTACATCAAAACAAAAGGCTTCTGCACAGCAAAAGAAACTACCGTCAAAACGAAAAGGGAGCCCCCTGCATGAGAGGACATATTTGCCACATCTGATAAGGGGTTAATCTCCAAAGTATATACTCACACAACTCAACAAAAGGAAGCCAACTATCCAGTTAAAAATGGGCAGAAGACCTGAATACACATTTCTCCAAAGAGGACATACAGAGGCCAAGAGACGTATGAAAAAGTGCTCACAGTCACTAATCATCAGAGAGATGCATATTAAAACCACAATGATACCGCCTCACACCTGTCAGAATGTCTATCATCAAAAAAATCAAAAAGGACAGTGCTGGGGAGGATGCGGAGAAAAGGGAGCCCTCGTGCACTGCTGGTGGGAATGCAGACTGGGGCAGCCACTAAGAAAACAGTGTGGAGTTCCCTCAAAAAACTAAAAATGGAACTTCCGTTGGACGCAGCGATCCCACTTCTGGAAATATATCCTAAAAAGCTTAAAACTCCAGTCGGAAAGAGTGTGTGCACCCCTATGTTCATAGCAGCATCATGTACTATAGCTGAGATTTGGAAACAGCCCAAATGCCCATCAGCAGACGAGTGGATAAAAGGGCTGCGGGACATTTACACAAGGAATTCTACGCAGCTGTAAAAAAAAAAAAAGGAAAGAGGGTCCTTGGGACAGCCCAGATGGGCCTGGAAGACATTGTGCCGGGTGAAATGAGCCAGCCAGAGAAAGACAAGCATCACATGACCGCACTTAGGTGTGGAATCTAATGAGCAGAATGGATCAGGGAGGCATGGACCAGGCTGACCTACCTCATGCGGGGTTGGGAGGACTGGAAGAGATAAACCCAAGAACTTAATGAGTTACAGGCATAGCCCACGGGCACACGCGATGGGGTGGTGAAGACCTGGGGGGTGGGGGCAGGAGCTGGGAGGACGGGGTAAAGGAGGGGAAAAGAGGGATATCTAGAATACTAGCAACAATAACGTTCATTAAGATAAATAGATCGGTAAGGAGAAGCACCGGGGAGCAGATTAACAGGAGCAAATCACAACGTGATCAGCAAAGATTTGAAAAGCCCAGGCCAGTATCAGACGTCAGCCACGAAGGACGCGGGGTAAGTAAACCCCATTTCTAATGGCAAAAGGAAGGGGAAACGCATGCCTTGGAAAGAGCAGTTTTGAAAAATAGGTATTTGGGAATGGTTCCTTTGTTTCTGCTACAGAAGCACGGAACCGTTGCTTTACAAGTTCCCCAGAGCTGCACATTTTGAAAACAGGGAAACAGAACTTTGTCAGTCTCATATTTTCCGAGAGAGGACTTGCAATGCATTTCCAATCTATTGTTTGAAACAGTAAAACACAACACCTTCCTTGAAAAGCACGCATTTCCTGGCATGTTCCTCCTTCACAACGTTTTAAAATAATTGAAGGATGGGCAGAAATACGAGTACCAGGATGTAGGAGCGCAGGCAGCCTGAGGCCTGGGCAGCCACAGGGCCCCACTCTTAGAAAGTCCTCCGCTCACATCAATGCTCTGTCACCACCTCGAAATCCGTAATAATTTTGACCCAGGGACTCCCCATTTCATTGTGCATCGGGCTTCCTAAGTCCTGGAGTTGGTTCTGGAGCTCGGTCAGTGCAGTTCTTCCATTTGAATCTACGTATTTTCCCAGTACCTTTTCAGCGGGGACCATTACTGAAGTATTAAAAAACAACAACTTCCAATCGTATCATAAATGCTCAACTAAGCTTGTCAAAAATCATTACACCTATGATCACTTTTGTATGTTTGTATATGCATAAACAGGTACACGCAACCACAAATATTTAAAGAAAGCAAATTTATTTTGACCTTTGAATCAATAAAATGAAAAGCATTTTCATCCTCGTTCTTTTTCCTTTAAGTTTCTATTTCTGCATGTTTTAAGAATACATAATAAAGTAATACATGCATATAATTCATAAACAAACATGTATTGGCGCCGCATGTTCAACAGCTTGTCATTTATACACGTGCCCGGTCAAAAGAGTTTCTACAACTCAGTGACAAGCTTTCGCTTTGGGACACAAGCTCCAAATTACTCCACGTCCCTGATCCTCAGCGGCCGAAGGGAGCGATTCCGGTCAGTGCCAGTGGCTCTGGGGGTCAGGACAGGGCCGCGTTTCTGACCCAGCTCCCCCCCACCCAACCCTCCCGCCCCTGACCCAGCTCCCCTTCCCCTTCCCCTTCCCTGACCCAGCTCCCCTTCCCCTTCCCCTTCCCCTTCCCTGACCCAGCTCCCCTTCCCCTTCTCCGCCCCTGACCCAGCTCCCCTTCCCCTTCCCCGCCCCTGACCCAGCTCCCCTTCCCCTTCCCCTTCCCCGCCCCTGACCCAGCTCCCCTTCCCCTTCCCCTTCCCTGACCCAGCTCCCCTTCCCCTTCCCTGACCCAGCTCCCCTTCCCCTTCCCCTTCCCCGCCCCTGACCCAGCT
This sequence comes from Corynorhinus townsendii, assembly GCA_026230045.1. Taxonomy (NCBI): domain Eukaryota; kingdom Metazoa; phylum Chordata; class Mammalia; order Chiroptera; family Vespertilionidae; genus Corynorhinus; species Corynorhinus townsendii. Next base: position 341,476 of record JAPDVU010000007.1, on the reverse strand, counting down.
CCCCTTCCCCTTCCCCGCCCCTGACCCAGCTCCCCTTCCCCTTCCCCTTCCCCGCCCCTGACCCAGCTCCCCTTCCCCTTCCCCTTCCCTGACCCAGCTCCCCTTCCCCTTCCCCGCCCCTGACCCAGCTCCCCTTCCCCTTCCCCTTCCCTGACCCAGCTCCCCTTCCCCTTCCCCGCCCCTGACCCAGCTCCCCTTCCCCTTCCCCGCCCCTGACCCAGCTCCCCTTCCCCTTCCCCTTCCCCGCCCCTGACCCAGCTCCCCTTCCCCTTCCCCTTCCCTGACCCAGCTCCCCTTCCCCTTCCCCGCCCCTGACCCAGCTCCCCTTCCCCTTCCCCGCCCCTGACCCAGCTCCCCTTCCCCTTCCCCGCCCCTGACCCAGCTCCCCTTCCCCGCCCCTGACCCAGCTCCCCTTCCCCTTCCCCTTCCCCCGCCCCTGACCCAGCTCCTGCGCTGCACGAGGCTCACGTGGACGGACCTGACCCACGTCCAGGTGCTGATCAGCACCGCCCGCTCCATCGTTCACACCTGCGCCCGCAAGGACTGGGCGCCTCGTTTGTCCCAGTGACTCCGGATGGTGCCACTCAGGCAGGGGTGACGCGCTCTCCCCGCTGACCTCGGAGGAACTGCCGATATGACCCCAGCTTTCTGTCTTAGAAGCTCCCTTCTCCTCGGAAAGGGGGGGGGTGAGTGGGGGTGAAGCGCCTTGAAGGAGATGCGCGGGTGCAGCCGGGGACTCAGGCCTGGACCTGACCAAGTCAGACCGGACCACACGCCCCGCGCCCCTAGGGCGCAGCTCCGGACTTTCTCTTCTGCTCGCCCAAACCGGGGGCAGCTTCCCCGCGCGCTGTACCCACCCCGCCTCGGCCGCGCGGGCCAGGGCGACGCTCCCCGGGATCCCTAGCAGGACACCGCGCCCGCCGCCCGGGTCGCCGCCCGCGGAGAGGGGGCCCTTCCCTCGCCTGGGGTCACGGGCCCCTCGTGGCTGACCCGCGCGGGACAGAACCCGCTCCTGCGCCCGCCGCCCTCGCCCTCACCCGGCCTCACCTGGATGGGGTGGCCCCTGCCCCGGGCGGTGGGTCCCCCGACCAGCTTGCAGTAGAGCTCGGGCTCCGGCTCCCCGCAGGTGGCGGTGGCCCAGATCCGCGCCGCCGCCGCCAGGTTGAAGTAGGGCGGGTGCAGGCTGCGCCGGGCCGCGGCCGGGGGCTCCGGGGCGGAGGCGCACAGGGCGGGCAGCAGCAGCAGCAGCAGCCGGACCGGTGGCGGGACCCCGCCCGGAGCCCGCGCGGCCGCATCCATCCCGCGGCGCACGGCCTGGCTCCTGGGCGCCCGCGAGGGCCTCGGTGGGGACCCGCGGGCGGAAGGGCGGGCGGGCCGGGCAGCCCAGTCCCGAGCGCACTCGGATCCCGCGGCGGGGCCGGTAGCGGGCCCTGCGAACCAGGAACTGGCGGCGCCTTGGAGCGCGTGGGGCGCAGCGACCTCGTGGGCGGGCGGGCGGGCGGGCGGGCGGGCGGGCAGGCATGCGGCCGGGGAGGGTGGAGGCGTGCCCGGCTCGCTCCCTGGCGGCTCCCGCTCGGCAGGGACCGCTCCCACTTTCCGCGTGGGCAGAGCAGTCAGACCTGCCTTCTCCCTGGACACTCGCGGCCTCAGCAACGCCAGCTCCGCACCTTGGGGCGGAGGAGGAGGCGCGCAGGGAACTTGGTGACAGCAGAGGAAGGTGCCCCGCGTGCAGAATTAAGGAGTCGGGTCTCCAGACCAGCCTGGGCTGCCAGAGCCCCGTGATTCTCAAGCACCTTCGCACCGACATCCCCGGCCCCGCAGCCACGTGGTCACCGACATCTGGGGCCCCTCACCCACGTGGTCACCGACATCTGGGGCCCGCAGCCACGTGGTCACCGACATCTGGGGCCCGCAGCCACGTGGTCACCACCATCCCCGGCCCCGCAGCCACGTGGTCACCGACATCTGGGGCCCGCAGCCACGTGGTTGCCCCCATCCCCGGCCCCGCAGCCACGTGGTCACCACCATCCCCGGCCATGCAGCCATGCACTGAGTCTGGGAGCAAAGGGGAATCTGAGCGGCAGAAAGAACAGTTTAAGAGGCAGCCAAGCCCGGCCAGCGTGGCTCAGCGGTTGAGCCGCTGCCGTGAACCAGGAGGTCAGGGTTAGGACACAAGCCAGGGCTATGGGCTCGATCCCCAGCGTGGGGCCTGCAGGAGGCGGCCGATCCATGATTCTCTCCTTCTCTCCCACTCCCTTCCTCTCTGAGGTCAATAAACACATATTAAAAAGAAAAGAAAAAGATAGGGAGAGAGAGCACCAAGAGTGGAGGTTTGTAAGGACCCTGGAGGAGATCCGTAGGTGCACATCCACTCGATTGTAACGAGAAGCTGAGCGCCGCTGCGGAAACGCTGGAGCTGCAGAGCTGACCCGGGTGCAGGAGGCCCCCGTGGGCTGAGGTTTGGCCTGGGGCGCAGGAACAGCACCTACTCTAGGCGTGAGAGAGGGTCCTAGCTTTGGCCATAAGGGACGGAAGTGCCCGAGGAGCAGGGACTTTGAAGGACAGAGCAAACACCGCAAGGAGAAGCCGAGGACCGATGTGGTGACACCTAGGAAGTAGCATGTGCACATCAGAAAGCACCACAACCACACAAAATGCACAGTAACCGAGGGAGGAGGACTCGCCCACCATTGAAAGGCACAGGACTGGTGACCTTCATATGGAGACTGCTTGTACCAAACAGTGAGGAAAAGCTGAACACTCGTGGGAAGATGCCCACACAACTCAAAGGAAATAAATGTTTAAGCCAATGTCACCCCAATAAGTTTAATTGAAAAAAAGAAAAACATAAAGAATATTTGAGCTTCCTGAAAATTGAAATGCAAGCAAAGTACCAATGAGACTCATCTGTCACCTTTCAACCAAGCAAATAGGTTTTTAAGTAACACTGCAAGCTGAGAATTCGGGGGACCCAGTGTCACACCCTTCATAGACGTAAAGAAAACCTTGTCACCTTTCAGGAAGCAAATGTGTGCAGTGCTTAGCAAATGACTCCACTGTGCACAGGCGTTGCCCTAACAATTCCACTTTAGAGATTTATATACAGGACATAATTCAGGAAGTTTGCAAAGCTTTAATGGCAAGCACGTACCAGAGCTTGATGCCCATTAATAAAGAGGCAGTTAGGTAAATTGTGGTATGTGACATAGTGAAATATTACAGGTCATACCATACACAAAATGAACCCACCATGTATTAAAGACCTAAATGTAATCACTAGCACTATATAAAACTCTCAGATAAAAACGTAGGAGTAAATCTTTCTGCCTTTGAAACAGGCAATGGTTTCTTACATATGAAATCAAAAGCACTCAAACAAAAGAAAAAATAAATTGAATCTCATCAAATTTTAAAACGTTTGTTTCAGAGAACACCATCAAAAAAAGTGCAAGGACAACCCAAAGAACGGGAGAAAATATTTGCAAGGCATAGTCTGATAAGAGTCTCAACTCCAGAATAAAGAACTCTGCAACTCAACCATTTTAAAAATTAACTAAACGATGGAAAAGGGATTTTAATAGACACTAGAGGCTCGGTGCACAAATTCATGCCCCCATTGGGGTCCCTCAGCCTGCCCTGCAAGGTAGGGCTGACACTGGCTCTCCGACATCCCCCCGAGGGGTCCCGGATTGCAAGAGGGTGCAGGCCAGGCTGAGGGACCCCACTGGTGCATGATTGGGGCTGAAGAGGGACGTGGGAGGTTGGCCAGCTGGGGAGGGACCACAGGAGGGCTCCAGGCGGTGTCCGGCCCATCTAGCTCAGTCCTGACCTGCTGGACCCCAGCAGCAAGCTAACCTACCAGTCGGAGAATCTACCCCCTGGTGGTAAGTGCATGTCGTAGTGAGTGGTTGAGCAGCCTTAGCATATCATTAGCATATTACACTTTGATTGGTTGAAAGGACAACCAAACATCCAACACTTAGCATATTAGGCTTTTATTATATAGGATTTCTTCAAAGAATATATGAAAGTGGCCAATAAGCACATAGAAAGACATCATTAGACATCAGGGAAATGCAAATCAAAGCCACAGTGAGATGTCACCTCACACCCATGTTAGAATGGCTATAATAAAAAGACTAAAAAACAGGTAAGTGTTGGTGAGGATGTGGAGAAATCGGACCCTTGTATGTTGCTGATGGAAATGAACATGTTGCGGACACTTTGGAAAACACTTCAACGGCTCCTCAACAATTAAAACATAATGCTACCACGTGACACGCAATTCCAATCCTAAATACATAGCCAAGAGGATTAAACCCATGGCCACACAAGTGCTGGCACATGGGTGTTCCTAGCCGCATTCACAATAGCCCCCAAGTGAAAACAACCAGAGTTCACCAGCTAATGAACGGACAAACAACATGTGGAGTAGCTATGCAATGGAGCATCCCTCAGCCATGAGATACATGGAGTTCTGGTACCTTCCACACCACAGAGGAGGCTTGGAGGGTTTCTCCAGGGAAGGAAGCCAGGTACAAACGGCTGCATTACGTTCAGGGAGTCGCTGCCACGGGGGATGGGTTCTTTCGGGAATGATGGACACGTGCTGGCTCCGACAGTGGGGATGCCTGTGCCACTCTGCGAACAATATACCGAGAACCACTGAGTCACGTCCTTTCAACGTGAATTTATAGTATGAGAATCCTCTCTTCATCCAGCTGTTATTCAATTTTGCAGAACTGAAATATACACTGAGTGGCCAGATTATTATGATCTCTGAACGCATAATAATCTGGCCACTCAGTGTGTATTAAATATAAAAAGTATATATGGATGTGTGCATGAGTGCACACATACATGCACACACAGTGAGAGAGAGAGAGAGAGAGAGAGAGAGGACTCAGAGATTTTGAAAGCTGTCTAGGAAGCTCATGAGTGAATAGACGGGATGGAGAGAGGAACGCTTTGTTTATTTTCTTCTTTTTGCCTGTCTATATATTTTTAACTTTTCCAGTAGTGAAATACATTGCTCTGCCCTAAATAGAAGCTCTTCTATTTTAATAAATCAAGCGAACGAACACCCAGCACTACCGGGAACAGTCCTGCCGGGTACCATGGGCCTGTCTAACTGGACAGAAGAAGACTGAGAAAGCGAGAAAGATAGATGGATATCGCTTTTATAAAGACCTTCCAGACACAAGAGTATTTGAAGGGAAATAGTCAACAAGTGGCTAAGATTCCAAAGTTACGTTATTAATATGTGACATGAAAGCAAAGCCTAAAGGGAAGGAGCTGTCCTCCGGCCGCCGGCACGGCCCACATAAGACCATCGCCCGGAGATGCTCTGATCCCAGCATTCCCAGCAGCAGAACCGACCACCTGAGGTCCAAACCCAGGCTCCTTCCTCTAGCTCTTCCTATTCTGCTCTCAGAGGCAACCATTACCAGCATGACATGCAAGTGCCCTGTCTTGTAAATGGTAACATCACACTTTGACATGTTTATTACATGCCACAGTCGGCAGATATGGAACGTCACCGGCTTCACACTGTCATTGCAGCCTAGAAATAATGTAGGGAAGTCACGGTGCGGTAAGTGTGTTTGCCCACCAAGAACAGCTTTGAAGATGATCAAATAGAAGCTAAATATCTCAAGTTAATATTTGCTAGTAAAGTTATCTCTCTAAAGATTGTGTATCCAAAGCAAACACCCTGAGCACCTACCGTCCACAGTCCTAGATATCCGAGATGTAAGGAGAATAATGGGACTTGCTGGGGAGGGAGAAAGGCTGCCCTGAGGTTTGAATGAAGGAAGCGATGAGAAAGTACTTTTGAACACTAAGGCACGCTGGTATTTTAAAGGCAAGAGGAGGCTGCTGTGTTTTGTGAGGCTTTAAAAATATATTTTTATTGATTTCGAGAGGAACGGGCGGGAGAGAGAGAAGGAGAGAGACATCAATGACGAGAGAGAATCACTGATCGGCTGCCTCCTACACTCCCACAGGGATGAAGCCCACAACCCAGGCCATGTGCCCTGACCTGGAATTGAACCTTGAACTCCCAGGTCACAGGTTGACGCTCAACCACTGAGCCACACCGGCCAGGCCCGGGGCTGCTGTGCTTTAATGGGGAAAGCTGATGCTTGAAGACAGCAGATAACTTGCCCTGTTTTAAGAAAAACAGAAATAATAGGGACCCAGGACTTCTGAGCCTCAGTCCATGCTCCCGGAAGGACTCCAGCAGGACGGACGGACGGACGGAAAAGCTGTCCTGGGGAGGCCCTGCGAGGTGTGAGAGCTGCAGGAGCCCCTGCACCCGGCAGCTATGGGTTTGCTGAGCCCTGGAGGCGATGGGTGTGACACATGCATAGTTAGGAATAAACAAACCCCAAACTAACAGCAGGGAATCGGGGGGTTGGCTGGCCTCCCGATACCTCAGAAGTGATTCATGCATAGCTATGCCCTTCAGCTTTCAAGGGGGAATCTGAAGGACATAGTTGGAAAGGGTTCCCCTAGAGGTCAGACCCCCGGCGTGCAGGGTGATAAACTCACTGTGTCCGTGTTGCAAGGGCACGGTCAAGCTCGGCAAGTTTCTATCACAGTGTTTGGACGCACGTTCTCATGGCTTCCGCTCATGAGGTCAAAGCCTGGGTTTTACCCTCCTCCTTCCCTCCTCCCCCTCTCCGGCACAGCGGCCTTTTCCCGGCCCTCCCACGTCCTCCTGGGAGTCTGAGCTGGGGATCGTAACTCCTGGTCCCGCCGCTGCTTCTTCTTCGAATTGTATTGTTCAAGGCGACAGCTCCCCACTGGCTGGCTCCACGTAATGCAGGCTGCGCTTTCCTCCTTCATCATCACTTCACGGAGAAAACCATGATGACGATGTCCTTCTAGGCCAGTCGCAGCATGCGGGTCACCAACAGCCATGAGAAGAACACAAACGACACGGACAAATCAGAGAAGGCTCCACGTCTGGTGAGGCCACACCCTGGTCAGGCCTCGCCTGGAAAACCAGAGGGGGCGCGGGAACGAGGGAAGCTCAGGGGTCCACCTGGTTAGCTCTGCTGCAAAGGTCGAGAGCCTCTTTCAGAACCAGCCCTCTAACATGCACTTCCACATGCTTTTTACATGTATGTACACACACACACGTATATATATTAATATATTTTTATTGATTTCAGAGAGGAAGGGAGAGGGAGAGAGAGAGAGAAACATCAATGATGAGAGAGAATCACCGATGGGCTGCCTCTTGCACGCCACCCCTGGAGATTGAGCCCACAACCCAGGCATGTGCCCCTGACCAGAATCAAACCTGGGACCAACCCTCAGTTGCAGGCGAACACTCTATCCACTGAGCCACACCAGCGAGGGCTTTATGCTTTTACTAGAGGCCCAGGGCACAGATTCGTGCACGGGTGGGGTCCCTCAGCCTGCGGGGATCAGCAGCCTCCACACCACCCCAGCCTGGCCTTACCCGCCAGCTCGCTGGGCTCCAGCCCGCTGTCCGCATTGATCCCGCACAGCACGAAGTAGTGCATGAAGCAGCAGGCGGCCAGGGAGGAGCCCGAGCCCAGGCTGGGCACTGTGCCGCTCCCCCTCATCCCGGCCCGCTGCGCCTGCCACCGCTGCAGCTAGGGCACACGGGGAAGTGTCTGTGGGAGAGGCTCCTGAGCCTGGCATCTGGCGCCCATCTGTCAGCTGAGCCACGCTCCGGCTGTGTGAGTGCACTGACCACCAGGGGGCAGCTCCTACATTGAGCACCTGCCCCCTTGTGGTCAGTGAGCATCATAGCGACCGGCCGGTCGTCTGGCCGTCTGGTCACTTAGGGTTTTATGTATATAGATAGATGACTCTTCTCTCAGGAGCTCTACTCTGAATAAGCTTTATAAAATATATTTCTTGACAAACATTTCCCATATCATTAAAGACCGATCAGTAGCTGGTAACTAGCATGGGACAATTAGTGTGACCTTTCTGAGCTTAAGTCGCTCCAGCCCAGAGTGCAGAAAGTGTGCCTCCATCGGCCTGTGCTGCAGGCTCTGCAGGCAGGCTTCTGCTAGTCATGTGGAAAACTGAGGCTCGCCCCTAGATGTCCCTGGCCCCGGGCATTGGAAAACACAGATTCAACACCACCCAGTTTTACTGATAGGTAAGAAGTGAAGGTTAAGGAAATGGCCCAGGTCCTCGTTACCACAAAATGGTACGGAAATCCAGAACCCAGCCACGTGCCTGCTGGGGCTGTAGCACACCTCCCCCCCACCCACCCCTCCGCTCAGTGTGGCCCCAGGCCCTGCCCCAGGCCCTGCCCCAGGCCCGGCCCCAGGTCCTGCACCAGGCCTGGCCCCAGGCTCTGCCCCAGGCCCTGCCCCAGGCTCGGCCCCAGGCTCTGCCCCAGGCCCTGCCCCAGGCTCTGCCCCAGGTCCTGCCCCAGGCCCTGCCCCAGGCTCTGCCCCAGGCCCGGCCCCAGGTCCTGCCCCAGGCTCTGCCCCAGGCCCTGCCCCAGGCTCTGCCCCAGGTCCTGCCCCAGGCCCGGCCCCAGGCTCTGCCCCAGGCCCGGCCCCAGGTCCTGCCCCAGGCTCTGCTCCAGGCCCGGCCCCAGGCCGCTGGTCTGAGGGCTCCTTGGAAAGCGATGATGCTCCCTCGCATGTGGCCTGTGTCCGGTCCATTTGTGAGCTCAGCATCCCGTTCTCCTGACCTGAGTGGAATTCTCGGAGCAGAGTTGCTGCTCACGGCTGGCAGACTCCAGGTTGGTTGGGACCTTGGCACGGGTGCCTCCCGTAGGGCACGCCCTGGTCGTCAGTCTGCCAAAGACTCTGCGAAGAATTCACATTCCAATTGCATGAATTTCCTCTCCAGCTCTGGCTGCACACACTCCAGTTTGGCCTTTAGGTGAAATATGTGGTTGGGCAGAGCAGGCAATGTTATATATGAGTTAATAATAAATCCTTTTCTTTGCTCCAGGTATGTGTTACTGCAAGCAGTAGTACCGGGGTGAAAGGAAGCCTACCTCTCTGTAATAGCACCTTTTCTTCTTAAAAAATATTTTTTATTGATTTCAGAGAGGAAGGAAGAGGGAGAGAGAGATAGAAATACCAATGATGAGAGAGAATCACTGACCGGCTGCCTCCTGCACGCCCCACACTGGGGATGGAGCCCGCCACCCGGGCCTGTGCCCTGCCGGGAATCGAACCCTGACCTCCCGGTTCATAGGTCGGCGCTCCACCCCTGAGCCACGCTGGCCAGGCAGTACCTTTGCTTTACAGTGAAAATTCCCCCATTAGCCCAGAGCTAATCCTGAACGGCAAGGGGGTGAAAACCAGTATTTTCATTTTGTGGATGAGTAAGAACGAGGCAGAGAGAAAGTAAATCGTCTTGCTCAGGCTTAGTGGAGATTTCAGAAAGGGAGCTTTCATTCTCTTGACATGAAGGTTAGTAATTTATCTGGCGGAGATTTTGAGTGAACAGTAGAAAGCAGCCTCTAAAATATCCTCTTGTATCATTTTCAGTTTTCTCCTTTCAGGTCACCGTAAGTTTACGCTTGTGAATCCTGTTTCTCAGGCTCCATGACCACAGGAGTTATCATCACAGGCAGCTGGGGCCCAGCCACACTGCACTTGGTTCCTACCTCCAAAATACATCACTTCAGAGACATACGTTTCGGTAAGAATTTGCCCACTAAAAGGCTATCTGATACAATAAAAGGCTAATATGCAAATAGACCGAATGGTGGAACAACCAGTTGCTATGACGTGCCCTGACCACCAGGGGGCGTGTGTGGACCATGGCGGGCGTTGGCCGCAGCGGGATGGTGGAGCAAGTGAGCGGGGGCACCGGTTGCTGTCATCAGGACGAGCCTGCAGTGGTTACTGAAAATCCTTTGTTCCGTGAGTGCGCCATAGTCCTGCCCGGGCTCCCACCTGCTGCCTGTGCCCGCCCCGCTCGCACCCGTTGCTGGTGCCGGGCGCCAGGCCGATTCCTCGGCGCCATCAGCGGGTGCGAGCGGGCCGGCGCTGTCAGCCCATGGGACTGCGGCAGTGGGAGCGGAGCTCCAACAGACAGGGGACCAGGGGCCGCAGCGGGAGGGGCTGGGCAGGGGCGCGGAGGACGGGCTGAGACCCGCCTTTGTGCCCACCGCAGCCTCGCACCACAGTTCCTTTCGAGGTGCCGGATTCGTGCCCTGGGCCCCTAGCTTAACTATAAAGGATGGAAACTCTTGAGGACAGAGGCTGGCCCAAGGATGGTTTCTTCTTCGGATCTTCTAAGATCTCCATAGAAGGGCCTTATACAAAGCAGCAGGTTGGTAATTCTTGGTCAAAATTTGGATTGAATTCATTTCACTTGAGCCCTAGAACATATGTGTAATAATTTTAAAGATATAAATAATCAGGGGGGAGGGGGGACACAAGGAATACTTCCAACAACAAAAAATTATAAAAGAAAGAAAGAAATAATGTGAGGAAAACATTTTTAAAAAGATAGAATCACTGAAGCCTCTCACCACTTGACGGTCTCTGGTAGCCCTCTTAATGCTGAGTAGTTTACGGAATGAATGGGGATGCTAAATTCAATATTTTCTCCTTAAGGCAAGGCAGATCCAACTTGCTCATGTCTGTACACTTTTACACTAAAGAGGACCCAAGTATGCACTCTGTAATTAGGTACTCTGTAACTCTATACCTCACCCACTCACCAGTCATTTCCTTACCTCATACAGAGTGTTTTTTCATAGAACTAAATTCCAAAGAGGATTCTGAGTGTGGCTGGTTGGACACCAGGCTCTGGAAAACAGGAGTAAAGCATAGGCATAGCCCTGAGGGCGTGGCGGGGAGAGAGAGGGACCGGGTCCATGGTACGGAAATAACAGCGAGGATGAGAGACACCGGAGCCGCGAGGCCCATCCACATAATCTGCTGGGACGTGACGGCGCGGACGGGCTGTCTACCAAGGGCTGGTGCTCCCATGCGTAGCTCCCATGCGTAGCTCCAGGAAGTGGTGCCGCCCCAGGAGTGCCTTGTCCGCCGCACTTGCATCTCAGGGGGGTCGTATGACTGACTCTGAGCCAATGAGAAGTGAGGAATAGTAGCCATTACAAGCCTTCTGCGCGATCCCTCCGTTCTATCTCTTGTCCTGCCTGGAGATAAGGGCTCTGAGGCCAAGGACAGGGAGGGAACCCACAAGACAGGAGGGGCCTGGGGCCGGCCCGTAGGGGGGTTTGCTGCACACACACCTGCCCTGGGCTGCTATGTAAATGAGGAATAGACTCTCCATGAATGGAGCCCCCTAGATTTGAGGGGTTCCCTGTAAAAGCAGGTAGTGTTCAAGTGTTCAACAGCCACAGGCGGTTCCTGGCTACCACACTGAACAGAGAGGATTGCAACACACAGGCAGCTCTATTAGGCAGTGCTGTCACCAGGCTGCAAATGGAATTATATCCTCACTCTGCTTAGCATCACTTCATGTTTCTGGTCACTCAGGATTAGGACTAACCCAACTCCTTCGTAGGGTGCTTCATAAGCGGGCCCTGGCCTGCCTTTCTGCCCTGTACCTCCACTTAATTCTCCACAACTTACCTGGGGCCCCACTGCTTGGCAGGCTTTCCCTGGCCGCACCCAGAACTCTCCCTTCGCCCTCAGAGTTGGGCCGCCTCTCGCTGGGCACACCATTCATGCCCCTATTGTAGCAATTGATCTGCCTACTTACTGGCTGTGAGCTCTGTGGGGACAGGCACCGAGTTTAGTTTATTGTTTATCCGCAGGGTCTAACAGGGTCTGGAACACAAGCAGGTGCGAAATGGGTGTTAGCTCCTCCTTGCTCTTCCGTCCTCCCTATCTGGGATGACTTGCTGTCCCAGAGCCATCGCATGCCCATCGATCAGCGTGGCTCTTCAGCGTCTCCCGCCCAAGGCAGCTGAATGGGCACTATGCCCAGACTGGATTGCTAGAGGCAAAGTTGACTTGCAAGCACCTGCCTTCTCAGAGGCCAAGGACTTGGATTTGAGAAAGTCTACTCCCCTTTCTCACGTGGCTGAGTTCCCTCATTTCCTGGACCCATAAAGCAGTGCTCTCTGCCTCGGAGAGAAAGACCGGTAGAGCCAGACGGTAGCCATAGGCAAGTCCACGTGCTCAGACTTGGATTATCAAAGATTATTCCAATGCTTAGACCCTGTCTCCATGGGTTGCAAGCCTCATCAGAACAAAGTAAAACTAAAAGTTTTAAATTCTTTACTACCTTGTATTCTATATGGAGCAGTTAAGCACTTAGCTATATTCTGCCTTATTCTGTTTCCCACATTGTTTTTACTATTTGTATTCTCTGATTCCATTGCAGGTATCCTATACACAGGAAAACGTGTCTTCCATGCCACTTCCATATCTCCCAGATCACTGCATAGTGATAATGACTTAATAAGTGCTCAATAAATATTTATGGATTGATCGGTTGACTTGGTTGGGCTAATCTGTTTTTTTTTTCTTTATTAATATTTTTATTGATTTTTTACAGAGAGGAAGGGAGAGGGATAGAGAGCTAGAAACATCAATGAGAGAGAAACACTGATCAGCTGCCTCCTGCACACCCCTCACTGGGGATCAAGCCTGCAACCAAGGTCCATGCCCTTGACCGGAATTGAATCTGGGACCTTCCAGTCCACAGCCCGATGCTCTACCCACTGGGCCAAACTGGTCAGGGCTAATCTGGGTGAGTTTTATAGCCCCACAAGCCATTAAAAAATACCAGTGCCCTCTTACAAGGCTCTAGAACATCAGCTGGATTTTCCAAGTAACCTAATTTTGAATCCGTATTGATGTCATTTTTAAACATGTTTATTCAAAATGTTTTTAGTTTACGATGGGCCATTTATTACATGGGCTGACGGTCACCATCACTGTCCCTCCCCATGCCCTGCTCCAGTGAAGCAGGCCTCCAAGAAGTCTCTCTCTTCACGGTGAGTCTAAGCTCAGCCGTGTGGCTTGCTTTGGCCAGTGAGACGTTAACAAGAGTGATGTCAACAGAAATTTCATAATCACTCGTCATCTTGGCATTCTCCCTTGAACCTAGGTTCCATGCGGTGAGAAATCTCGGTCCCTAGAACCCGGCTGGAGGAAGAGGGGTGTAGAAAGAGGTCTGGGACAGGTGAGACCATGCAAGGCGCGGGGGCAAGCCGGCCTCGTCACACAGCCCCGTTCAAGCCACAGAGGAAGCGCCTGTGTGAGGCCCCAGCGAGACCAGCAGAACTGCCCGGCTGGCCCCGCCCCGGCGGCTGCACCAGGAACTAGAAACAAATAGTGGTTGTGAAGCCCCGGGTTTAGGGGGGGCTTATTACGCACCAGTACACAACCACAACACTCGGGATTCTCCCTCCTCTTAGTCATCAACATGAACGGATCAGTGTTGCCTACCATTTGCAGGTCCCCCATGAAACACCTTGAGTTAGATCTGAAGTGCACTGTAGAGCGCTCTTCCTATCAAGGTGAGGAAGTTTTACTTCTAGAAGCTTCTAGGAAACTGGGACTTCAGAATTTGACTTTCATGTTTAGAATCTTTCTCTATGTCGTTCATGTCTTTAAGATAAATTGAGTTTATCTCTTCTTACTTTCTCTCTCTCTTTCCTGGCTTTTGCCCCTGCGTAAGTATCTAGGGAGAAGAAACATTTTTATCTCATGAGTTTCATGTCCTGTTTTTGACTCTTGCCAAATCGCTCCGTTAACTTTATTCCAAGTTAAAAATAAATAAACGTTCTTGTGAGTGTGCCACAGCATCAACAACGATGCCAGAAAGGCCAGTTCTATCCAAATGGCCTCTTCGTTCCGTGTCTGTGCGAGTCCCACACGTCACACAGTCCTTTGCACCTCTCTTGTGAGTCGTAGGGTTTTGACCATCGGTGAGCCTCGCCTTCAGGCATCGCCGTGGCCTCATTTCTCCCCTCACTTTTGGTTTGTAGTTTATATTTCTTTCTTTCATTCTTTGTGTATCTTTTATAGGTTGAGCTTTGGAAAAAGCATTTCTCCTTTATCTCTCCGTTGGGAAAAAAATGTGGTTTACCTTGACGCAAAGACTTTCTTTGATAATTTCATCAAGTGTTGAAAATTCCATTAATGTAAGTTTAAAAAAGCAAAGATGGGAAGAAACAGCAGCAAAAGCTAGCTTTCGAGTTGTTGGATGGCTTCTGAATGGTCACACCTAGTTTAAGCCAGGGCTACTCGAAGGGCGGTCCGTGGGCCAGTGCCCGGCCATGGACTGTGGCTGCGATGAGAAAAGCAAAGAATCAAGAGTGTCGCTAACCCTTTACCCATGGACGCCAGACTATGGCGTGGCCGTTTTCCTTGTAATCCAGTTTTATTGTGTATTGAGAGCACATTGGCCAACGATCGACCGTACCTTTTTAAAATGGTCTTCCTTTACTGACAGTTAAAGCAGCGCTGGGCTACGTGCCCTCTCCGTGGCCCTCCAGCCTCAGGCCTATGACAAGACAGGGCCCAGAGTGGGCAGCCAGCAAACACACGCGACAGACTGGTGGTTACTTAACGCCTAGTTTCTGACTCTGTGGTGCTGTTACGTTAAATCTTTACCCGCCGCTCAGCTGCACATACAGCTGTAAGGCAGCTCTTTTTGTAAGGGCATGAAATAACCTGCCCCATTCTCTGGGCTCGGTGTGAGCAATAAATTAAAGCCAAGTCTAGAGACCTCGGAAGAAGTGACAGGCACGCTCAAGTTAAAAGCAGCTCTCACCGACTCCGCATTCACACTGACCCACCGACGTAGCTGCCTTGGAGCGGAGAGCTGGGTGGGAGGCGCGCCTCCACGTCAGGGCTGCCTCCGTGACGCACTTGTTGTGAAGAATAAAGGCACCGCTGGTTAGATGAGGTGAAGGCCACGCCTCACACGTAGTGCAGGAAGTCGGAGTCCTTGGAGTTGCGCTCTGCCCTGGAGCACCTGGCTAACTCCGACCTCGGGTTGAAGACACCCGAATGGATAGCGGGGTCACGTTGCTCCTTCTCCACGGCACGTGGCCTCGGGCAGTCTTACTGCTGGTTGTGCTCTGGCATGTGCTGCAGCCCCTTTAATTGGGTCATGGTCCCCTTCCTGTGTGCTTTTACACAAGCTGCTTAAGTCTCTCTATGTTTTGGATCCCTCATCCGGAAAAAAATAATCAAAAGACGAGGACACTGTGAAGGTTAAGTGACTACGCATGTGTCATGTCTGCTGCCGGCTGGACGGACCGGCTGACGGTCACCGTCACTGCCCCTCCCTGCGCCCTGCTCCGGACCAAGCTTCCTGGACGCAGCGAAGGCCCAGGTCCCATCTACTGCTTCCTGTGTGACTTCGGGCCATTTTATAACTACGTTTAAGTCCCGGTTTCTTATAACCACGTTTAAGCCCCGGTTTCTTCGTCTGAACAAGCACACCTCTGGCATGACATTTGAATGAAGGGCCTCAAGCAGTACCACATGTAGTGTGCTTCCACCTCAGCTAGCGACTGGAAAAAGCACCGCTTGATGCCCTGTGCCTGAGTTTCTGTCCGGGCTCCTGCTTAGGATTCTGATTTCTCGGAACCTGGAAGCTTTCTTTGCTCTTGCCAGTAAGCATCAGTCCTTCGGCATCCCTTGTCCGCCCTCACCTGCTGACCTTTTCTACTGGACATAGTTCCCTTGGGCAGCAGCGCTGCCCGCTTTTTAAGAAATATATATATATATAAATTTTATTTTTAAATAAATCTTTATTGTTCAGATTACAGGTGTTCCTCTTTTTGTTTTCCCCTTATAGCTCCCCTCCACCTGATTCCCCACCCCACCCTACCCCATGCCCTTACCCCTTGCCACTGTCTTCATCCATAGGAGTAAGATTTTTGTCCAATCTCTTCCCTCACCCCTCACACCCGCTTACCCCTGAGAATTGTCAGTCCACTCCCTTTCTATGTCCCTGATGCTATTATATTCACCAGTCCATTCTGTTCTTCAGATTTTTAATTTACTTGATTTTTAGATTCACTTGTTGGTAGGTATGTATTTGATGTCATTTTGTTGTTCATAATTTTTATCTTTACCTTTTTCTTCTTCTTCCTCTTCTTAAAGAATACTCTTCAGCATTTCATGTAATCCTGGTTTGGTGGCGATGAACTCCTTTAGCTTTTTCTTGTCTGTGAAGCTCTTTATCTGACCTTCAACTCTGAATGATAGCTTTGCTGGGTAGAGTAATCTTGGTTGTAGGTTCTTGCTGTTCATCACTTTGAATATTTCTTGCCACTCCCTTCTGGCCTGCATAGTTTCTGCTGAGAAATCAGCTGACAGTCGTATGGGTACTCCCTTGTAGGTAACTAACTGTTTTTCTCTTGCTGCTTTCAAGATTCTCTCTTTGTCTTTTGCCCTTGGCATTTTAATTATGATGTGTCTTGGTGTGGTCCTCTTTGGATTCCTTTTGTTTGGGGTTCTGTGTGCTTCCTGGACTTGTAAGTCTATTTCTTTCACCAGGTAGGGAAAGTTTTCTGTCATTATTTCTTCTAATAGGTTTTCAGTATTTTGCTCTCTCTCTTCTTCTGGCACCCCAAAAATTCAGATCTTGGTACGTTTGAAGTTGTCCCAGAGGCTCCTTACACTATCTTCATATTTTTGGATTCTTTTTTCTTTTTGTTTTTCTGGTTGGGTGTTTTTTGTTTCCTCATATTTCAGATCTTTGGTTTGATTCTTGGGGTACATTGATCTACAGTTGAGTTTCTGTATATTCTTTATTTTAGACAGTGTATGCTTCATTTCTGACTGGTCCTTTTCCATTTTTTTTGGCATTCTCATTAAGGTCCTTGAAGGTCTCACTAAGCTCCTCAGAAGTGTAATCAAGTTTCTTGGCAGTTTTTAGAAGATTCTTGAGTAACCTTATAAATGTGGTTCTGAACTCTATGTCGTCCAGTAGTTTGCTTTCCTCCGTTTCTTTCATTCTTGACATGTTTCTTTGTCTCCGCATTTTGGCTGCTTCCCTGTGTTGATGGAGTGGCTTTGTGTGGTAGGTGACCTATAGGGGGCAGTAGCTCAGCCTCCCCAATCACCTGATGTGGATGCTCTTGGTACACCCCTTTGTGGGCTGAGTGCAAAGTCTTGGTGTAGTTAAGCCTTAATTGCTGTTGGTATGCTGGGAGGAATTGACCTCCAGGCCAATCGGCTGTGAGGACTCGCTGTGTCTATAATGGAAGAACTGCTGTGCTGGAGACACGCTTATGGGGCAGGACTTGTTTCAGTGAGGCTTTGGTGCTCACTGAGTCTGCCTCTTGAATGTGTTACTTATGGATGTGAGGAGTTGAAATCTGGTTTCTCACACTGACCACTAGGTATACTGGCTTCTGGATCTCCAATGGGGTGCAGGTCAGCTATTGTCTGAGTCCACCCAGCAGGAGCTACAGCGAGAGCTACAGTTTTCTCCTCTTTGCTTGGGGTTTGGCGGTTTTGGAGCTGTCTGACCTGGGCTGCAAGTTTGCTAGGTTAAGCTGCGATAGGGCAGGCCTTTCTTATGCTAAAGCTGCTGCTTGGAGCTTGGGTGGGTTTGTAGGTTGTGTGGGGTGGGGTCTCAGGGCATCACTAGGCTAGGGCATGGCAAACAGTGATGGCTGCTAGTTAGCCGGTTCTGTGTCTCCAACTGCGTCCTGTGCCCCAGCGCAGTAAACAATTATTCCTGCGCGCAGCTCTGCAAGCAGGCCCCCCTCACTTTCCAACCCGATGGCAGACAGTCCAGCTTCTCCCTGTAGGAGTTTGGGTCCCCCGCGTCTCCCCAGAAACTGTATTTCAGAGTAATCAGGGACTTGTCTCCCTTTGGGTTGAAAAAAGCAACGCCTGCCACCAGCCCGGATCACTCACCTCCGTACCTCAGCTTTTCAGTGCTCGTGCACGTCTCAATGCTCTTTTCTCTTTCCTTCTAGTTGTAGAGCTTCCACTCAGCCAGCTTTCCTGTGGTTCTGGGTGATAGACGTTTTGTCTTTTAGTTGTAGTTTTGAAATTGTTGTGCGAGGCAGCAGTTTAGGTGTTTACCTACGCCACCATCTTGGATTCTCTAGAAATATATTTTTATTGATGTCAGAGAGGAAGAGAGAGGGAGAGAGAGAAACATCAAAGATGAGAGAGAATCATGGATCAGCTGCCTCCTATACACCCCCCACTGGGGATCTAGCCCACAACCGGGCATGTGCTCTGACCAGGAATCAAACCATGATTTCCTGGTTCGTAGGCTGATGCTCAACCCCTGAGCCACGCCAGCCAGGCCCCTGCTTCCCGCTTCTCACCCAGCCAGAACCCCAGCACCTTAGAGGGCCTGGCAGGAGTCACAGAAGCTCCCATTGCCCTAAGATCCTCTGGTCCAGGCGTCTGCCTTGCACACCGCCTGCGGTCTGCCCCAGGCCCCCAGGACACCGACCACCTCCAGGCTGCTTCGCTTTCTGTTGGGAGCTCTCTGGACTCCTGCCTCCCCCGCCCCCCTCCCCGCTGGGCCTGCCTAGCTCCAGGACTGAGCAGGAGCGGACTGGCCCTCAGGCCACCGGCTGAGCACAGAGTTGACAGGACCTGCTATGGAGCAACAAGGGCACTGGTCCCATCCTGGGACTGGCCTGTCCCCATGGTGTCGTCACCACGGCAACCGGATTGCAGGCAGATGTTACAAGGACCATGTTTGATGGTGGCTCTTCAGGGAGCGTCTGCTGACGTTTCTCTTTCCCGTGAAGTTCCTCGGATTTCTCCCAGACCTTCCAGTTTTGTTTATGGCTCCTTCTTCGGCTTGATTCCACTCGCTGGGGAACTGAGAGTCCTACACCTCCACAGAGAAAAGGCATCAACGCCAGTGGTGGCCTATGAAGGCTGTGACATCGCTGGCTTTGAGTGACGCCTCTGGGGGGATGGGCAGTGGGGGTGGGGCATCCTGTACAAGCATAAGGTCCCTTGTTCCACTTCAAAATTCCAGACACCCCTCCACATACACAAAACATACATCCACATACACCGAGTGTCAGTTCAGTTAGCACAGACACTCTGCTCCATCCTGCCCCCCGCTGTTTCTGAGGCCCAAGTTTCTGGGCCCCCACAATCAGGTGCCCCCATTGGCACCCAAAAGTGCAGCCCTGGCAGAGACTGCCTGGTTCTGAACAAGAGGCGGCTGATTTAAAGGTGACGCCAGATACGGGCCCCAAAGTCAAATGCTGACAAAAAATACTCTGTTCTGCATTTCAAGCTGTGGAGGGAGGAGATCTGTCTTCTCCACAAACGAACCTAAATGTGAAGTTCATGCTTGCTCCCACGAAAGGCCACGAGGGACTTTCCATAGCCTGAGAGTCTCCCGTCTGTTTTCCCTGAGGACTGAAGTCAGCTTTCTTTTTCTTTTGGCTTCTCTTGGATTGTTTGTGTTCAGTAAAGATGAACCAAAACCAGTGCCAACTTTAGGAGTAACTCAGAACCAAGTCTGTGTGTCTGCTACGCGTTTGCCCCTTATGGGTTTAGCAACCGGATAATAAACCGTGAGGACGGGATGTGAGCTCCGCCAGCATTCAGGATCCTCAGGACATTCAAGGCTGGTGCTCCCACGTGGACACTCGGAAGCCTCTGGAACGCTCGGCAGCTTCTGTTAGGATGCGTCCCCTCTGGGTCCATCCATCATAGATGCTCTAATGCCCAGGGGCCAGATGAGTGCAAGGGTACTTTCCAACGATGAACCCTCTCTTTACACGGATGCTGGGAGCGGCGGGAGCGACACGATAATGCTGAACATCCTAATGAAAATCAATCACGCCATCTGACAGGGAGACGAAGGCTCGTGGGGCTGGCATTTACACCGGGTGCTTGGGCCACCGGGTCACAGACGAGTCTCCCGGAACCCTGCTGTGTGTGGCTCACAGCTCATCACCACGAGTTTTAAAGGGCAAAGCACTGGATGGGGCCAAGGCAACTGGCCCCAAGAGGGCATCACGGACCCTGACCACAGAAATGAAGGGCAGCCGACATTGTGTTCGGTCACTAGGACGGGGAATAAAAGAAAATTATTAGCGTGTGCCAAGAGCAAGGACAGAAGAGGCCTGGGTGGCTGTGGGCCACTTGGGGGACAGCGGGGCATTTTGTGAATTCCTCTATGTCAGGTGGCTCTCCTGAGAAGGGGTACAGGGCAGCCTTTACATAAAGCCACGCCAGAACCCTGGCTCTATGGGCCAGAGTGCTCCTGGGGGCAACACTGGAATGCCCCTACCCAGAAGGAGGGAGGGAGAGAGAGACTTGGCAAGGGGGAGCAGATCATACACACAACTGTTAGCAGTTCATCAATGAACAATAGAAAAAGTTTAGCAAATGCAATTCTAAAGAACACTCTTTTCAGAAGATACGGTGAAGGAGAACATACTGTCAAAGAAAGAATCCCTGCCCTCGCCGGTGTGGCTCAGTGGATAGGGCGTCAGCCTGTGGACTGAAGGGTCCCAGGTTCAGTTCCAGTCAAGGGCATGTACCTCGGTTGCGGGCACATCCCCAGTGGGGAGTGTGCAGGAGGCAGCTGATCGATCGATGTTTCTGACTCTCTGTTCCTCTCTGTAAAAAATCAATAAAATGTATTTTTAAAAAAGACCCTACGGAGCGGATGCAGCATAGCCATCGCTTCCAACGAGTGCCTAGTGTTTCCCAGTTTGCTCACTTCCACCCTCCGCTGCCTGTGCTCAGGAGAATTCTGTTCCTTTGGGGCTTTTCATGACGATGAGCTTGGCCAGGTGTGTGGGGTGAGGTGCAGGCAGATTCTGTCCTGTGACTGACGAGGATCCCAGCCGCAGCCCGGCCAGGACACCCGCCAAAACCAACTGTGAGCAGCCGGTGTGGATGTGGAAAGGGAGTGGGGAGGGGATTGGCCTTGAAGCCAGACAGACTAATAAAAGGGCTAATTAAGTCACTCGTTAGCCAATTCCTTCACTTCCTCTCTCAGGACCTTCCTCTTTTTACCTGTGGAATGGGCACAAACCACCTCATCTGACTTTTATAAGGAAGGCACCTGGCACTCAAAATGTTACTTCTTTCCCTTCTTCGTGTTTATCAAAACGATTACAGCAAAGCCTCCAGTGCTGGGTCCTCTCTAATGGTGTGTGGCAACGTCCACACCGTCTCGTCCACAGGCACTCAAGGAAGGAAAACGTGTGGAGCCCTTCTTGTTTAAAAATGGAAAATTTATATCACGTTTCGGAAGTTTTCATTTTTAAATTATTTTATTTTTATTATTTTTCCGATACAATTTTAAGTTTAATTTTACTTGAATTTCACAAAAGAAACGGAGAAGTTGATGGAATTGCTGAATTCATATAAAAATTTCCTCTAGACAAGAGACACTTCCCCTAAAATATCCCTTCCAGGTTAAAGAAGAAGAAGAAGAAGAAGCTGTGAGAAGGTTAAAGGTTGAAGTCATTATGGTTTTCTCCAAGGACCTATTCTCATTTGTGTACAGACCGACTTCTTGCTGTGAAAGATGAGGTCATTGGCCAGCCACCCGGGCATGAACACGCAGTTCTGAGGATACCGCAGCCCTCTGTACAGTTAGCAAATGTCAGCCCTGGACTCTCCCCAGGGCTCCCCCTCCCTCCTGGCTGCCCCCGCCCACCGCCAGGACCAACCCAGCCCCGTCTCCCCGGGACCCAGAGCCACAGGGGAAAGGGGACTCTGGTCCCGTCTCCCAGGCCCTTCAACACCCACCTTCACCCCAAGCAGCTTAGCTTCCACCTGTTTTATCTAATGCCTCAGGCGAGGCTTTGTTTGCAGGAAGTATTCCGGGTGAAAACCCTGCTCAAGGTCAGCCCTCAGGCCCTTGCAGGTTTGCACAGTCCGGGATTTCAGGATTTCTGAGAATGGAGGCCTTTCTCCCTAACACACCAGCTCCTCATGAAGTCAAGTTCCCATCTGCCTCCTGGTGTGATTGCCTCACATCCAAATGGGCAACAGACACAGCCTGCAGGTGTGGGGACGACCCCTGAGCCGCTCCAAATCGGAGGAGGCAGAAGGTGCTGGGGCCCAGGCTCAGGTGGAGGTGGCGGAAGGGAGTGGGCTTTGCTCCCTGCCCAGCCCCGTGCCAGGTGCTCACGGTCCAGATCCGCTCCAATCCCATGAGAGGCGTTTCTTTGCTCCCCTCCCTCCTTCCCCTCCTTCAGGATTTACTGAGCACCTGTCTGTGCCAGGGGCTGGGGCACAAAGAGAAAGCTCGCACCCCAAGACCTCAACGCCCCGTGAGCATCATCCAGAAGACGGCTATAACTGGGGTGGGTGCAGGATGCAGGGGGAGCCCCGAGGGACTCGGGGAAGGTTCTCCAGCGGAGTTACAGCCGAGCTTGGCCCTGAAGGACGAAGAAGGGCATTCGAGGCGGAGGGAACTGCATGTGCGAAGGCAGGGAGGCAGGAAACAGCCCGCCTGGTCTGGGAGCTGTGGGAGGGCGATGGAGCCCAGGTCCAGGAGATCTGCTGGGTGAGGGTGGGGTCCCAGAACCCGCTACCTGGACCCTCTGCCTCCTTGACTTCTTTCACTCTCAGCTGCCTGGCCAGGAAGAGGCCCCGCCTACCTGCCCAGACGGAGGCTTTACCACTGGAGAGAGGGAGGAGGAAGGAGGGCCAGCTGGAGTGTATTGTTGGATTGCTTCTCAGAAATCCCCTCCTCCCCCTCCTTCTGACACCATGGCAACCAGGCGGCAGCTGGGGGAGCCCTGTGAGGGGGCTGAGTGGAGGGGAAGGTGGGCTGGGGGGAAGGCCCTCTGCTCCCCTCTCTGAGCCTCAGTGTTGGCCTCTAGAAAATGGGCACCACAACCCAGTTGCGCTCCCAGAGGCCCAGGCTGGACCCAGGAGGGGGAAGGCCTGGGGGTGAGGGCGGGGCTGGGGGACCCTGCATCACCCTGCAGCTGGGGGCTGGGCCAGGCGGCGGGGAGTCCCTGAGGCACGTGATCTGCTTCCCACCAAGCAGCCTGCCTGGGGCGCCCACTGCACTGTCACTGCCCAGGAGCCCTGGGGAGCGGGAGGCAGGGCTGAGGCACAGACACAGGGATGGAGCTCCCTGTGAGCCCTGCAGGGAGAGGTCTCGGGGTCTCCCCTGGGGCACAGGGAGAGGTCTCGGGGTCTCCCCTGGGGCACAGGGAGAGGTCTCGGGGTCTCCCCTGAGGCACAGGGAGAGGTCTCGGGGTCTCCCCTGAGGCACAGGGAGAGGTCTCGGGGTCTCCCCTGGGGCACAGGGCTCAGCTGCTCCCAGAACCCAGTCAGAGCCCCAGGAGGAGGGGCAAGGAGGGTCTGTTTCTGGGGCTGCTGCTCCGATGACCAAGACTGGCCTCCACCAACAGGACCACGTGCTCTCCCCTTCTGGGGCCAGAACCGGAAGTCAGGGTGTTGGGGGCTGTGCTCCCTCGGAGGGCTCCAGGGGAGGGTCCTTCCTGCCTCTTCAGCTTCTGGGGGTTCCTGGCCACATCCCTTCAACCTTCACATGGCCCCTCCTCCATCCTCAGGCGACTTCTCCAGTGTGTTCACGTGGCCCCACCCCCCTGTTCACGTGCCCACTCTCCTGTGTTCACGTGGCCCCTCCCCCTGTTCACGTGCCCACTCTCCTGTGTTCACGTGGCCCCACCCCCCTGTTCACGTGCCCACTCTCCTGTGATCACGTGGCCCCTCCCCCCTGTTCACGTGCCCACTCTCCTGTGTTCACGTGGCCCCACCCCCCTGTTCACATGCTCACTATTGCGTGTCACGTGGCCCTGCCCCTGTTCACATGCCCACTCTCCTGTGATCACGTGGCCCCTCCCCCTGTTCACGTGCCCACTCTCCTGTGTTCACGTGGCCCCTCCCCCTGTTCACGTGCCCACTCTCCTGTGTTCACGTGGCCCTCCCCCCTGTTCACATGCCCACTCTCCTGTGATCACGTGGCCCTGCCCCCTTGTTCACATGCCCACTCTCCTGTGATCACGTGGCCCTGCCCCTGTTCACGTGCCCACTATTGCGTGTTTATGTGGCCCTACCCCCTTGTGACCTTGGGTGGTCTCTGTTTCCAGGGTGCCACCTCCCTGGTTGGCTGTGTGCCCCTGCTCTCACACCTGTCAACAGTCCCTTTGCCAAAGTCCTTCCAGAAAATCGTGTGCGCGAGCCCTCTTTCCTGCTGGGACTGTGACAGCTGGGACTGAAAAGGCGACAGGAGAGCAGGGGCCCGTGCAGAGTCCATGCCAGAGGTCCAGAGGGGCCTGTGCCGTCCCTGGAAGGCCCTTCTGAAGGGTAACCAGGTAATTCAAAATGATTTTAAACACAAAGTAATGCTACTAGTTTATCTATAAAGGGCCTGGCCAGTGTGCTCAGTGGTTGAGCGTTGACCTATGAACCAGGAGGTCAGGGTTCAATTCCCATGACCCTTTAAAGGGAAAACATTTTTACTGCCCTTATTAACTTTTATTTGTAGTTGTAGTTTTTAACACACATTCTCATTACAAATTCAGTTGAGAAGAGGGAAGGAGGCAGAAGCAGCGGTGAGGGGAGAATAAGTAGAACTGGGTGGGGGCAGAGGGGACATGGGGTGTTAAGCCCATGGGGTCAGGCCGGACCTGGGTGCAGCAACCTCGGCGCTTGGGTACTGGGTACGAGAGAATTCAGAGCCAAGACTCCGACTACACGGGAACGTTCATGTGTGAAGTCACGGAGGCGGGAGAGGCCATTCCTCGGAGAAACGGGGTAAGAACAAGTTGTAGAGGCGAAGGAAGGGCCTCAGAGCGGGGAGCGGGGGAGCCTGTGGTGCCGCACCTGGGGGGGGGCTCGGCAGGCCCCCAGGCGGGAGCGCACCCTGAGGCCTCTGTCCTGAGGCTTTAAGGGTGGAGGGTCCTCCCATCCCGGGAAGGTCTCTACAGAATGCTCAGCAGCTTCCCAGGTGAGCTCTTTCAGGTTGTGGTCTCCGCGGATGGATTGGCAGGCGCCAGGGCAGGGGTCATTATTCAACGCAGCTGGTCCTGAGGTCAGCCCGGGGGTCGCTGGTCTGGTGCTGGTGCTTTTAGGAGGCCTAAATGTTACCTCTAGGGAGGAAAGGTCAGGGGTTCAAACCGCAGGACAAGTGATAGGCTAGGGGAGGAAGGTCACATGGGGGAGGGGGAGGGAGGGGAGGGGCACCCCACAGTGTCCCCACCCCACAGTGTCCTTTGCTGGGCACCCGGGCCTTGCCCATCGTCCTTGCTCTGCTCATGTCTGCCTAACTGTCCACCACCCTACCTGTGAGACGCCACTTTTACCTTAGCTTTGAACGTTCTAGAAGGGCTATTACTGTCTCCTATACATTGACAATAGTTTGTTTTTTCACTTAAAATGTGTATGACTCTCCCACCTTTGCTTCCCCTAAACCACCCCTGGGCAGGCAGCAAGCAGAGCGCGAGGGCGTGCACCGCGGCGATACTCCAGGGGGCGGGGCCACGTGACACGCAGCACAGGCCCCGCGCAGGTGACAGGTGTAACCAAAAGGAGCTATGAGCCGGCCCAGCGTGGCTCAGGGGTTGAGCGTCGACCTAGGAACCAGGAGGTCACAGTTCGAGTCCAGGTCAGAGCACAGGCCTGGGTTGTGGGCTCGGTCCCCAGCATGGGGCGTGCAGGAAGCAGCCGGTCCGTGATTCTCTCTCATCACGGATGCTTTCCCCCCTCCCTCTCCCGTCCTCTCTGACATCAATAATAAAAATATTTCTTAAAAATAATGATTAATGAATTAATAAATAAGGAGCTATGAGTATATTTCAAATGTGCCCCTCCCCTGCAAGAAAGGAAATGCCACGTATTACCGCTTCGACCAGAAGGCTTGTTTCCTGCGCACCTTCCCCAGGAGGGGTCAAGCCGACGGATTCTCAGAAAAGAGCAGCGTCAGGAAGAAAGGGAAGCCTGGAAAGAAAGAAAGAGAGAAAAAGGACCAAAGCGACTGGAAAGGGCGGTGGGATGATGGCGAATGGTCTCCTGTTTCATGGCCATCCTCATCACTCCCGGCTCCGGTGAGGGCCGGGAGCCGCCCCCGCCTGCTCTTTGGGAGCTGTGGGTGTGGCAGTGTGTGTGTGTGTGTGTGTGTGTGGGTGTGTGTGTGTGTGGGTGTGTGTGTGTGTGTGTGTGGTGTGTGTGTGTGTGAGTGTGTGTGTGTGTGGGTGTGTGTGAGTGTGTGTGTGTGTGTGGAGTGTGTGTGTGTGTGTGAGTGTGAGTGTGTGTGTGGGTGTGTGTGTGTGAGTGTGTGTGTGTGTGTGTGAGTGTGAGTGTGTGTGTGTGTGAGTGTGTGTGTGTGTGGGTGTGTGTGTGTGAGTGTGTGTGTGTGTGTGTGGAGTGTGTGTGTGTGTGTATGTGTGTGGAGTGTGTGTGTGTGAGTGTGTGTGAGTGTGAGTGTGTGTGTGGGTGTGTGTGTGTGAGTGTGTGTGTGTGTGTGTGTGTGGAGTGTGTGTGTGTGTGTGTATGTGTGTGGAGTGTGTGTGTGTGAGTGTGAGTGTGTGTGTGGGTGTGTGTGTGTAGTGTGTGTGTGTGTGTGGGGAGAGAGAGTGTGTGTGTGTGTGTGTGTGTGTGTGTGGAGTGTGTGTGTGTGTGTGTGTGTGGGGAGAGAGTGTGTGTGTGTGTGTGAACCTGCGTGCGGGAATGTGGAGACCGTACAGTTCGTGTGAGGTTTGGAGCGAGTGTGTGTGATGGGAACATGGATGTGGGTGTATGAGCGGCTGTGAGTGTGAGGAGTGCAGGTGGACAGCGTTGTGCGCCTGGAAGGTGGGGAGTGTGCAGGTGCGGTGTGTGGTTTGGAGTGTGCGTGTGGATTGAGAGGAATGCGGGTGCGAGGCGGGGGTGTGAACCCCTGTGAGCGTGGAGAGCGCACGGGGCGTGCACAGTTTGGAGTGAGTGAATGGGGACCTGGGAGGTGCGTGCAGCCTCCCAGCAACTTCTGCATCGCCCGGTCCCACCCCACCCCCGCCCGCATGCCAGCACCCCCGCCCCGCCCCGCCCCGCCCCTCCCATCCCCCTCCCCGCCGGCCTCGGCGCCCCGCCCTGTCTGCGGTGGCGGCTGCGGGAGCGCGCGGTGCTGTGCCAGGAGGCCTCTGCCTGCGCACCGGCGGGAGGGGCGGGTGCAGCGGGCGCCCAGCACGGAGCGCGGTCCCGCTGTGCGGCCCGGACACCCAGACACGGAGACACGTGCAGGATGTCCTTCAAGGTGAGCGCGCGGGATGCGGGATGCTGGATGCGGGAGGCGGGATGCTGGATGCGGGAGGTGGGAGGCGGGAGGCGGGAGGCGGGAGGCGGGAGGTGGGATGCGGGAGGAAGTGCAGGCCGGGCCGGCTACAGACCTGCCCACGGAGGCCGCCGAGCCGCAGCAGGGCCGCAGCAGGGCCGCAGGGTGGGTGCGCACCGCTGGCGGGCGGGAGCGGGGGGGGGGGGGGGAGAGGCGTGGACGGGGAAGCACGGAGCTGGGCGGCTCCTCTAGCTCCTGGTTTGGTTGCGGCGCTGTGGCCCGGGGTCGGTGCGCCTGGTGCGGGGAGGACAGCGGGGAGGAGGGGGGAGGAGGATGGGGGGGAGGGCGGCAGGGCCGCGCAGGGAGGAGCCGGGTCGGGAGGAACGGGGTGCAGCGCGCATTTGGGTCTGTGTCCTCCTTTCGCGCCACCGCCGCCGCCTGGCCAGGCCTGGTTGGGTGCCCCGAGGCTGGGTGCCCAGCGCGGAGCGGGCTTACAGAGTTAGCGAAGGCATCCCGTAGCCCCGCATCCCAGGGTGGAAACGACCCTGTGAAAGGTTAGTAAAAATAATAGCTGAGATGTTGTGAGCAGTTGAAATGTGCCCAACTCTGAGCCCGCAAAAGACCCACGAGAATGTACTTTCCTGGTTCTTTTAAAATATATATATTTTACTGATTTTTTACAGAGAGGAAGGGAGAGGGAGAGTTAGAAACATCGATCAGCTGCCTCCTGCACGCCCCGACTGGGGAGGCGCCTGCAACCAAGGTCCATGCCCTTGACCGGAATCGAACCCGGGACCCTTCAGTCCGCAGGCGGACGCTCTATCCACGGAGCCACACCGGCCAGGGCTTTAAAAATAAAACAAACTTAAACAAGAAAAGTAAAACTTGATGAGTGAGGTAATGAGCTGCTCTCAGCTTTGCAGCAGGAAGTGAGCCCTGGTGTGTCTGGCTCCAGAGCCGTGGGACCCACGTCCTGCTGCAGCTCCGTGAGCGGAGGGCCACCTGGCGAGGTTTACGCCTGGGAAAGGTCTCTGGCTGCAGTGTGGGGAGTGCAGTTGGGAGGCCACGCAGGAGGGTGCTGGGGTCACCTCGCCAAATGGCACGGGACTAGAGCTCAGGTGTCGAAGGACGTAGGCGAGAGGAGGGGCTTTAGGATGTTTCAATCTGCAGAATTCAGTAGCTGATGGTATTCGCAGAGTGAGGGAGGCCCGAGAGGTGAAGAGCAGATGTCCAGCGTGGGAGGGGTGAGCTTAAGGCTCGATGGGAGTCAAGAAGAGATGCTCAATAGACGGCGGGAAGCGGGGAGCCCAGGAGGGTGGCGTAGGCAGAGGGAGAGACGAGGCTTAGGAGGGAGCAGTGTTCGGTGGTACCTGAACCCGTGTGAAGGAATGGGATGACACAGTGAGTCCCTGTGAAGGTGGGGAATAAGAGGGACTGAGGACACAATCTTGAAGATCAAGACTTAAGCATGGCCCGGCGGTGTGGCTCAGTGGTGAGCGTCCACCTATGAACCAGGAGGTCAGGGTTCGATTCCCGGTCGGGCACATGCCAGGTTGTGGGCTCCATCCGCAGTGGGCGTGCAGGAGGCAACTGATGTTTCTATCTCTCCCTCTCCCTTCCTCTCTGAAATCAATAAAACTATATATTTTTTAAAATCACAGTGAGATACCCCTTCCCACCCCCCAGGATGACTAATCAACAAGGCAAAGGTGTGGAGAAACTGGAACCCTCAGACATGGCTGGTAGGAAGAGGAGAGGATGCAGCCACATTATAGTTCCTCAGAAAGGTAAACACAGAGCTGCCACGTGACCCACGATGTCAGGCCCAGATAGAAACCCAAAAGAAATGAAAACATATGTTCACACCCAAACTTACACACAAATGCTCACAGCTGCATCACTCATAATCGCTCCAAAGTGCAAACAGCCCAAAGGTCCACCCAACGATGAGAAATGAAACGTGGTTTACATTAGTCAGCGTGGCTGCCATACAGGGGCTCCCGTAGCTCATGTGGCCCAAGGCTGGGTGCCCAGGACGCGGGGTGGTGCGAGCCTGCTTCCCGGCTTGCTCTCGGTGTCCTCCCGCGGGAGAGAGGAAGCTCTCGTGTCTCTTAAGGGCACTAACCCCTGCCCTGGGGCGCTCCCGCCAGGGCCCCGTGTAACCTGAATTACCTCCGGAGGCCCACCTTGCAATGCATCGCAGGGGGTTAGGGTTTGGTGGGGGGCGGGCACATACCCTCATCCACAAGACGATCTGGCCGGACAGTGGGATGGCTCACCCCTCAAAACCCTGAACCGCCGCCCGGCCGGTGTGGCTCTGTGGTTGAGCGTCGACCGAGGAACCAGGAGGTCTGTGATTCCCGGCCAGGTCAGGGCATATGCACGGGTTGTGGGCTCGATTCCCAGGAGGGAGCGTGCAGGAGGCAGCCGATCGATGCATGATTCTCTCTCATCAGTGATGTTTCTGTCTCTCCCTGTCCCTTCCTCCTCCTGAAATCAATAGGAAAAGCATTAAAGTGTTCATTGCAGTTTTAGTGTAGCCACAGAGTTGTGCCACCATCAGCACTATTCACTTCAGGATGCTTTCACCCCCCGGGAAAGAAGTCGCACACCCAGCCGTAGTCACGCTCCGTTCCCCCGAACCTCCCAGCTTTCAGTTCTGCTCATCTGCTTCCCATCTCTCTAGATTCGCCTCTTCTGGCCACCTAGGTTGTAAACAGGCCAACCACGGACTAGAGCTCTGATTTGGAGGTGCTGGTGTGACATGAACCCCCGTGAGGCCGGATGCCAGGGGCAAATCACCTTTTTCTCCTCGATGCGAAGCCGCGCTGACAGCACAGGCTGTAGCTTCTTCAAAGTCTGTTGCACATCCTGAACCCTTCGAGTACTTCGCACAAGCGGGACGGTGCGTCAGAATAGCCGGTCACACGCGCCACGCGTCCTCCCGCGCAGGGCTCCTCGGCCCTTCGCCCTGTGCTGATCTGATGTGGCCTCTGTCACACATTATGGAACAAAGCGCACGTCCTCTTGGTTGACTTAACAGGATACAACTGAAACCCACGTTATTCTAACCGCTTTGTAAACCCGTAGCTGAGATCCCTTGGCTTTTCATCGGAATCCCAGTTCTACCCAAAAACCACATCCCGCGTTTCCTCTCCCTTCCTTCCTGTGTTTAGTTTCTGGAGGTGCGCCAACGAGCAGCCAAATCCGGGCCGCAAACGAGGGGGAAGGGAAGAGAATGCGGCACCCTGAGGTTTGTGTTCAGCTGTCCTCATGGGTAATGAGATACGAGACCTCGGACTCTGGACCCAAGCAGACGTGGGTTCGAATCCTCCTCTTCGTAGCTGGATGACCTCGAGTAACCTTTGTGGGCCTGTGTGCTCATCTGTAAAACACGTGTAGGAAAGCGCGTGCTCGATGGGGTTCTGGGAATGAGATGCATCCGAGCAGGAGAGTGCGTGGCACACGCCGACACGGGCGAGGGCTGTCCCTCCTGACATGGCCACAGCAGGCCTGGGGGCCCCTGGCCCTGTGGGGTGAGGACGAGGCTACGTGGCCGCAGCGCGGTGTCTGTGCCGCATTTTCACGGCGGCGTCTCCGGGGGTGAAGGGCTTGCCCGTCCACCCCAGCATCGACGGTGGTGTCCGTGTGTGCCGAGGAGGTCTGTATGAACCCAGGGAGCACTGACCCCGAAGAGAAGGAAGGTCGGGGGCCTTCGCCTCTCGGCAGAAGAGGAGCCGGAAGGAGAACAGGAAGGAGCCGTGGGCCCGTGCTGCCCGCTCCTCGCTGTCCCCAGGAGGCGGCACGGTGATGGTAACAGGCAGCGCCAGCTCCACCCGCCTGCGGCCCAGCCCCCTTGTCATCCCCCGCTTCCCTCGTCGGTGCTGGGGGGGCTGGCTCCCACCTCGCTGAGCTGTGGGGAGGCTCACGTGAGCGTGGCATGCAGGCCGTGTGCCTCGTGGTGCAGAACAGGCTTCCACCTCGGTGCCCGTGGATGTTCAAGAGAGGTGGAACTCATCGTCATTGTAAACCCGTAGCTGAACTCATCGTCATTCCTGAAACCCATCCCTCTAGGATTCCCGACGTCCGTGAGTGACGTCCATGGATGGCCGGGGCGCAGCTGCCGTCGCTGTGTACAAGGAGGCGGGAGGTCACCAGGTGTTTTGTGGATCTCATGTCCGCAGGGGTCAGCACAGGCTGCTCCTCCCTCTGCTCACACAGCCGCAGACCAAGTCAGTTTAGCTCCTTGCCGTCTCTGGTCGGTCTCCTCCTGCCATCGCCCTGTGGTTGTCTCAGCTCGGCCGTCAGCTATGCCCTGGCCGTGCAGCAGCTCCTGGCCTCGTGACGCCGACCTCATCAGCTCCTGAGACAGCCGGGAGCAGGCAGCTCCTTCCTCCTGTCCTGGGGCTCTTCTGGGGCTGCCCCGGACCTTCCTGCCACACAAAGGGACCGTCTCGCCCACCTCCACGCCCTTCCTCGCTGCCCCTGCCCGCCAGGATGGAGTGCAGACTCCCTCAGCCAGGCCCAGCCGACCCTCAGGACGCGGCCCGACCCCTGCCCTGCGCGCCCTGCCCTGTCTCCTCACACCTCCATTCCAGCCCTGCCAGGCCCAGAGAGGGGCTGGATGCTGGGGGGCTGCCACTTCTTTCCTCGCGCCGTCCTGTCTGCGGGGACCCCTGCTCACCTTTCGCACTCTTCCCAAGAACTCTCTCCGAAGCCGTCCTGCGCTTCCTCCGGTGGAGCTGACCCTTCTCTGCTCTCGCCACAGGGTCTGCTCTCCTACCCCGGCCCCTGTAGCGGACACCTCTCGGCATGGCTTCTGTCCCCCTGGGCTGGGAAGCCATTGGTGGGCCAAAGTCAGGCGGCTCCCCCTCTGGTCCCAGCACTGATAGTGACAGGTCAGTCAGCCGGGACAAGTACTTTTCTTGGTTTATGGTTTGAAGATGTATTCTTACTGATTTCAGAGAGGGAGGGAGCACGTTTGTGTGTGTGACCTCATTCAGTCCTCCAACGGCACGGAGGGAGGTGCTGCTACCTTATCCCCGTTCCTGGGCCGAGACGCGAGGTACCCTCCAGGGCACAGAGCGGGGAGCGGCTGGTCAGAACGCGGCTCAGCTCTTCCCACCCCAAGTCTGCGCTCCGTCCGGCCTCCGCCTCCCAGGACAGGAGCCCTCAGGGAAAGCGAGCTGTTCAGCTTTCCGTGCAGCTGGCTTCCTGGGCCTCGTGGGAACCAGGTGAGGCCGGGGCGGGCGGGCGGGAGAGCTCAGGACGGGGGAGACGGGTTTGCGGAGGGCGGGCGCCGAGAGGCTTTCAGGGCGCGTGTGAGGCCCCTCCGTGTGTTCCTCTCCAGTCGCGGTTGCATGTCCCAGGACAAGCCAGCAGAGCTCGCTGGCTCCTCGATGCTCTTCCTGCTCACCCTCCGGGCGTCGGGGCCTCGGGCGATCGGTCGTGCGATTGGAGGGCCTTGTTTCGTGACTTACAGTCCCCGTAAACGCCTCACTCGGTTCATATCAGCCCTAACGGGGACCCCGCCTGGGGCAGGAGCCACGGCCTGGGTGTGGACACTGCCCTGGCGTTTGGCCACAGACGCCTGGGACAGTAAAATGTGCACCTTCGGGGGGAGGAGATGGTTCACCTGGAATTGGAGGTGAGTTTTTTCCTCCTCGGGAGCCAGGAAACTATTCAGAGTATGTCTGCAATCCGCTTATCGCTCCCCGCTCTGCCCTGCTCTCCTCCCAGAATGCGGAGAGCACTCAGGGTGTGTGCGGGAGGTTCTGGAATGAGGTCCTCACACACCACGCTGTCACTGCGCTTTCCTTCGCCGCCCCGTGGAGTGGCTGCATTGCTGTGGCTTCTCGCTAACCTGGCGGAGCCGCCTTAGGTGCTGTGCTGAGTGCCTTCTCCGTCTGCTTAACAAACGTCGCATCGGAGGCCTGTGGGGCCAGGTGGTGTCGGAAGTCCAGAAACATCTCTTCGGTAAACAGCGTGAAGACTAGACATGCTTCCGAGATGAGCACACGTCTTTATTTCGTGCCAGTACTCCTACCAGTACTCTGAGTTCAAGTTGCCTGTTGATTCTAACTTTGTAAAGTCCGCCCGGCGTGGCTCGGTGGTGGAGCATCGACCTGTGAACAGGAGGTCACAGTTCATTTCCCGGGCCGGGCACGTGCCTGGGTTGTGGGCTCGATGCCCAGTGGGGTGTGCAGGAGGCAGCCGATCCATGATTCTCTCTCGTCGTGGATGTTTCTCTCTCCCTTCCTCTCTGAGATCAATAAACACATATTGGGGGGGGGGGGCGGGAGCCTTCGTGAGCATTTCTGATGTGCTGGGCCCCGCAGGCAGCCGGCACCGTTAGCTCTGACCACGGGCCGGCCCTGTGGCCTCCGTCTGAGCAAGAGGAACCCAGCCCCATCAGGCCACCCGTGTCCTCGTGCAGGGCGGGGCTTGAGGCCCGTGGTGGTCGGTCCCAGTCTGCCCTCCCCCGCTGCCCCCGCACGACACACACACCGTTCTCTCCCGAGCCACGTCCCTGGTTCGGGGGGAGGCTGTACTGCAGCCAGCTCCGCCCTCCCACTCAGGACCGTCCTCCAGCTCCCTTCCTCCCGTGGGTCCCGTTCCACCATCAACTTTATTTTTTATTTATTTATTTAACATGCTTTTATTGATCTCAGAGAGGAAGGAAGAGGGTGAGAGCGATAGAAACATCAATGAGAGAGAATCATGGATCGGCTGCCTCCCGCACGCCCCCCACTGGGGCTGGAGCCTGCAACCCCGGCCTGTGCCCTGACCGGGAATTGAACCCTGACCTCCTGGTTCATAGGTCGACGCTCACCACTGAGCCACGCTGGCTGGGCACTTTGCAACTTGACAACCCAGCGCGAAGGACCCCGAGGACACGTAGCGGGTTTTCTGCCCGGAGCTCCGGGGTCTCCACTGGAACCTCCGGCAGCTTCAGGCTAAAGCCAAGGACGTCAGGTGGCCAGAAAGTGAGGCTCCGCCCGACCCGACCGCTGGGCCGGTAGACGGTTGGGAGCCCAGAGAAGGGGCTGCTAGAGCCCTCGGGAGGTCAGGCTGGGAGTGGTTTTCTCTGCTGAGAGGTGAAGAGCGGTTGGGAAGGTGTCCAGGAGGAAATCGCATTTAAACAGAACTCTGGCCTTGCAGGGTGGGCAGGACTCACTTGGAGCAAAAAGGAAACGGCGAACAAAGACACCGGCAGGAACGCCCGTGCCTGGGTGGGACCCGGGGTATTAATAGTGCTGTATTATCAACAGCTTGCACCTCGTCAACGGCCCTGGGCCCCACATCGGCTATAAAACAGTGCGTCCAGCCCGGCCGGCCTGGCCCAGTGGTTGAGCATCGACCTATGAACCAGGAGGTCAGGGTTCGATTCCTGGTCAGGGCACCTGCTGGGTTGCAGGCTCCATCCCCCGTGTGGGGCGTGCAGGAGGCAGCCGGTCCATGCTTCTCTCTCATCGTGGATGTTTCTCTCCTCCTCCCTTCCTCTCTCACATCAATGAAAGCGTATTTTAAAACAAAGCAGTGTACTCCATAACCAGGTTTATTAGAGCGCAGGCGAGGGCGCGTCTGGGAAGGGTGCATGCTGCCAACGCGGTCACGTTGCCCGTGCTGACTTTGCGATCCTGTTTCGTTCGATTCTGCAGAAGGAGACGCCGCTCGCCAACGCCGCGTTCTGGGCCGCGAGGAGGGGAAACCTGGCTCTGCTCCGGCTGCTGCTGAACAGCGGCCGCGTGGACGTGGACTGCAGGGACAGTGTACGCAGGCCCCGCTCGGTACACGCGTGTCCAGGGCTCGCCAGGTCCCCGCGGGCAGGGGAGCACCTCAAACACGTTTCCCTCCCAGGGCTTGGCTGCTCTCTCACGCGTGCGCTCGCTTTATCCGTGTCCAGGGGGCGGGGGGCGGGGGGCGGGGTGACGACGTAGAACTGCACTGGGCAACCACCAGGCTTAAACAGGAGGCCCTGGGGGGTGGGGGGGGGGCGCTTCCCAGAGTCAGAATCAGCAGATCCAGGCAGGGACCGGCGTGCAGTCAGAACTCGGACCGGCTGCTCCCAGGGAAGGCGAGAGGACGTGAGCAGACGGGGCTGCCTAGACGTGGGAGTCAGCGTTTTCCTAGGAGGACGGGAGAGTGGAGAACGGAGCCCCCTCCCCCCATTCTCTCATTACCTTTGCAAACGCCAACACTAATTGGCAATTAAAGGAACTAAGAATAGACACTGCCACTGGCCGGCATCCCAGGCGAGGCCGCCCCTCCTGCCCCCAGGGACTCCACATCTGGGACAAGTAGGACCTAAATGAGAGAGGGGGCGGGGGGGGGGGCCAGAGAGCAGAGATGTTTTGAGTTTAGGATTTAAGTGAACATGTTTTTCTAAGGAGCCTTATTGTTTTCCTGAAAACAGGATGTGCCGTTTCCAGCTTTTACGGCACACGTTTGGCATGGAGGCCGGCCCAGCACCATGGGGAGGCCGTGTGGGCCCCGTCCCCCTCGGGGCCTCCAGCCTGCCGGAGCAGGGCTTCTGAGCTGTGTGCCGGCCCCAGGGGACCGCTTCCCTCCGGCTTCCCGTTGGGTTTGCCGATGGGAGACTGGCAGGCGTCCGAGGTGGGAAGGACAGGGGTGTTGGGGAGCCCGGTGCTCCCTCCTCACCGCTTTGTCTGGCAGCAGCAGCCCAGGAGCCCCCCTTGGCCTTGTGCCTTCAGGCCTGGGCTGGCGTGGAGCTGCCAGCTCGCAGTGCCAGGCGGCTCCGCAGATGCCCCTCCACCCCCATCCCACCCCCGGGCACAGCCTTGCAGATGGCTTGTGAAACTTCCTTCCTTTGTCCCAGTTGGAATGGACCCTCTGTTCCTGGCCAGGCCCGAGCTAGTGGTTCGGGTCACTATCCAAGCCCTTGGAAGAAACACTGAATTCAGTTGCAAAAGTCTCATTGGCTGGAAGGGGTCTGTGTCAGATGCACCTCCAGGCCTGAACCCGGAGCTGGGAGAGACCGTGATGCCCGGCCCACGCGTGGTAAAGATGAGGTGAAAGCCCGCATCGCAGGCACCTCCCCTTACACGCTGGTTCAGGACAGAGGTCGGCTCGGGCCCAGGGCTCCTGACCCCTCTGTCTACAGTCTCATCTCATCGCAGTGCCCATGCTCTCCACCTGACCCACGTGCCCAGAAACCAGCCGGCACCCTTTCACCCGTGTTGTGCATGAACAGCCGTGTGGGGCTGAGGAATCCTCATTACGGACCTGACGTGCGGCCCTTGCGTTGTGGCTGCTTCCAGACGCAGGAGCCACGGTACCTGGGGACTGCATCCCGAAGGTCGTGGCAGGAGCTGGTTTTCAAACTGCAAACTCCAGCCTCCCAGTTGCTTTCCCACCGAGTCTGCCGCGGGAGATAACTCAGAGACAGGCCAGCGCGGCGGGACGCGCTCCGAGGAGCCCTGGGTGGGGCTGGCTCCCGGGCCTCCTCGCCAGGACCCTCGGACACACGATGGCCCAACGCTCACGCTCCCGTCTCTCCTCCCTGCAGTGCGGCACCTCGCTCCTCATGGTCGCCTCCTACGCGGGCCACATCGACTGCGTGAGGGAGCTTGTCCTCCAGGGCGCGGACATCAACCTCCAGAGAGAGGTAGGTCAGGGTCTGCACTTGAATAAGAGTGACGCCCGGCCGGGGTGGCTCAGTGGTTGGCACGCCGCCGGTCAGCGGAATCCTTTGGCAGCACGGTTTGCTGGGGGAGGCTGAGATAGTCCAGCGGGTGAGCCTCTAGGAACTGGTTGGTGACACGGTCCCAAAAAGAGAATGACCTCGACGGAAATGGTGTGAGCTCCAGCACCTCATCCCGAGGGAAGGGGGAGGGACTGACTTGAGCCGGGACCACGCGTTTGCCTGTTTAAGGGGTGGGCTTAGCGGTCGGCTGCCTGGCTGCAACGCGTGCCTGAGAGGGTGTGTTCAGCTGACGTCCAGCCAGCGTCAGCTCCTGGGCCTTCTCAACCGCCCGCTGTGGGAACTTCCACCTTCTGCGACCTGAGTCATTCCTTTTGTAGATGTTTTTATTGATTTTTAAATTACCGTTTTTTTAACTTTGTAATTGATTTCAGAGAGGAAGGGAGAGAGAGAGAGAAACATCCATGATGGGAGAGAATCATCAATCGGCGGCCTCCTGCACGCCCCCCACTGGGGATTGTGCCCTGACCGGGAAATGAACCGTGACCTCCGGGTTCGTAGGTCGGCGCTCACCACGGAGCCACCTGGGCCGGGTGAGAGTCTTAAATGAAAGATGCCCACGTCAGAGGGATGGTCGTTTTGCTCAGGTTACACAGCGATTTGGGTCCCAGTCTGTGAGTCGGTTGATAGAAATACCTGTGAGGAAAGGATGCTAAAAAGTGTGTCTCAAAACGCCATGGAAAAGTCTGAAAGTGGAGTCGGGCTGTTTCTTGTTAGCGTGTCCTACTTGGGGACATGCTTTTTGCCCGTCGGCGCGAGTTACTTGCGTTCTCTCCCGCACGGATTGCTTTCTGCTCTGGGGCGAGACGTTTTGCAACCGGACCACTACCCCTGTTCCCGTGTGAACGAAGGCGGCTGACCCCCCAATGCTAATCTAAGCACATCCGTCCCCCACGGCTGCGGGAACGAACTGGGGCTTGAAACCACAGAGCTTCTTCCGCTCGAGGTTCTGAGGGACCGAACAGTCAAGGTGCCCCGGCCACGCTCCCTCTGCAGGCTCGAGGGTACGCTTCGCCTCTCCCGGCTCCTCCCGGCTCCTCCCGGCAGCTGCTGGCATTCTTTGACTTGCAGCCCCATCGCCCTCGGCTCCTCTCTGGGGTCCCGTTGCCTGCGCCTCTTCTCTGCGTTAAATATTGCCCTGCCTCCCTCTGACGAGACGCCCGTCATCGGATTCAGGGTCTCCTCTCAGCATCCTTGGTTAGCCATGTCTTTTCCAGATAAGTAGCACACAGGTTCCCGGACGTAGGACCCAGCCCACCCCCATTCCACGGAGCCAGGAATAAAGTGTTCCTTTCGTCTCGTTCCTTCTCTGATCAAAGAATACAGTCCGTTCAGACATGGTCCCTTCCTAGACTGGAAGTTCTGTATGCGAGGATGCAGTTTCGTTTTGTTTGCAAATGCATAAACTAAATGTAATGTGACCAAATGTCTCTTTTAGAATGTTTATTTATTGGGGGGGGGGGGGGCCTGAGAGAGAGAGAGAGAGAGGAGCGCTGACTTGTTCCACTTAGGCGTTTGTCCGTTGCTTCCTGTAGGCGCCGGCTGGGTTGGAACCCGCACACCTGGTGCACGGGTTCGAGGCTCTGACCAGCCGAGCTGCTGGGCCAGGGGTAGCGGAACGCCCTTTAAAACCAGCTCTCTCTCCAGTCAGGTCCCACCGCCCTGTTCTTCGCTGCCCAGCAAGGCCACACCGACGTCGTGCGCTTCCTCTTCCAATTCGGAGCATCCACGGAATGTCGGACCAAGGTAAGCCGACTCCCTTGACGTCCTCCTTACGGAGCACTCGCACAGCCACGGGCACTCACTCCTCTCCATCGGTCGCACACGGCTGTGCTGCCCTCTTACGGGACTGCGGAGCCTGCCAGGCGGTTTCACGCGGCTCCTCGTAACAGCTCAGGGCCGTCCTGGGGATTCGGTTCAACGCGCCGTGTTTCCTACGGGCTCACAGTCGGGGGTGTGAGGAGTTGCGTGGACTCCTCTGCACTTTAGCTTCTGCTCCGGGACACGAGCCCTGGTTACCGGGACGGGCACAGCGGCAGGCGCTCCGGCCTTCCCTGTTTTCACGGGTTTGTTTCTGCCTCGGGGTTGATCCCAGGCTGTGATGGGGGAGGCTGCAGTATGCAGCGAGCCCAGTGACTCCATCAGGGGGTTGCCCTCTGCGACGCTCGCGCTGAGATGATGTCATAGATGATTGCAGGTCATCCGCTCGGGCAGCGGAAGCCACCTACTGTCCGTCGCGGGCACGCGGATGAGCAAGCTGAGAGCAGAATGCACGTGTGCGCGACCGCGCCGGGCAGTAGGAGCGCTGAGCTGCCAGGACTTTTTTGTAATTGTCCGCCTCTTTCTGGTCGCGTCATAACAAGAAGTTCCTGAAAAGCTGCCCCTGTTGGAAACATTCAGGTTTTCTTAATCCACTGGATTCGATACTTCAATGTCAAGGGCGTTCCCGCCGACTTCTCACTGTTAAGACGATGACTTCCCAAAGATCTGGAGAGCAGGTCTCCTGAAGCCTGGTGTCGGCCTGCGTCCAGGCCTCCCAGCGTGCTGGGTAGGACGTACAGGGTATACGTGTGCTCGCGTTTTTATGCGAGTTGTCGTTTTATTTTCCATTGTAAAAGCGATACAACTGAACACAGAAAGCGAAGTTTTACAAGCCTAAACCTCGACTCGTTGAACTACGTCGGAACGGCCTGCGTGGCCACGTGGCTGCCTCGGTCTCCCTCCCGGTCGGCAAGTTAGTGCTGGCGTAAAGCCTTGTGCAGGGGCCGGTGCGTGTTGCCCCAGGACCTGGGGAACCTGGGCCCCGGGGGGCATCCAAGAGCTCCCCACGGGAAGGAGAGACGTCAGGGGCTCTGAGTCTTAATAGGATCCTGTCGTGAAACTGACTTGTGTCCACAGTCGTTATTAAACGTATTTGCCTCAAGATGTGTTTCTTAAAAATAAATGGTATCAGCTCTTCCATGTCAGCCATCCTATCTCATCCGACCTCTAAATTCCTTCGGCAAAGAGCTGGGGAAATGGGCAGAACAAAGCTGGGAAACGTGGGTGCTCAGGGCTGCTGTTAAGCAGGTTTTTGATGCCCACCCAGCCCTCCCACACCCCCCACCATGGCCTTCCAGCCTCTCTCCTCCGTTCCTCACCCTCCAGAACGCCGACCCCCCCAGCCCGGCCCTGGCTGGAGCCTCACGCAGCCACAGGCGGCCCCGGGCCCTCACCTGCCTGGACACCCAGCTCTTGCTGCAGCTTCTCCACGGGAAGCCCCCCACCGTCACCTGACGTGACTGGACAAAAGGCCAATTTCTGGGCCTCACCCTCGACCTGCTGAACCTGAGGATGGGGCCCCAAAGGGTGGGCATTTGGGAAAACAACCCTCTGCCCAAATTAGAAACGACACTCTCACGTTTGTGATCTGCAGTTTAGAAGCAGATGGCATGCTGTTGCATTATTGATAATTCGCTCAAATGCCCACGTAGCAGTTCACAGAGCCAAGCAGACACCAGCCCTGGACGGGAAGAGGGATGATTCGCCTCGGCACCTGAGAACACCCATTAAGGGCGTCTGCTGACCGCCGACGCGGTGAGTCGCAGTGCGGTGTGGTCGGCATCAAAGCCCATTCTCATTCGGCTGCAGAAATGGAAGAAGAGTCGGTGGGACGCAGGGAAGCCCCTCTCCATCCACATCAGCTCTCACCCACTCTGCAGGCCTCTGTGGGGTCCGAGGCCCGTGTTTTCAGAGACACCTGGACGGATGGGCCTGTGTTCTGGGCAAACACTGGCTGGATGCGAGGCACACGGAGTTGCTGTGAGTATCCGTCCTTTAAGGGTGCTGCAGAGGCGCCAGAGCGCTGCCCTGTGAACGCACCCGAGCCTCGGAGACCTGCACCGATGGAGCCACGGCGAGAGGCGACGTCTGTCAAGAGGGTCTCTGGCCAGATGCCCGGGGGACGCCTGTTTCAGGACAGAACTGCCTGCTGCCGCGTCCTGGTCTCGGCTCCCTGGTGGAGAGGTGGTCGGTGGTCGTCCTTGGACCTGGGAAATTCCTGTTGTTTGTGTTTCTGGTCCCAGTGGGCGTGCGATGTGGTGATAGTCTCAGTGTCCGACGTAGTGACCGGACATTCATGTGGCCGACAGCGGTCACGTTGGTGAGTCCAGGAGGCCTGGGCGTTTCCAAATGAATCCCAAGGACTCGGTCAGACAGCCCTCATGGACCTCAGGCAGGTCTTCCGAGAGTCCAGCACGGGGACGTCCTTGCGATGAGCCCTGTCGCAGCCATAGGCGGACGGGAAGGGGCCCTGGCCGGTGTGGTTCAGTGGGTAGAGCGTCGGCCCGCGGACTGCAGGGGCCCAGGGTTCGGTTCCCATCCAGGGCATGTACCTCGATTGCAGGTTCCCCGGCCCTGGCTGGGGTGTGCAGGGGGCAACCCATCGATGTGTCCCTCTCATATCGATGTTTCTCCCTGTCTCTCCCCCTCCCTTCCACGCTCTCTTAACATCAGTGGAAAAATACGCTTGGGTGAGGATTAACCAAAAATAAAAATTAAAAAGGGAACGGGAAGGGGCCAGAGAGGAAAGGTGAGTTTGGTGTCATCTCTGGAAAGCTCTCCTCCAAAGTTCTCGCCGAACGGGGAGCAGCGTTGGGTACGCTCTGTGCCCGCGCCGTTTCTAAAGTGTGTGCTTTGTGTGCCCGCAGGACGGGGGCACTGCCCTGTTGGCTGCCAGCCAGTACGGGCACCGGCAGGTGGTGGACACCCTCCTGAAGCATGGCGCCAACGTCCACGACCAGCTCTACGTGAGTGTTTCCGGGACCTCGCTCACCCCTCGTCACCCGCGCCCGCAGCCTGAGTTTGGAAGCCAGAGTGGCAGCTCCAAGGACAGTTTCGGGAGCAATAGGACTTGTATCTGAGACAGCGAGGAGCAAGATACATTGCTTACCAGACGACCTTTCTCTGCGCAGAAGCCACCTGGCCATATTTACCCCTTTGCTTTGCCCTTTTAGACCTCTCACACGGGAAGTACCTCACGTACCTGTGCAGTTAGGGTCTTCAGAAGTCATGTGACACGCTCATTTGGAACAGGACAAGCCCAGCCTATGGACTTGCCGGAAACCAAAATACATTCTGTTGGGGCTTATTTGGGAAGAAGAGCACAAAAGAGGAGAATTCAGGTTATTTGGCTCTGCTGGTGTGGCTCAGTAGTTGAGTGTTGACCTATGAACCAGGAGGTCATGGTTCAAGGTCATGGTTCGATCCCTGGCCCGGACACATGCCCAGATTTCGGGCTGGATCCCCAGTATGGGGCGTGCAGGAAGCAGCTGATTGATGATTCTGTCATCATTGATGCTTCTCTCCCTTTCTCCTGCTCCCTCCCTCTCTGCAGTCAGTAGGATATTTTTTTTAAAAAAAAAGAAATCAGGTTATTTGGGAAGAGGTGAGGCTGGTGGGTGGAGACCTGACTCTTTGAAAGGCAGCCACTGCTGTGCTGGTCTGTGGCGAACCGGCAGTTAGCACATCACCCAAGCGGTCTTTATTGACCGTCGTTGTGATGCCACAGGGTCTGTGGCAAACGTGACTTCAGTTTTGTGGGAGAAGGTAAAACTCGGGGAAAGGAAGCGGCTGAGGATGGTCGTGAGGAGCGGGAGAATCCGGCCTCCGTGGTCTCGGACCACATTTTTGGCCCTCCCCCCACCAGACACCTGGCCCTCACGCCAGGGCACCGTGTGCTCTCACACACGTGTAATGAGCGTGTGGGTGTGAGCTTTTCCATTGGGACACCCTTGCCAGCGTCGGCCCGGTTAACTGCCGGCACCGCCGCGTGGCTGGACTTGCGGGAAGGTGCTCCGTGTTTTAACCTGTGGCTGGTGCCCCTGGCGGGAGGGGGTGATGGGCTGGGCGAGCAGGTGTTTTCCGCTCGGGATGAAGGGGATGGAGCTGGCCCGGCCGGCGTGGCCCAGGGGTTGAGCGTCTACGAACCAGGAGGTCACAGTTTGATTCCCAGGTGAGGCACCTGCCCGGGTTGTGGGCTCGATCCCCAGTAGAGGGCGTGCAGGAGGCAGCCGATCCGTGATTCTGTCATCATTGGTGTTTCTAGCTCCCTCTGCCCTCCTCTCTGAAATCAACAAAAATGCATTTTAAAATAAATAAATAAAAAGTGGGCGGTCTCAGATCTCACCGAACGCAGAGAGCAGCCAGTGAAGTCTGTGCAGACGAGAAAGGGGGGCCCCCGCGTGTCGGGGAACCTGGGTGCTGCTAGGCTCGCGGTGCCGGCTCTGGCATCGGGCGTGTGCAGCCGGCACGTGGTGTACGTCGCTGCTCCCCTGAAACGGTCTGTTTTGAACCTGCCTTTCCGTCTGACTCAGTGTGACCTCCCAGAATCATTCTTCAAAGAATAACGGCTAAGTGTGCATGTGGACAACGGGGCGTGGAAATGGAAACCTGTATTCAGTGCATGTATTTCAAAGGTGATCTCTTTCCCAGTGAACATGGAAGGTGCTCTCTTACCCTTACCTTGCTGCCCGCAGGATGGAGCCACCGCCCTCTTCCTGGCTGCCCAGGGCGGCTACTTGGATGTCACTCGGCTGTTGCTGTCGTCCGGAGCGAGAGTCAACCAGTCGAGGCAGGTAATGTTGGGGCGCCTGGGGCAGGGGCCGGGGCCGGGGGGCAGCTCTCAGCAGGTGTACCCGAGAGGCCGGTCACCTTGGGGCGCCTTCACACCCTTTGCTTCCGTGGCACAGTTCGTCTGTGATCAGGGTTCCTCCTGCTCTTTGCTCTGGGCTCACCCGGAATCAGGCCGACATCACCACTGATGGTGTTTAAAACGTGGGTGTGGGTGTCAGGTCAGGCACACAGTCTGCCGCCTCCTGTTCCAATAGACGGCGGCGGCTCCGAGGTCGTGAGAGAGGGCTGCCTGGACGCAGGTGGACAGAGGCGCGTCAGGTAGCGGGCCCTGCCCAGGCCCTCCCCGAGGTGCTCCTTCTCTCGTCCCCCTCCCTCACTGCCTTCGCCAACCACAGAGGGCCCAGTGCAGTCCCCGGCAGGTCCCGCGCCGCTGTCTCTCAGGATTGCAATGCTGTTGGGACTCCATTCGCCAGCAGCTGGTAAACCCACCTGACGCGGAAAGGAGTGGGCGTGCCAGGTAGTGCGGGCCCCCCTCGAAGCGTGGCGAGACCCGAGCAGCGTGAGGCATCGCAGTCCAGTCGGCTGCTCCTCTAGGGAACTGCTCCCTCCCCGATGCGTCTGTTTGAACACAACACTTCGGGTACGGTGGCGTGACTTAAAGGTCGTTTTAGGGGACAGTCGAGCTGGTTTCTTCAGGCAGCGGCACCCGCACTCCCCGCTGCAGTGAGAGCTGCTTCGACAGAGCCTATGGGTGCCCGTGACGAGGAGCCACGGGAGCCTTCAGGGTGGCCCACGGTCTTGACCACCGGCTTCTGCAGGCCTGAGGCGCCCACGTGCGTACGGAACCTCAGAAGAGAAAGGGGCTCTGGGCAAAGTGGGTCCGAGGTTGGGAGTCCCGAGTTCTAGACCAGCCTCCCGAGTTTGGACAAGTGAGCCAGCCTCTCCGACCGCTCGGCCCTCGTCTGAGATGCAGGGGGCTGGCTGGGATGATCCCGATGATCTCTCCAAGCGCCCCCGTCTTTATTTTAATTTTTCTTTTTCAAATTGGTTTGAGGGGCGGGGGAGGGAAGCATCGCTGTGACAGAGAGATACCCATTGGTTGCCTCTTGCACCTGCCCTGATGGCGATCGAACCCGCAGCCTGGGTACATTCCCTCGCTGGGAATGGAGCCCACCACCGATTGGTAACCGGGTGATGCGCCAACCAGCCGAGCCACCGCCCGGGCCCACGCCCCCCGGCTTTCTGTGACTGTTTTGTTCCGCATGCCGTCAGTGTTTCTTGAGAACTTACCAGTGCCAGGCCCTGCTGTAAACGGGAGGTGGTGTTTTCAGAATCTCAAGGCTATTCTTAGCTTCGATGGCCTTGGGAATATTTCTGGGAAAGGACACTTTCAGAAAAAGTGGCACTTCTGTTCCTGCCAGAATCGGAGTTTAACATTTTGTTGTCGGTCCTTGTTTT
Source organism: Corynorhinus townsendii (assembly GCA_026230045.1). Lineage (NCBI taxonomy): Eukaryota > Metazoa > Chordata > Mammalia > Chiroptera > Vespertilionidae > Corynorhinus > Corynorhinus townsendii. Next base: position 296,526 of record JAPDVU010000007.1, on the reverse strand, counting down.
GAAACTGTTGGTTGATTCTGAATCAGAGGCCTAATTTTACGAAGTGAAAAGGACTGGTCGTTTTCAGATTGCATAGGTTTGATTAGGAGGTCACTACTGAGGTCACTCTAAATTCAGCCTCTGTGACTTTAGAAATGAGAGATGGTCAAGTCTCTCTTTGAACCTCCTTCTAAAATAATTTCTGGTGTTTTTGCCAGTAAGTAAACCATATTATTCATGCCTAAGGCACTGTTTGTAAAAAGCCAAGTTGGTGTAAGGTTATACTTCACGTGCTGCTTGGATTGTGTCACGTGCTGATGACACGGGAACCCGCGAGTTATGAGTGACCCCACGTAGCTGCGGCAGCCAGGGCACCCCAGAAGGGAGGTGACTGGTCCAGTGGACGACCTTGTTTAAGAGGGGAGGGCTGGGGTCAAGGGGCAAGCCACCTCCCCTTCCGAAGACTGTGTCCGATGTGGTTGAAATTGTGAGCTGCGCTCTGAAAAGAACCGGGCGTTTATGGCACAGGAATTGCTTTGGGGGGGACAGAATTTCTCCTTTTCATGGGACGCTAACCCCCGCATGCCCTCTGTGCCCCCCGGGAAACCACTGTCCCTGCTTCTACCTGCCGTGAGCTTACAATAAAAGGTCATCTGGCCGGGTCAGCCTGGCCCGTCCTGTCTTCCCACCAGAATGTCTGTAAGGCTCACAGTTTTGTAGGCCGGACGCCGAGGCCTCAGCCAGGAAGGGTGGCCTTCCACCCCCATGGCTGTTGCGATGAGGCCACAGCTGTTAGTGTTACGGTGTGATGTTCCCAGTTATTCCCAACAGGGCACCTCTCAGCACCTCTGTAATCTTAGTGTCATTAACAGCAGTTTACTAAAAAGCCCTTAGAAAGCGTCCAAGGCCTGACAGCCTTCCCTTGGCTGCCCCCTGGTGGCGACGTCCGCAAAGAACAGTGAGCGCCAGCAGATAAGGAGGGAGAAGGGCACCAGCAGGTGAGCCTGGAAAAAACCCTCCCTGGAGCCCAGACACCAGCTCCTGCCTCCCAGTCCCATCCACGCCCCTCGGGCCCCACACTCGCCCCTCAGCTCCGCCCACACCTCAGGCCACACCCACATCCTTTGGGCCATGCCATCTGGATTGCCCACCTGCCTGAGCCAGCCACTCGTGCCCAGGTCACGGGGACTGTTCCGTCTACATGGGTTCCCTTGTCCCTTGACCCCCCGGCAAAATCCTAGTCCCCCTCCAAGACCCGGCTCAGACAGCAGCGCCCCACCTGGAGGCTGGCCGGAACCCGCTCAGTGAGAGGCCCCGGGCCTCCGGGTTCCGGGGGGCTTGGTGTCCACACTTGATGGGACCCTGAGGACAGGCTCAGATTCCATGGCCTCTCCACTGGGCTCAGCTCCTTCCAGAGCAGGGATCACGTCTTCTTTTTTAATGTTTTACTGACTTCAGAGTGGAAGGGAGAGGTAGAAGCATCTGTGATGGGAGAGCATTATGCATCGGCTGCCTCCTGCACGCCCCCGACTGGGCATCGAGCCCACAACCCAGGCGCGTGCCCCGCCGGAATCCAGCCGTGAGCTCCTGGCTCACAGGTCCCTCCGAGGGGCAGTCGTGTCTCATTTCCAGCTCTGGCTGCCAGAGACTCGAAGATGCTCAGTAACTGTGTGTGCGGGGGTGGGGGTGGGGGGCGGCGGTGAGTGAATGGGTGATGCCCCTGGACTGGGAGGTCCAGTTAAGTAACGGGTGGAGACGAGCTGGGAAAACGAAGTACCGATGGAGGGTGTTTGCATCGCAATGAAGCGCAGTGTTCAGGTTGGAGGGTGGAGTAGGGCGAGGTGCTTCAGATCCTTCAGCTGTCTCAGCCCCTCTTCCCCGTCTCTGCAAGACACAGAGGTGCCGGGTCCTCGTACCCAGCTCCCTCGGGTCCTCTGGCTCTGACGTGCCCTCACCCTCCACCCGCTCCATCGCCGCTGTCCCCATCCGTTGGCCGGACAGCAGTGGGCAGCAGTCCTGGGCCTGCCACGCGGAGCAGAGCGGATGGAGTCCCATCCCCCAGCAGGAGGTGGCTGTATGTCCTGTGGCTGAGTCACCTTGCTCTGCCCGTGTCCCCACAGATGAGTAGTTCAGTCTTACCGACAGCAGCCTCTTTGGGCCGTGTTACCTTAACTGCCTCGGGGTAGGCAGTCCTGGGTCCTCCTCTTGCCCTTCTCTCCAAAGCGACCTAGTTCTCCGGGGTCAGCCGCTCCCCTGGCGTTATGGGGGGGGCGGGTATCTCCTCCCTGTGCTGCTTGGCCAGCCTGCTGGTCCCTGAGCATCCGCGCTGGTGACTGAGACGACGCTGGTACCACCACCTACCGGCCCTGCCATCCTCTGTTGGTGAAATCACGATGCATGTGGCTGCCGTGTGGACGTCGTGTGGCTGCCGTGTGGAGGCCACATGACTGCTGTGTGGATGGTGTGTAGACCCCATGAGGCTGCCGTGTGAAAGCCGTGTGGACGCTGTGTGGCTGCCGTGTGGACGCTGTGTGGTCCTCTCGCTGCAGGATGGGACGGCACCACTGTGGATCGCATCGCAGATGGGCCACAGCGAGGTGGTGAGGGTGATGCTGCTGCGGGGAGCCGACCGCGACGCCGCCCGAGACGTGAGTCTGAGTGAGAGCTGCGCAGTGTGGGCCCAGGGAAATGCACTGGGCCAGGGGGTGGGGGTGGGGCGGTGATGCATGCACGGGGGCGGGGCCGGGGGGGAGGGGACCAGGGGAAATGCACGCACCGAGGCCCCAACCATGGCAGCTGGACTGGAGACAGCGCACTGTCCTGGGTCTGCACCCAGCTGGGTTTTCTCCCCGCCTCCACCTGCTCTTCAGCGGGAAACCAGCAGGATGGCCCTGTTGAAACTGGTGCTCTCTAAGGAAAACAGAACAAAACAGGAAGTTGTGTAATTCCTCCCTGATGCTCCCTGCCCTGTGGAGACTTCTGGACGGACGGGTGGGGAGAGGGAGGTAGGAGCCTGGGCCCGGCTCCTTGGGGGTATGTCCCCAGCGGCTGCTTGTCCAGGGGGCACTGCGCCTCCTGCTGGCACTTGCCGAAGTGCAGCTGGCCCGGCGTGGGTGCCTGTGGTTTGGGGTCCCTCAGGGCTCCAGGCTGACGCACCCCCCCCCCCCCCACTCAGCTCCCAGCCACCGAGCCCCGTGTCACCTGACTCCCCAGCAGGCCTCGCCCCGTGGGAACCAAGGGCGGCTTGCTGTGCACTTTTTTTCCTCCTTACAGTGTCTGGCCTCCTTGCCCTTGGCGTGGCTCCTGCTTCTGTGACCCCCCCTTTCCCAGTCCAGCCCCCAAAAGAGGAATCAGAGGTGCGCTCCTGGCCACTTCATTTCCCCTCCCCCGCTGTCTGTCTCCCCACAGCCTCTGAAGCCAGGAAGGAAAACCCTCTTTCCTTCCTGTTCTTTCCTCCCGACTCCTCTAAGCCTTGGGCAGCTGGTTACTTCCCGCGGAGGAGGCTGAGCGCAGCCCTCCCCGTGCCGCCGATTCGCTAAAGCGGGAGGAAAAGGTCGGGAGATAAGTGACGACAGGAGCGGGATGTTCATTTTCCACTTGTCTTTGCCTTCTCCTTAACAGATTTCCATCTGCCCTTCCCTCCTCTAGCCCGCCCCCCACCACCACACACAGGCAGGCAGATGCCTAGGGCAGAGGAGCGCAAGGCCCCAGCCAAGAAAAGGCAAAGCGAAAGCACCTTGAGCACTGTAGACCGGCCAGTACAGTTCAAGAATTATTAAGTCACTGCCAACCGCTCAACCGTGCCGCTGAGTCACGAGCTACGGAGGTGCCTCTTTAGTCCGTTGTCCCTTCCCCAGTGTCCCGAGGGGCTGGAGCGTGAAGTCCCACCTGGCAGGGCCCTGGGGTGCTGTCAGGAGTCGCCGGTCCTGTCTGGTGTCCCTTTAAGCAGCATCAGCGGCTGCGGGTGCTCCCAGAGGCGCCTGGGTTCGGGGCCTGGCAGGTCTGTGCATCTTCCCGCGCTCAGCCCCCCGCGCTCAGCCCCCCTGCGCTTGGTGCATGACCCGCTTCTGTTCTGTCTCCGAAGGACGGCTCCACGGCACTGCTGAAGGCGGCCCACAAGGGTTACCACGCCGTCATCGAGGAGCTGCTCAAGTTCTCGCCCAGCCTTGGCGTTTTGAAGGTAAGGACGGTCGCCGGTCTGTAACAGAAAGGGGCTGGGCGCCAAGGAGTCTGTCTTGGCTGGGGCAGCGTGGCTCGTGGCGGAGCGTCGACCTAGGAACCAGGAGGTCACGGTTCGATTCCCGGTCAGGGCACAGGCCCGGGGAGTGGGCTCCGTCCCCAGTGGGGGGCGAGCAGGAGGCAGCCGGTCCATGGTTCTCTCTCCTGGTGGATGTTTCTCTCTTTCTCCTTATCTCCCTTCCTCTCTGAGATCAATAAGGAAATTTTTTTTAAGTGAAGAGCTTTGGCAGCACTAACACTGACCCACGGCTGTGCACGGCGGACACACTGTGTCAGAGGCTGATGTGACTGAAGAGGGGCGTAAGGGAGCGGGAGGCTCCGGCGTGCCGTCTCGTGGCTCGGCCAGTTCAGGACGCCGCCGCCGGCCCAGTGCTGCTGGCGGAGTCACTCCTGACGCCCAGTCTTTCCTCTCAGAATGGGACGTCGGCGCTGCACGCGGCAGTGCTCAGCGGGAACGTTAAGACCGTCGCGCTGCTCCTGGAGGCAGGGGCAGACCCAGCCCTGAGAAACAAGGTACGGGCCTGCCTTCGCGCCTCTCGCCTCCATCAGGCACCTGTGCAGAGTAAGGCAGTGTCTGCCGTAACCAAGGTAACACCTCTCTGGCTCCTGTCACTCTCCTCGTACTTCTGCCTGGTAACGGCAGGCAAGGTGGTCATTGGGTTGTGGGTGAGCAGTACCTTTGGACCCAGAGAATTGCACTAAATATATATTTCCTATTGTCGGAGAGGAAGGGGGAGGGAGAGATAGAAACATCGATGATGAGAAAGAATCATCGATTGGCTGCCTCCTGCACTGGGGATCAAGCCCATAACCGGGCATGTGCCCTTGACGAGCAATCGAACTGGGACCTCCTGGCTCATAGGTCGATGCTCACGCACGAGCCACGCCGGCCAGGCTGGACCCAGAGAATTACTCTAACACCTGTATCATCCGTGGGTTTCAGCTAACAAGGGTGCACTCCAGGGGCGGAGAGGCAGTGGGTGAGGGGGCCGACAATGGGGGGGCGGGTTATGAGTGTCCTGTCATCCACGAAGTGGCCGAGTCTGGTCGTCACCGCCACCCCCGGAGGCTGGATGGTCCTATGCTGAGGATTGCCGGCACCCTTGTCACTTTCATGTTGTGATCGGGACTTCACCTCCCTGTTACAGAACCAGCCACGGCTTTTACAGCTCAGACTCTCTGGTGTACAGTTAGGCCACAGCTGGAGGTGCAAGACGCACGGTAGCCGTAGAAAAACACGATTGTCATTGTATTTCCTCGTATTCAACACCTGCATAAGCTGTCCAGCGGGCGGGGCGGGGGCAGGAGCCAAGGACAGGTCTGAGAAAGCACGCTGCACTGCTCACTTTTGTGTAAAGATTTTTAAATTTATTTTTAGAGAGAGAAACATCAATGGTTGCCTTCCATATGTGCCCTGACAAGATGGAACCTGCCACCCAGGTATGCGCCCTGCCTGGGAACCGAACCAGCCACCTTTTGGTGCCCAGGACGATGCTCGGCCAACGGAGCCACACCGGCCAGGGCTAAACGGCTCACTTGTGAAGGAGGAAAGGGGATGGTGGGAAGGTGTTTTCACTTTGTACTTTCCTGCCGTGTGAATTTCTGTAAGCATCTGCTACGGGGTCTGACTTCATTAACAAGGAAAACAAGCCAGGAAAAGAAACTATGAGGAAGTGCCGCTGAACAGCTGGCCAGGGTCTCCTTCACTCCCCTCAGCCCCTGGAACCATTGCCTCGTTCCTGCCACTGACCGCTGGGTGACAGCTTATCTCTGCTGAGATGCTGGCCTGGCGGAGTGATAAAGCCGCTCTCTTATCTTTAGACCTTGGAACGGGGACATCCCAGAGGGAGTAGCGTCCTCGTGACTCAGCCATCCTGGGCTGAATGGGGTGGGGGGGGGGGCGTGTTAGGACCTTCATATGGAAACTGAAAATGCAATTCCGGCTGTGCCTCCTGGGATCTCAGCGAAGGTGGTTGTGGGGGTTCCAGTGAGCACAGCACTGGCTAGGGTGCTCCCCAGAGCATCCAGGAGGGCAGACTAGTGAGAGGCACGGCTGGGTAGAAAAGTAACCGGAACAAAGAAACAGCCCTAACCCGGGACCTCTTTACTTCCCAGAGAGACCTTGAATGACCGGACGCCAAGCAGAGTCCCGTGGGGCTTTTCACCAGGAGAGAAGCAGGTTTGGGCCAGAGCCCCCTCTTTGGCGTCCCTGAAACCACACCCACGCCGGGAATCGCTAATGCCTGTCTTATCTTCTTCCAGGCCAATCAACTTCCAGCAGAACTGACCAAAAACGAGCGCATATTGAGTCTCCTCCGAGGCAAAGGAGGGCACAGGAAGAGCTACCTTAGCTGCCTATTTGACTGAGAGGGAGAAACCGTCCCCACCTGTCCACTCGAAACTGCTTTCAAACAGAGAGCAGCTGGACACTCCTGTAAGCAGAACAGGCCCTGGTTGCCCACCCAGGTGCCCGACCAAGCAGAGCTGTCTGTGCCTGGTGCCGGAAGCACAGCTCAGGGCTCCCTCCTCCCACGGCTGCTCACACAGCCTGCAGCCCACTCCTGCGGGGCCTAGCGGGGTCCTGGGCTCCACAGAGACTCACTTTAAAACTGGACTCACTCGGGTCTCTTCAACCCTAATGGTTAGACCTTCGAAGAGCTGGAAGTAAGAAGACAGAAAGACTGAAAGCCTTTGAGAGACCACAGGTCTGACCTTCAATGAACTCGTGCCCTTTAGCTTTTGTCTTACATGTAAGTGTGCTGAAACATGTAGCTCTGTGACGTTTTACCTGTATGCATGTATGTCATCCCGGTATAAAATGTCTCTCCTACCCCAGGGTCACGGCCATGGTCTCAGAGACCTGGCGTGTGAACTGGCGTTGTTAAGAAGTCAGAGGTGGGCTGTGGAGCGGAGCAGACAAGTGTTCGTGTGTGAGCTGGTCCCCGTCTCACTCCTGACACGGAAAAGCCGTTTGTACCCGGGGTCCGTCTTGTAGGAAGGGCAGGGTGCAAGTGGCAAGTTTGGAAACTCAGAAAATTACAACCCACAGGCGGGAGGGCTGGTTCTTGGAGCGTTTACGTAGGGAACGTTACTGGGACTCTGCGTCCGGTGCCAATGCCATGCTCTGGAGTCTGGAGCTCCCACATCACACCGCGTGGTCCAGCGGCTTTGCGGACCTGGGTAAAATGTGATATGTGCAAGTACAGTACGTCGCTATTACTGCAGCAGGTCTAGAATAATGGAAGACTGTTAGTAGGCAGTAAGTGTTCTCTATGCATGTTCTTGAGCTAATGGACTCCGAGAAGGAGACCTGGGTTTACTGAATTATCCTCTGAGACAGGTGTCAGCCTTTGTATTCGGTGCACTTTCCAGTCAGCGGTGTCTCTATGCCGCCGGCGGTGCCTACACGCACAGACACAAGCTACCTTCTCGCTGTAACCTACCGTGACGAGCACGGGTATCTCTGAGGCTTAGAAACACATCTGCCGTCCTCTGGTTCCTGTTCTGTCCTGTGTCCAGCCCGTGTTCCGTGTAAATACACGTTAACATGGAGGGAAATGTAACCCCAGGATTTTTTTTTAACCAACTTGCAGTGCGACTAAAAGCATTTTCGTTAAGTCAGTAAACAATGGAGTATAATTCTGAAATTAGAAGATACTCTCTTAAAGTTTGTTATGATCAATAACATAACCAACAGATATTAGCTTATTTTGATCATTATCACAAGCAAAGCCAGTAATGAGCAACCCTAACCCTGACCAGCTATGCAACACGCCTGCAGTCTCATGTCAGGATAAAAACTGAGCAAGCTTCGTCTGGATTGCTGAGCCCCCATATATTAATATTCTAGTAGCTGCAAAGCAGCATCAGTTTCCTCACTGACTTTTTTTACTCGGCAGAGTTGTGCAATTACACATTCCCCCCATGGGAATGTCATAAAGCAGTATTTATTTTGAAGAGGAGAATAATGTGGCCTTAAATTTTTAATATTTTTTGCCTTAGTTAGAGCTCTTAAGCCAAAAATGGTTGCTCATCACTGATCTAAATCAAAACTTTTATGGGGACTGATAAAGTTCCAAAAGACAAAAATGCAATGAAGTCACAAACTTAATGTGTGTTTTTTCACTAAGACATGTTTTCCTTGGCCTATTTATTAGATAATTTTATGTGGATAATGCTTTTGGTCAAAGTCAGGGTCATTAAAATGAACCTAGTAGCTTTAACAATATGTAAGGGAGGCCTCTGACTGTAGGCAAGAGGTCTCTACTTTAGAAGGCTCACAGGTGGTCTAGATGAGATTATGTTATCCACAGCAGGGAATATGATTCTCTAAATCACTCACCCAAGACTGAAAAAAAAACACTGATCTGTTATTTCAAGTTAAATCGCAACCAAGCCTGCAACCTGACATGTGCCCTGACTGGGAATCAAACTCTGATCTCCTGGTTCATAGGTTGATAACAGGCAAACAGATTACTTTTCATTGAATTTACTGGGTGACATCCTATATAATAAAGAGGTAATATGCAAATTGACCCTCACATCCTCACAAGATGGCTGCCTACAACCAGGCCAGCAGGGGAGTTAGTGAGGGACGACCAAATGACTGAACAGCAGGCTGCGTGGGGCGACCAGGTCGGTGGGGGTGGGGGTGGGGGGTGACCAGGCCAGCAGGGGGTCAGTTGGGGGTTATTAGGCTGGCAGGGGGGCAATGAGGGGCAACTAGGCTGGCTGCGGGACAGGTGGGAACAACCAGGCCAGTGGGGGGGGGGGCAGTTGGAGGCGACCAGGTCGGCAGAGGGGGGCAGTTGGGGGCAACCAGGCCAGCAGGGGAGGCAGTAAGGGGTGACCAGGCAGGCAAGCAGGTGAACTATTAGGAGCCAGTGGTCCAGGATTGTGAGAGGGATGTACGACTGCTGGTTTAGACCCGATCCCCAGGATTGAGCCTAAACCGGCAGCCAGACATCCCCCAAGGGGGGTCCCGGATTGGAGAGGGTGCAGGCTGGGCTGAGGGGACCCCACCCCCCATGTATGAATTTTGTGCACCAGGCCTCTAGTTGGTTAATAAAATAATATAGATTTCAGGTGTGCACTTCTAAAATATTTTTTAAGTTAAATTGCATTTATTTTCACACAGGTAGGTGGTTCTTGTTTTATGTTCATCTAACTCACAGTTCATTGAGCTCTTGGAACTAGCAATTCCTACGCAAGGCATTTGCTTAATTCAACCACAGAGTTTTTCATTATGTCCATTTGTTTGATGGAATATTCCAGATTATAATTCAAAATAAAGGTCATAGACCACCCAGTTTGCCTTTGCTGCTTTTCCCTGTTTGTGTATAATCCGAAGGTATTTCTGTGATTTTTAATAAAATGGAATTTTAGAATTAATGACTCAGCTCTGTAAGCTTTGTTACTTATAGACCTATGATTTCATTATTTCTACTGTGGATAACTTTTGTCATGATGCCAGAAGGTTTTTTATTCAGACAAAAATTCCTGGGAGAGTCACAGAAGATACTACAAATAGAAACTCCTCATTGTTTTGCTGTGTTTAGTGTGGGAAGTCGGGGCGAAGTCCTTGCAGCATGGAGGCAGTAAGGGTGGAGGATAGACATTTTTCAAAACAGAGGCAGAGCTAAGAAATAGCTGGTGATTAGTGGAACATGGTGAGTGGGGGAAAAGGAGAGCTAGGAGTCATACGAAGTACGCCAGGAGACCCTAAGACCACCCTGTTTTGCTGATTGGCTAGGAGGACCCCAAGAGCTCACCCTGTGGTCACACTCATGGCGAGGATGACAGAAAAGGGTGCAGCAAGGGGAAGGGGAGTGAAGCCGGGAAAGCAGTGCAGGCCTCCCAGTCCTCTCCGGCGGACTGCCTGGACGAGCGTGCTTGCTCTTGCATCGAGTTGTGACATCGTGAAGTGCTGTCCCCGGGGGAAGCACAACAGAGACGCACCCAGGCTTGTAGTTAAGAACTGGTCTCAGGCACCCTCTGCCTGGCATTTGCCAAAATCCCAGACTTCCAGGCATTCGGCACAGACCACATCGCTTGTAAACGATGGGGGCTTGGTGAGCCCTTCCCACTCAGGGAGTTTGATGTCAATGTCGGGAACTGTTGGGACAGCCGAGTCCCCGGATGCCAGCTGACCTCCTGGCTGCATCTCTAAGGTTTGCTGTGTTAACGCTTCTCCACACGCGAGACTTCATGGTGCACTCGGTGCCAGGAACTGTGGTAGGACGTAGGGAAGGCAGCAGAGTTCGGAGAGAGTTCTGGACAAGTTCAGCTGAAGAACGTGTGGAAACAGGTTCCAGAGGGCAGTTGTAAGCAGCAGCTGATGCTTAGAACAAGATTGTCACTGGTTTGGGGCCTCATCTCTGTAGAAGTGATGGGATGGGAGGTGGACTCTGGTGAGAGAAAGACTGAAGAGGAACTTTGAGGCAAAAAAGGAAGTTAGCAGGGACGATATGAAACGGACAGCAGGCGTGGCTCAGTGGTTGAGGGTCGACCTATGAAGCAGGAGGTCACAGTTCAATTCCCAGTCAGGCACAGGCCCAGGTTGCAGGCACCATCCCCAGTGTGGAGCGTGCAGGAGGCAGCCAATTGCCGATTCTCTCATCATGGATGTTTCTCTCTCTCCCTCTCCCTTCCTCTCTGAAATCCATAAAAATACATTTTTTAAATGTTGTCTTGAAATAACTGTAGCTGTGACGGGTACAACCGTATTCGTGAAGCCACTCCTAGCACTTCCTAGGCGTTGCTGGCGGCGGGCAGAATGCATCGCCGCTGCTCTGTCACGAGAAAGGAAGCCCTTTGTGCCACTCCATGAAGATGCAAGGCCTGTGTGGTGCCACGGAGACGGGCCTGTGAGTTCATGTTGTGGACCTTCCTGGCGAAATGAGAGAACATGCGTCCATCGGGGGGCGCTGGGTGTTGATTAGAGGGTGTGGTGCGTGGGAGACCTTGGAGGCGAGCTGGGGCCTTTGATGCCGCTGCCCCACCTCTGCTCAGGCCCTTAGACTTACCTGTGCTTCAAAATATGGAGACAAACAACCAACAAACAATCAACAAGTTAGATGCTCTCTCGGCAAAATTAGAATAGTTGATTTCACATTCCTCCCGCCGACAGCCAGAGAAATCTCACCTGCTGAGCCTACCACACACCAGCAGGACAAACAGGCACTCTCCCCAGGCTCACTGACTACTACACTGCGCCCTCAGCTGAAGAGTCTGTGTTCGTGGAAAGGCAATACTCTCAAGCTAGCTTTAAACTATGGGTGAGATCATGTTCTAGCAACTGAAGGGCGTTACTGAAGACCTGCTCCCTTGTCAGCTCCCTCAGAAAGGGTGACTTCTCCTGTCTTTGGCCTCTTCCTCCCCTCACTGGGTTTAAGCCCGGGGTCAGCAAACCGCGGCTCTCGAGCCACATGCGGCTCTTTGGCCCCTTGAGTGTGGCTCTTCCACAAAATACCACAGCCTGGGCGAGTCTATTTTGAAGAAGTGGCTTTAGGAGAAGTTTTAAGTTTAAAAAATGTGGCTCTCAAAAGAAATTTCAGTCGTTGTGCTGTTGCTATTTGGCTCTGTGGACTAATGAGTTTGCCGACCACTGGTTTAAGCCTCTTATTTTTAAGGAGGGAAATGCTGTTCTCCCCACTTCCCGCAGTGTGGGAGCCGGCACGGCCATGGCATACTCAGCCCCAGGGCGCCTTATGTGCCGCGCCTGCTCAGCCAGGCTCAGTGACCCTGAGGGGGCGGCTGAAAGGCTTAGGACAGACAGACAAGAGAAGAAAGCTGGGTCTGGTGGGACGCTGCTCCCTCATGGAGAGACAGCGCCACGGACTACAAGGCGTGTCTTTATTTTATAGCAGGTGCCACGAGGCAAAGGAAGGGCTGGGCAAGATGTTTACAACTTGCTGTGCGTGTTTCGATCCCACTCAACTACAGGCACCTGATCCGGCTTTGTTTCCTTGCAGCCGGTATCACTCAGGCACGTGGGGCCACGTGTTGGGACCATAGGTTCAAGCTGACAACTCCAGCTGTTTGCTGTCACTGTGCTGGGAGGCTCTGCCCTCCAGGCTGGGACTTGCATGTGGCCACGACAGGACTGTGCCCTCTCGTCAGTCCGAGGCTTGAGCCTGTCCAAACTCTGCAGCCGTGCGCCACACCGCAGTGGGACGTGCGAAGAAAGGCGTCAGTTTACAAGAGGTGGACTCGCTTTTTTCGGAGAGGTGAGACCGAAACCACCCCGGCAAAGGAGGTTGTGTCCCCGACGGAACCCTCCAAGGAAGGGAACAGCACTGTGAACCGCAGACCGCCGTGTCTGGAGCCATCCGCACGCTGGGGGCCTCGTCTCCACATGGCAGTGCCCCACCGCCCGGGACTGGATTAGTCACCACGTCCAGGCCTCACGAGCTCAAGTGACGTCACCGTACGTTTGACCAACAACGCCCGTTCTGAGTCAGAACCACTGGCACTGAATCCTGAGTCATACTCCCTTCAGTGAGGATGTCGGTGAACTTTGGCTTGCTTCCGGACCGAGTTGTAAACGTCTGTTGCAGCCCTGGCCATGCTCTCAGAGGTTAGAGGTCAGGAGGGCTCCTCCCATCAGGGCACGTACTTGGGTTGCAGGTTCAATCCGAGCTCTCGTCCAGGCGCATGCAGGAGGCAACCAATAGATGTGTCTTTCTCACATTGATATTTCTCTCTCGCTCTCTCTCTCTCTCATCTCGCCTCCCCTCCCTCCCTTCCACTCTCTCTAAAAATCAATGGGAAATGTATCCTTGGGTGAGGATTAACAAAGAAAATATTAGTAATAAAACATATTGCTAAATGCAAAAAAGCAAACTGCAAAATGTATACTGTATGCCTCCACTTGTTTAAAAGTCCATATATTTACATAAATGTTTTCAAATACATAGAACTTTTCCGGAGGATGTTTTTGCACATTTATAAAGAGGCATATGTCTAATAATTTCATTTCCCCTCGTTCTGTCCTTTGTTATTATACAATCATTGTTGAATTGTGTATATAGTCATAGAGACATTATTATTTAAACAAACAAGCAAAAAGTCTCAGGATCTCAACCATGTGAAAACAATTTTCATAGAAGGAGAAATACACCATAGTGTGACACAGATTACCCATAACGGTGGAATTATAGATGGTGTTTCTATTCTTGTCTCCCAATTTCGTGTATTTTCAAAGTTTCTACCATAGGCATGCATGGGTTACTTTGTTATGGGGCGGGGGTAGGGGGAAAGAGGGCGGGGTGTAACTTGGGAATAGGAGAGTTTATTTAAAAAATATACCCCAGGCTTCTGGGCATTGTTGAAGTTGTAGGAAAGACAGACCAGAAAAGAGAAAAACTGTATATATGGTAAAAAGATCTTTGTTTCTGTTTTGAGACTGGTGGACATACTAGTAATTGGTGGGGCATCAGAATTTCTGCCCATCCCAGAAATGTTGTGTCTGCAGCTTGGAATTTCCTTTACTCACATCAACTAATTTGTAAAGGGTTTTGCTGTTATTTCCATAAGGACTTTGCTGAAACTGGGAGGCTAACTAGCCCTCCCGGTCTGGGGCTACATTACAGCTGCAGCCTGTGAATGTGTGCCCAGGAACCACCTGGAGGCCTTCCCCAGTGCTCCCCATGCAGCGCGTCCAGGGTGGAGCCCATCCACTTGCATTTCTAACAGGTTCCCAGATAATATGCTGATGCTGCTGGTTCTGTGACACCCTCTGAGCACATCTGCATAAAGCAAACTGCTCTGTCATCATGGAAGCCCCCAGAACGGGGTCACGGGGAAGGTTTAGGGCGGCAGGTCCAGAGGAAACCCCTGTAGACCCAGTGCGGGGCCAGGCAGGCACGGACGCCTGGGGCTGAGGAGGTGGGGAGGCAAGGCAGTGGCTGAACCCACCCCTGTGAGTGGCAGGGAGGGGAATGGCACTCTTCATTGCTACAGATGGGCATTTATTTAGTCTCTTCATTGTGAATTCGAGTCCACTGTGGGGAAAAGAGAGCCTTACTTCCATGTCTGTAACTTCAAAATGGAAATAACTGATGCTTATGCTTAGGAGTGATCTCAACAATTGAAATCCGAGGGGTAATGTGACCAGAAATGCATGGAATAAACATAAGTGCAAGTCCAAAATAGATGAAAATATATAATAAGAGGCACGGTAACAAAACAAAACACACACATAGAAAGGACGCTTCTTTATCTCTTTCTTGACTGCACCCAGAACTCAGAAAAGGACTCTGGTCCCACCCCGCACAGGAACTTGGGTTTGGGTTCTCTGCCGCGCTGGGCACCGCCAGCAGAGGGTGCGGCTCCAGCGCTTCTCCGGACTTGGGCTGAGCTGACGAAACCCAGACCGGGTGACTCAGGGGCCTCGCCCGCCGCGCCCCACCCTCGGCGCTGGGACCAGGACGCCCCCTCCGATGACAGACGACCACAGGCTCAGGCCACTGCGCCGCGTCTCCCGGGTGCGCCTAGGCGCGGATTCCGTTCGGGGGCTGGGTTTGGAGCAGAACTTGCTCGGACCTAGAATAAGCACGTATTCCGCTGCGGAGTGGGGGCCTTCCTATGAAACACCGTCTCCAAGATCTCCCGTTTGCTAACACCTTCTTGCCCACCATCTTCAACCAAAGAGAAAGACAAAAAGGGGAGAAATGGATTTAAAGCGCGAAAACCACACACTGTTGAGACACTCCAGGAATACTCTCCCAGCTGCCCAGCCCAGGCGGGGCTCAGTGGTTAGAGCCTCCGCCCACACGCCAAGGTTGCGAGTTCAACCCCTGGTCAGGGCACGTGCAGGAAGGAGTCAGCCAATGGATGCACAAATAAGTGGAATAACATCAGTGTTCCTCTCTCCCTCTAAAATCAATCAATAACAACTAAGCAAATTACAAAGAAAAGCCCAGAAGTTGAGCTGACCTAGTGTGGGAGGCCCTGGCCCCACTTCGCCCCCAGCGGGAGGGGGCAGACAGGTGCAGAGCAGGGACCCCAGGAGGCCGCTGTGGCCGTGTCTGGTCCGCCCCTCGGGGCTGTGGCCCCGCCCTCACAGCAGGCCCCGCCCCATTCGCCCCGCCCCTCCATAACCCCGCCCCAGAACGGCCTCCTGGCCAAGCAGCAGCGGGCCCTCCCGGAAGGGGGCGGGTCTGACGACGCCTCTTCCTTCCCGACCTGCGCGCGCAGCCCCCGGCGTTGGGTCCTGCTTGACAGGTCCTGCTTGACAAGTCCTGCTTTTTGCGTCCGCGGGACCCGGGATTGGGTTCTGAGGAGCCGGACCGAGCCCAGCCGAGCCGAGCCGAACCGAACCTCCGCAGCCCGCGGCATGAGTGCGCGCGGCCCGGCCCTGGGGCTCCTCCTGCTGCTGCTGTGCCCGGCGCAGGTGAGCGGCCGGGACGGGGGGCTGCGGGCCCCGGGGAAGCTGCGCTAACGGCGGGGCCTCTGGGGAACCACCCTGGCTGCTTCCCCGGCCCCGAGGGTGGAAGAGGGCGGCTCTGGGAGCCACGGTTCGGCCTGTTTGGCGCCCATTCCGCTGTGGCCCCTCAGTCCTGGGTGGAAGATGTGGGGCAGAAGGAGGGAGGAAGTGGGGGATCGGGACGGGGTCTTCTGTACCTGACTTTGTTTTCTTAATTCTGCCGCATGCGTGCCAGCTCTTACCCATTTGTTTAGAGGCTCCTACCACGTTGGGTACCCGGTACCCTTCCCCTCCCCTAAGCATGAAGGCGCGAGGGAGGGGAAGCAGGTGTGAGGGAGGGGGAGCAGGTGTGAGGGAGGGGAAGCAGGTGTGAGGGAGGGGAAGGTTTGCCGGAAGGGGGAAGGGAAGGGAGGGGGGAAGGTGTGAGGGAGGGGAAGCAGGTGTGAGGGAGGGGAAGGTTTGCCGGAAGGGGGAAGGGAAGGGAGGGGGGAAGGTGTGAGGGAGGGGAAGCAGGTGTGAGGGAGGGGAAGGTTTGCCGGAAGGGGGAAGGGAAGGGAGGGGGAAGGTGTGAGGGAGGGGAAGCAGGGGTAAGCTCGTCCGTCAAGCACAGTTGGAACAGCTGCACGTACCCGACAGGAGTCAGCTCTGTCTCCTAAAGGGGGCAAGCTGTTTCTTACCAACTCTTTTCACGTCTTTGGAAGCTGAGTCCCAGGGGCCATCCGACTCCCCTGGTGGCAGGACCCAGTAGCCGCAGGACCAGGGTGGCAGGACCCAGTAGCCCCAGGACCAGGGTGGCCCCAGGACCCAGTAGCCCCAGGACCCGGGGGCGGCAGGACCCAGTAGCCCCAGGACCAGGGTGGCAGGACCCAGTGGCCCCAGGCCCCGGGGGCCCCAGGGTGGGCTGATTGCCCTGGGTCAGGCTGCCTGGGCAGGAGTGCCTCACTGCTGTGTGTGTATCTACGTTTCCTCTTTGAAAACCGGGGGACGGAGGCGGTGTCCAAGGATCCAGTGCTGGTTAAACCAGCTCAGGATGAAAGAGGGACCTCGGGATCCTGTGCCCTTGTGCCCACCTGTAGGGGTGGCAGTGAGGTAATATGTCACACCGCAGGCAGACTGGGCTCTTCCGGGACCAGGAAACCTCTCTCCGCTTCTGTGCAGCCACCAGGAGTGGGTGGGAGACACCGACCCAGTAAGGGTCCCGAGCCAGAGGGGCGGTGGCTCCCTCCTGGGTGTGTGTGGGGGTCCCAGCCCCGTGGGTGTGGGTGCCGGTTGGGAGAAGAAGCCAAGGAAAGCAGGTTTCGGAAGGCGGTGAGCGGGCACCACTCGCTAGCACTGGCTTTGGGCACATGGCTCTTTCACGCCTCAGTCTTTTTCTGAAGATACACCGTGAACATTAAGTAGCATGATCTAGGCGAGACCTCATCGCTTTAGTGAAACTCGGGAGGCAGCAGCGGGGATGTGCCTTAAAGGACACGCCGCTGCCCAGCTTCCCGAGTTTCAGTCAGGATCTCACGGGCTCCCGGGGTCCGTAGCTCCGCTGAACAACGAAACCCCTTTACCTGGAGGTGGTGCCCAGGCTGCTGGCCAGGGTCCTCCTGGGACTTCGGGGGTAGGTCAGAGGTTGGTCACACGTGTCGAGTCTCTTGCAAAATGCCTGAAGCCTTGGACAGGTGTGTAAAGCGTAACTGGAAAAACTCCTATTGTGACTTCATAAATGAACGCCCTCGAGTCACCTCGAGGTGGGGGTGGGGTGGGGCGGGAGGGACGGCTGTCTTCAGGTTCTCTGACAGCAGCTCCTCTGCGTTCCGTCTGAGCGCCCCTAACCTTCTGTCACAGAAGTACAGGCTGCTGTCCTGCTGGCCTCAAATACATTTTGGAGGTTTCCTTAATTTTAAGTTTTTACAGATGATGAAATAACATTACTAGACTGAATGGTTTTTTAAAATCCTTGTGGTCATCCAAATAATGTGTACAGGTTTGAGAGATAGGTTGTGTGCGTATCTCTCTGTATTATATGCCTTTATCCTGACTCTTTTTATAAGCTTTTTCTTGAGGAACGTGGAGCACGGTGAGGCCTGGGTAGGAAGTAAGCATTAAAACAGCTTTCCTGAGATGGGGAATGGTTTACGATTTTGGCCGAGAGCCTTGAAGAACCACCACCTGGCGATGGAGTGAACGTGGGCGATCTTTCCCAGTCTGCTCGGGTTGCTGCTGAGAAGAGACTCAGGGAATGTAGGCTCTCACTTGGGCGAGTGGGCAGAAAGAGAGCGCTGGCTGAATAGGTCTTTGTCCTCCTCAGTGTTTGTCATGCCACCCGAACAAAGGGCCCTCTGCTCATGGAGACAGCGTGCCCTCGCGCTCCGCCGTCGCCCTGCCTCCTAAATGGGAGGCTGCTCGCGGAGCTTTAAGGGTGACACCTTACCTACTGCGGGAGCCTGGGTCTGACCATCTCTCGTCTGACCTCAGGCGCCCTGCCCCCTCATACCCACAGCTCTCTCCAGCCACATGAACAACATCTGTCCAAACCGTCGGTCTTCCCAGGCCGGTTCACATGCCCCATCGTCCTGACCTTTCCTGTGCCCCAGCTAGAGTGCCTCCCCTTCAAGTTCTAAGTCTGTTTACACTTCTGGCGGCATTTCTGCCGAGCAGACGACTTTGCATTCAAGATGTGGATGTGGTCTTGCCTCTTCCTCTTCCCAGGAGTGATCTTGGGCCAGCAGTGACCCCCGAGCCTCCGTTCCCCCTGTCAATCAGATTCACAGCTACCCCGCTGTGCAGGTGCTTGTGGAGGAGAGGGCTAGTGCTTGAATTGAACTAGTGCAGTGGTCAGCAAACCGCGGCTCGTGAGCTGCCTTCGGCTCTTTGGCCCCTTGAGGGTGACTCTTCCACAAAATACCACGGCCTGGGCGAGTCTGTTTTGAAGACGTGGCGTTAGAAGAAGTTTAAGTTTAAAAACTTTGGCTCTCAGAAGAAATGTCAATCGTTGTCCTGTTGGTATTTGGCTCTGTGGACTAATGAGTTTGCCGACCACGGACCTAGTGGGTCGCAGGCTCCTTGAGGGCAAGAACGGTATTTTGCCATCTCCAATGTGGCCGGGATGCTTGTACGTGTCTCAGTCACCCGATCTTCAGCCTTTCGTGGGTTCAGGTGAGAGGGTGGGGCGGGGAGGGCTCCGAGGCGGGTGGAGAAATGACCTGGATTTGTGCTTGGTGTCTGTTCTCCACACCCACTCACCAGCGGTGGCCATGCAGACTTTCCTAAGTTTGGACTGTGCCTCTTCTTTTCAGTTTCTGGAATGTTTGCTTTGGCTAGAAAACTCTAAAAAGTAAGCCAACAAACAAAACCCTGGCTGATGCAAGTGTGCTGTTGGGGAATTTGAGAGTGAACTTTAAAATGTGTCCTTTATCTTATGACTTCCCCTCAGGCCACAGAGGAACTCAAATTATTGTCCTGCACTAATTTTTAAAAAATACATTTTATTGATTTTTTTACAGAGAGGAAGGGAGAGAGAGAGAGAGTTAGAAACATCGATCAGCTGCCTCCCGCACACCTCCTACTGGGGATGTGTCCGCAACCCAGGTACATGCCCTTGACCGGAATCGAACCTGGGACCTATCAGTCTGCAGGCCGACGCTCTATCCACTGAGCCACACCGGCCAGGGCTAATTTTATAAATGAAAAGTGTTTGCTATGGACACGGTGACGGAAACAAAACTAGATCCAACGAGTGAACGATGCAGAGAGCCGTCTACACACTGAAGTGCTGGCGATGTTAGCAGCTTCTGTGCGTCTTACTCATAGCTGACGGGAAGAAGAGAAGTATAGTGTAAAAATCACAATGCGAAGGGGGCTTAGTAAAGGCAGGAAGAAAATGTCCTAGGAGCCCATGCTTTAGCTGACCTTTGCAGGGCCACTTACCAGGTGGACAAGAGGAAAGCTGGAGGAAATAGGGACATTACCTATGGTCTCGCAGAACACCTTTAAGATAAGAGCAATGTTTCCAGTTTTGCCAACGTGGAGAGCAGTGCTCAGCTCTGTCCCCGGGTCACATCCCTAGTAGGTGACAGGCTGGGGGCTTGAGCCTCTGTCCTTTGACTCCTGTGCGCTCTTCAGGTTCAGAACGGTGCTCTCGGTTTACTCAGAGCTAGCGAGCTAAGCTGAGTGTGTGTTCAGCAAGTGTTCCGCGTGGCCAGTAAGGCCCTAGCTTTAGGGTGGTTTCTCCCAAAGCCAGGGCTAAGTCAGGGGTGGATTAGCCCACTGGCCTGACCCATGGATCAGTGGCCACACTGCGTGACTATCCCATTGGAGAACAGCCTGCAGACAGTGGACACCCATCCACTCCCACGGTTTCATTGTAGTCTTTTGACCTGGATTGTTTTTCAGACCATGGGTGCTGGCGCTCAGCAGTGTCTAATGGTATTATTAGGGGTGTGATCATGGGTGAGTCACTTAAAGAAACGGCCAACTACTTTATCCACACAGTGACGATAGCTGAGTCCATCTAAGTACAAATGGGTGACGCACACACCCATCTACAGGTGAGCCTGGTGCTCACACAAATTACTCTTTGTTTTGTGGATGTGTTCACCCCAAGTTGCTGTAAAACAGACTTCAGAGGTTTCCATCAATAGAAGTCAGACCAGAGAAGCATCCGCCAGTGTCCTGCCATATTTGTGTGGTCCCCTCGCTGGGGCTGGGGCTGGGGCTGGGGCTGGTGCTGGTGCTGGGGCTGGTGTGTCTCTGGGTTCTGCCTCGAGCTCTGCCCGTTCAGGACAGGGCAGAAGGGAGGGACCCAGCCCTGCACGGCATCTGCCTGAGGTGGAGGAGAGTCATTGTACTGAGAAAGTGAGCATGAGCGGACGCTGCTTAGCGATGTGCTTACAAGATGTAAATGGTACTCAGGTGGCCACGCTGATGTAGAAGAGGGACACTGTAGGGTTGTAACGGATGGGACAGCCCGTCTCTGGCACCTCGTCAGAATCTCATCATACATCTTATGCACAAACGTACTGGAGTTTGGACAGTACGGCAGCTGGGGGTGGGATGGGGGATAGGGTGGAGGAGGCTTAACTTGGTGCTTAAAATCTCCACTCTCAGCACTGGTTTCCTCACTGATGAGCCATTGGCCTCAGAGAATGTCTGAGCCTTAATTCCTTGTCTGTGAAATGCTATAGTACTGCTGGGGGGGGGGGGGGTCCTGAAAAATAAACAAGGAAGAAATCACGTAACCTGGTGGATGTTTGGTAAGCGTTTGAACATGAGTTACTTCATACTTTATTCATCAGGATTTTAAAAATATATTTTTATTGATTTCAGAGAGGAGAGGAGAGGGAGAGAGAGATAGGAACATCAATGATGAGAGTGAATTACAGGTCAACTGCCTCCTGCACGCCCCCTACTGGGGATCAAGCCCACAACCTGGGCCTGTGCCCTGACCGGGAATCGAACCGTGACCTCCTGGTTCATAGGCGGACGCTCACCCACTGAGCCAGGCCGGGGCGGGGGGGGGGGGGGGGGGAAGGGGGGTGCATCAGGATTCCCTAAGGGCAGCCTGGAGGACCAGGTCCCGTCGCTGGTGTTCCGAGCTCCTCCATGTGAGAAGATGCTTCATACAGCTTCCTACGGAGTCCATTTAGCAAGTTGCTGTAGTTGCTGACATTTTTTAGCTTTTCCTAAACGATTCTTACTATTTTTAAATATGTTTTTGTTTGTTTATTTTTTTTAGAGAAAGAGGGAGAGGGAGAGAGATAGAAACATCAGTGATGAGAGAACCGATGATGGGCTGCCTCCTGCATGCCCTCTCCTGGGGATGGAGCCCGCAGCCGGAACTGAGCTCCCGTTGGATCCCGTGCCCTCTTGGCCTGGCGGACCTCAGACATTGGTGTGCTTTTCTCCCTACTGGGCAGTCCCTCCTCCCCGAGTGGACGTTACTCATTGACCTGGAATCAGCCCCAGGTGCTCCGTGTCATGGTAAAGGCAGACACCTCGCTCTGTTAGCAGGTGCTTGCTTAGGGAGCCTCCATCTTGTCAGCATGTGCTGCCCTGACATCCAGGGATCGTAGGTGCCTCTGTCCTCTTTGTTGACAAAGTCCTGACTGCCCGCTGTGCTCTGGTGATTGGGAGACTGAAAATCGAATCGCTCAGATGCCAGCTGGGCCCTCGATGGGATACAGAGATGAGGGTGGCCTCAGTGCAGCGAGAGGAGTAAGAGATCTGGCTTGAGAATCAACCAGGTGGGGGTAGGGTCTGGCCTGCCGTTTCTGAGGAGTGGCCTCAGGTGGGTCACTTTACCCGCTAATCCTCCGTCTGCTCTCTGTAAAGGGTGTTGGTTTAGGACCCACTTCACGACCTGAGGTTAAGGGAGCTAGTGAAGGCACGCTCAGCACGTGATGGGCGCTGGACTCTGCCTGGTGGGCCAGGAGGTGAAGGTGGAAAGTGGCCTTGATGGGGAGGGGAGCAAGGGGTGTGGAGTGTAGGGAGGGGGCTGGAGGGGCATGAACTGTGACGGATGGGGAAGGACGGGTGGGAGGCGAGCGGATAGTAGGTTCTGGGCATCAGAAAGCCTGTGGCTCTGGCTCAGGAAGAGCCAGGTGGCAGCAGCGCCTCTGAGACGTTGCCCAGGTCTGGGTGGAAGGTGCCACGAAGGGCAAAGAATGGCGACGGGCTCAGCAGGGGAGGAGTTTGGGGAGGAAGAGGCACAGGAGGCTGCACCAGGGAGCCTCCTGGGAAGTCGGGAAGGTGCCCCAGCTTAGGCCCTGAGGAGCAGAGACTGGTGGTGGTGGGGGTTTCAGAGAAGGATCAGTCTCCTTTTGAGCACCTGGGGTGGCTGGGCAGGTAGGTGGAAGGGGGATAGGGTTAGGGGTGGTTTGACTGAGGGAGAACGGAATTGAAGCAGCATTCACAGGCAGGAGCAGGTGAAGGGACCAAGAGGGATGGCGCTGGAAATGTGAAAGAGAAGGCGGTTGGTTGGTGGAGGAAGCGGAGGAACACCCATCGGGGCTGGGGTGATGGAGAGCAGCCTCCCACCTTTACCGGAGGTGAGAAGAGGAGGGTGAAGGTAGAGAGAGGTTTCAGATGGAAAAGGGGCCGCCCCAGCCCAGGGCAGCAGTATGACACGTGTGTGCACTTTGCACAAGGTGGGGAGTGGGAGGGAGTGTAATGTTAGAACGAGGACCTTAATTATACAATAGATTGTATTTTATTAAGATTGTTTCATGAAGCAATGATGTCCTGGTGTGAAGCCTGATTCTGCCACTCTTGAACAAGTTCCTTAGCCTCACTGTGCCTTGTCTCTCCATCTGTAAAATGGGTACAATAATAGCACCTCCCTCATCAGCTTCATTGTGAGGATCACTTAGGTCATACATGAAGAGCAGTTCACACCGTGCCTGGCACACAGCACAGGGCTTGTAAGTACTTTGGGGCCCACGGGCTCAGGGCTGCTTTGGGCAGAATGACTGGAAGCAAACCCGAGGACATGGAGTCCAGCCCAGTGCCCCTGCACCCAAAGGAGCCCAAAGGTGTTTTATTTCGCTGGGTCTCCAGAGCCCCTTTGCTGAGGTCCCAGAGGCTGGGAGACGTTAGTGATAATTCCTTTGTTTGTACAGCACTTTCACGTCTACCAAGTACTTCATGTGTATTCCCTCCTGGATCTTCACGCCGGCCCTGTGAGCTGAGCAGTGGTGGGACCACACAGGCAGGAAGCTCGGCTCTGCTCCGCTCCGCGGATTCAGCACCTGCTGCAGCTCGATTGCCTTAACAAGCCGTGCCCTGAGACCCCTCCCCTCCCTCCCCTCCCCTCCCCTCCCCTCCCTTCCCCGCCCCTCCCCCCCCCCCCAAATGGTGAAAACTGTGCTTTGAGATAAATGATGCGGATTCTGCAGCCTGATCTCTGTGAGCAGGAGCAAACAGCACGGTCCCCGTTACTTCCTTTAGAGTGCTGAGAAGGGGAACTGGGGCGCCAGACGCCCGTCCTGCTAGTCAGGCCCGAGTCACAGTTGTGGTTTGTTGGCTGGATTTCTGCCTCTCCAGTGGGTGACCTGCCAGAGGCCACCCCCCGCCCCAGCCCAGACTTGCTTGCCATGTTGGTGTGTTGAGAGTTCTGTGAGGTCCAGGGTGGGGTTTCTTCTGTCTAAATGCATGTCAATATCAGCATCGCCCGTCCCGGTCTCGTTGGTCAGCTTTTTTTGCCTTTTCAAACTTCAGTAGATGGACAATGACCTTTCAGTTGGAAACCCAGAGTCTTGGAAAGAACAATACTTTCCCTAGAATTGGGAATAATTGTGATTCTTTTTGCCTAAAAATGCTGATGGAATTTTGTAGCATCTTGCCAGAGGTTTGGTATGTGGTGTTTTTGAGTAGTTTGTCACGTCCTCGTTTGTATCATTTGTGTAATGAGTCGAGATAGGGACGTTCTAAAATACCCGAATGAATCAGAGTCCAGTCACACTGACCTCTCTGGTCCCCCACATCTGCTCCCCAGCCTCCTGCCTGATTTTTATTTCCTGTTTTCGGGTCTTCAGGGCCTGTTGTGGGGTTTGTATCTCAACGCCAGGGACCACCAACACAGACTGACGGCCCTTACGGGGGTGTGGGTCCTGTGCCACTGCCGAGAGTGCACCGTGGCCGTGGTGCAGACCGTTTACGATGCTTTCCCTCCAGGCATTTGGGAGCCCGGTTAGAGACGGGTGTCCTCCGTGTCGCTGAGGCACAGGGGACGGGGGATGGGGGATGGAGGACAGGGGACGGGACGGGGGACAGGGGACGTGTCGATTGTGCAAGCCTGTGGCTGGCAGGGCCGGTGGCAGCTGACCCGGTGACTCACCCGGCACCTCCTCCCTCCTGAGTGCCTGCAGCCTTGTGACCCTCACATGAGGGACATGAGTGGCTCTTGAGAAATCTCTGCGGGAGAGGCTGTGCACTTTTCTTTTAAGATCGATGAGGTGACTTTCCTTAAAATGAGCACATTGCTTACTATCTCCTTACCTTAGGACAAGGGTGTGTGCTTGCTGCTTCTTCCTGAGGGGCTATTGGTGTTTGTGGTTCTGTTCTCCCTGTGAGTCATGAGGGGCTGCTGTCAATTCCCCTAAACACAGAGGGGACTGTTCTCCCATTCCTTAGCGCCCCTGGTTCCTTACGCAGACGTGCAGACACAGTGCCTGAGCCATCACATGCTGTCTGTCCCCGGCCTGGATTGCGAGTAATTGTTAGAAATAAGCTACATGCTGTCTGTCCCCGGCCTGGACTGCTAGCGATTGTTAGAAATAAGCTACATGCTGTCTGTCCCCGGCGTGGATTGCGAGTAATTGTTAGAAATAAGCTACAGCTTTCTCTTATGAACCAGCAAGCTGGCAGGAACAGAAATCGTGCAAATGGGTCGTTTCTGTTACCTCCTTCACTGCCGTGCTTGACCAGGTTTTGGGGTGGCATTTGCTTTACTTAATTTTTTTCAAATGTTGACCTAGCAGTGCCTCTTGCTGTTGCCTCCTTCACAGGTGACATTGGAAGGTTCTGGGTGGGAGCTGAGGGGGCGCTTCCTGCTACTGAGACTTGTTTACCCTGAGGCCCGGTGAACCGTTGTGTGTTGACCCTGCAGGTGTTGGCGCAGTCCTGCGTCTGGTATGGAGAGTGTGGGATCGCTTCTGGAGATAAGAGGTACAACTGCGAATATTCCGGGCCCCCGAAGCCATTGCCGAAGGACGGGTATGACTTAGTGCAGGTAAGCCGTCCTCTGGGCATTGGGCAGGTGAATGCGAGTCGGAGAGCCTCTGCGACTTGGTATCACTGTGCGCTGGGGTTGCGGGGAAACACCTGCAGGCTCACCCACTCTGCAGCACAGGGCGACAGAAGGGAAGACGACTCCAGGGTCGATTTTCTGGGCTGACATGAAGCCTTTCCCGTGAAGTTTCTCAGTAGCAGGTCACTGTTTAGGGACTGACCCTGGTGTCTCAGATGTGCTCTTGGCACCGTCTTCAAAATGGGTCAGGAGTCAGCTTCGCCTGGTTCTGGATCTCAGGACCTGAATGGATGAGGCAGCCACATGGCTGTGGCTGCTCTGCCCTCCGTTCACGGAGTGGCTCCTTGGCTTTCCTCTGAGAGCCTGTGGACGTGGCTGCTACCTGCATCCTGTTTTCTGTCGTCTCCTTCACCATCCCTGGTACACAGGGACGTTAGGAAGAATTGGGAAAATCAAGTGAAAGACTAGTTCAGAGGCACAAGCATCGAAAGTCAACTTGACATGGCAGCAGGTGTTGGAGATGCTGCTCCTTCATCCAAACAGTTAAAGGCGTGAGCGCCCTGGAGCGGCTCCCAGAATACACAGTGAATAGCATCTGGTCCAACGGGAACGAAAAAGCACCAGGAGAAGGAGAGCTGATTGGCCCAGGGAGGAGAGTGCGCTTCCAAATAAGAAAAAAAGTTGAAATGTCCCCACTTTTGTGAATCCTTCGTTTTGCACTGGTGCCGTGGTGGCCTTTAAAAGCATTCTGCAAGGGCTTTGAAGAGGGCCTTGCCCCTGGGCACGGGAAAGGGTGACGAGAGCTGGCTGTTTCCCTGGTGATGTCTGTCCGTGTCGGACTGCGCTGCCCTGATTTCCACGCTTTCTCCCCCCAAAGGAACTCTGTCCGGGACTCTTCTTTGGCGACGTCAGCCTCTGCTGTGATGTGCAGCAGCTCCGGACCCTGAAAGACAACCTGCAGCTGCCTCTCCAGTTTCTGTCCAGGTAGGTCAGCTGCCAGGCAAGCAGGGAACGACGGGTGTTGGGTCAGCAGGTCCTGGAATAAGGCCCTTCCCTATAACAGTTTCGTTACAACGTCGCTGAGATGCCGTCGGAGCTTAGCTCTGGTGTCTGTCAGTTACTGTGGAACGCTGGTTTATCGTATGTGGTTTCCCTCAAAGCCATCGAGCCTGACGAAGGCGCTGAGCAGGGCCTCCTGCACTTACTAGCAGGCACATTCCCGTCCCTTTAAAAGGCTTTGTTTGATTTTGAGAAAGCAATCTTAAGACTTCCAGACGTAATGAGTGCTTTCCAGTAAAGTAGTAATTATCAGACTTACTTTTCTTCTAGTTACTTACAGTCTGAGTTATACTTGGCTTCCCTCCGAGCTGTCTGCACCCCAAAGGGCCTCTGCACTGTGACTAACCAGGTCCTCCCCCACGGAGCCTCTGCGCCCGGGCATTATGCTCAGGTCTCTGACCCAGACCTTCGTGCGGAGTCTCGCGTCGCCCCCCCTCGCCTCCCGGGTTTGCACGCGGTTCTCTTCCTGGGTGAGGTGATGTGCTTGAGGCCAGGCCTCCTAGAGCTGGCCTTGGCTGTTGACAGGATTGTTCTGGCGTAGCCGGCTGGTTTGGTTGAAATCGGTTTGCTGTGCAGTCTGTGCTCTGTGAGCAGGGCAGTGTGAGGGTTACTGAGAGCTTCTTGTCTAAGCCACGCGGCAGCTCTCACACGTCAGAGGACAGCAGACTGGTCTTGTCACGAGGTCCATGGGAAGGACGAGTGACGAGGGGCTGCTCCTCTGTGCAGCGATCACTGCAGGTGAAGGGCCCGAGTTGGCGTCCACCGAGGACTCTGCTTCTTCCCAGAAGTTTAAGTTGCCGGTAAAGAGGGAAACAGTCCCTCAGTCACCCTTCAGGCGACATGCAATTTAATCACGGATCGAAAGCTAAGATCTGATTGGGCGGCATGTCCTACGGTGCTGGTGGAGCCAGACTGGAGCCACCGCTCGGCAAAACTCGTATCTTTGGCACCTCTTCGGGGAGGCATGATGATGTCAAAGGTAATGGCATTGTCTCCATGTTGTCAGCGGTGCCAATGCGTTATCCATCACGGAAACAATGAGAAGTCACTATGCGGAATGCCACGCAGCCGTCAGGTGGAGGATGTGGAGGCTAAATGCAGCCTGGAGGGAGCTTGTAATTCGTGGAGAGTGACGGAAAACTGCACCAGAGGTGGTTTTCCTTATAAATGGTGCCGGTGGCCTTCCCGTTGTCACAGTAACGCACAGGACTCCTGAGAGGGTCAGGATGTGTGTCTTCACAACACCAGGGGCTGTGAGGCTGGGCCCCCCTTCCTCAAACACATCCCGAGTGGTCGCCCGTCAGATCAGAGCGATTGTGATTGGTTGTGCTGCAGGTCCCCTGAGCAATCCTTTCTGCAGAGAGCTGGGAGCCACCGAGGAGAGTGTTTTTGCCACAAAACTCCACATCAGGAGCATCACCTTCGAGCCTGAGGCCCACAGGCAGCTGTGGTTTTGCTCCTCCGGCCACCAGGGCTGCTTTCTTCTCTGCCACGGCGTGCTCCTGTGTGAGGAGGCCTAGGGTCAGCTGGGGCTGGGGGAGCCCTTCAGTAGGCTGTGGGTCTCATCGCTGTCACCGTGAGGCTTTTATGTCCCTTTAGCTTCACGTCATCGGAAACATTTCTCTAGATTAGAAAGGGCAGAATTCAGAGAAGCATTTTGCTGTTTGACGTTACATCTGGACAGCATTGATGCAGTAATCAGGGCCATGTTTAGAGAGGTGAAAGGTCTTTGTTTTAACATGAGGGCTTAGGATTAGAGTGGTGGGTTTAATGTGTCCTCGTGATCATTCATTTGTTATTTTACGGTAAAATTTAAATATGCTTTTCCTATTTTAAGTCATCCTTTTGTTAGTCCTATTATCTGTGACATCATACAAAGTATGGTTACTTTTTTCTAGATGTCCATCCTGTTTTTATAACCTGATGAACTTGTTTTGTGAGCTGACATGCAGCCCTCGACAAAGTCAGTTTCTGAACGTTACAGAAACCGAAGAGTATGTGGATCCTGTTACCCACGAGAATAAAACAAGCGTAAAGGAATTACAGTACTATGTTGGCGAGAGTTTTGCCAATGGTAAGTACACTTTCAATGACTCCCCTTTTACAATTGGTATCCAGGCTGTGGATCAAGTTGTTCCTTTTAGCTGTCCTGTCAACTGTGTGAAAGTGACAATGTTTGTTTCATTGGCCATGAAATGCAGGTTGTTGCTGCTTGTATCCTAACCTTACAAAACAAAGTCCTTAAAGAGGAGATTTGTTTTAACTGCTTCCTAACTGTACGCTTCCACATGGGAATTCTGAGTGTGTGCAAGTTCTCTTCTGTACACTTTAGAAATAGTGGAACTGTGGTTCTGCTGGACATGAACTGTGAAACTCCATGAATTACTACAAGATGGAGGAGAGGGGTGGAGAGTAGCGTAGTTGGCGGAGAGGACTTTTTGGCTGTGAAGAAACAGATTGCCATAAGGGAAAGTAAGCAGGTATAACAACCCAGGGAGAAGGTACTCCAACAACTAGAAATAATAGAACAATCTGAAAAAGGCCATATGTTTGTTGAAAATCATTGAAATGAGAGAATTTTTTAAAAATACGTTTTTATTGATTTGAAAGAGTGCGGAAGGGAGAGGGAGAAAGAAACACTGATGGAGAGAAAAATATTGATTGGTTACTTCCTACCAGCACCCGACCGGGGATTGGCCCGCGACCTGGACGTGTGCCCTGACCAGGAATCGAACCAGCAGCCTTTTGGTGCCTGGGATGATGCTCATCCATCTGAACCACACTGGCTAGGGCAGAAATGAAAGAATTTTGAAAGAGTAAGACTCTAGGGAAAGAGAATGAACAGATTAGAAATAGAACCAACTGGACCTATTAATGAGAAATAGTCCTTTAAATGGGCTAAAAGATAAACAGCAGATCAGACACAGCTAAATAATGTGTCCAAGAATGACCTATAAAGTAAGAGAATAAGAATTGACAAAGTTGTTGCTTAGAAGAGCACATACAACTTTAATTGTAATGATCACTTAAAAATATACAAAAAATTAATAGGAAAAAGTCCCACTCACAAAAGCAGCAGAAATGAAGATGCCTGGGAATACATTTGTCTTAGGTGTGACATAAGAGACAGTCTGCTGAGCAGACGGTCATTCTGAACCTGCATGTGGAAATCCATCCATGTAGCTGGAGTGCTGCTGCTCAGGATGAAGGGGAGGGTGATGGACGGAGTGAGAGAACTGACTACTCATCTAGTTCTGTTTTTGCACATTATACTAAAAGTGTTTAGGTTAAAAATGCTAACCTTGGAAAATTTTAGAAACAAAAAAAAATCAGAGACACTAATGCCAATTAAGAGAATGGATAATATCTTGGAGCGTAATCATAGTCAATAATGGAATACCTAACACTGTTCAAATATATGAGAGTTATGGCAGTCACATGAATGACTCTGTAAAACATTGACTGAAAATGTTGCAGAATATACACGTTACTATGTTGTTTAGATTAAACAGCACTATGTATTTATGAATGTGACATATCATTGAAGTGCACAAGCATGCCTAGGAAAGATAAGCATCACATTCAGGGTGTGGCTGCCTTAAGGATGGAGGATGGTCACAGGGAGGGCGTCAGAGCTTCAGTTGTGTCTTTAGTCTTTTTTTTTTTAATGTTGAGGCAAATGTAAAGTAGTAAGATGGGTGTGGGGGGTGGTGAGTAAATGGGATTGTACTCTCATGTTTTCTGTGTGCTGGAAATATTTACTAAAATAAAAACCTGGAAACCAAGTGGCAAGCTGGGAGATGTGATGGGATTACCCAGAGACCAGCAGAGACTTACACAGATCCCTAGAGAAGTGACACGTAGGGTACAGTGAGGAGCTCTGGCAAAAGACGAGAGAGAGAGTTGGGGAGAGACAGTGAGCAAAAGGAAAATGGCTGAGGACTTTCCAGAACGGATAAGTCCCCAGACTTAGGAAAAGAAAAGAAAAATGTAAGCCAGACAAATCAGAAAGAAAAAAAACGCACAGATGTCAGGTGTGTTCCTGAACACTTGCAGTGCATAATCTGAAAGGGAAAGTGAGAAAGCCATTCTGTCGCCATGTATCAGGAAGAATACAACACCGTGCAGTTTCCTGTGCGGAGTTTTCTGGAACCAGCTTCACTGACCGAGGGGTGCTGAGCTCTCAGCCTCAGCCTGCTCCTGGTGCAGGAGGGAGGCTGCCTCTGCAGGCAGTGTGAGCTCCCCGGGAGGACTGGCTTTCCTGCCATGGTGTGTGTGCTGGAATTGGCCGCGGGGGTGTGATGCGCTGGGTCAGGGACCGTCTCCAGTGCCGCCCTTGTGCCCCGTGGCTGCTCTGTCCTGCCTTCTGCCCGCGGTGCACGGGACTCCAGGTCACGTACGGGGCCTTGTGGTCGCGCCCCGTGACAGCAGCGGCGGTTCAGCCTTCCCCTGTTCTCCTGCTAGCCATGTACAACGCCTGCAGGGACGTGGAGGCGCCCTCGAGCAACGAGAAGGCCCTGGGGCTCCTGTGCGGGAAGGAGGCCGCAGCCTGCAACGCCACCAACTGGATCGAGTACATGTTCAACAAGGACAACGGCCAGGCCCCCTTCACCATCACCCCCGTCTTCTCAGGTGGGCGCGGGCGCGGCAGGGTGTTAGCCCAGGAGCCTCAGTGCGGCAGGAAGGGGAACCAGGCAGTGCCCGGATGTCCCTCCCGAGCGGCGGGCACCTGTCCCGCCCTGGTCACCGGGGGTCACCGGGGGTCGCGGGGAGGGGAGGGGAGGGGAGGAAGAGGTGCCCTGAGGTGGTGCTGCGCGATTGAAAGGGCGATCTGGGCTGTTATGAAAGAGTAAGAGGCCAACGTCCTCACGGAAGCCTCTCAGGGGCTCTGCGCTCCTGTCAGCCTCGCTCCTCGGGGTCAGGCCGTGGAAGGCGAGCACTCGAATCTCAGGGACAGAACCGCTGTGCTCGGAGCTACCGCAGCACCTTAGCATTTTACAGGACCAGCGGCAGCACCCAGTCTGGTCAGACAGAACCTCCAGGCCGGTCTGCCTCCCGCCGGCTGTAGCGCTCAGTGTGCTGGTCGTGGGGACTCAGTGGGGCTTGCCGCAAACGCTGAGTGTTTCTAAGTTGAGACTTTCCCTCGACACCGCCCTCGCTGCAGACCTCCCGGCCCACGGGATGGAGCCAATGAACAACGCCACCAAGGGCTGTGCCGAGCCCGTGGACGAGGTCACCGGGCCCTGCAGCTGCCAGGACTGCTCGGCCGTGTGCGGCCCCCGCCCCCAGCCACCGCCCCCTCCCGTCCCCTGGAGAATCTGGGGCCTGGACGCCATGTTCGTCATCATGTGGGCCACCTACGTGGCGTTTCTGCTCATGTTTTTTGGAGCGGTTTTTGCCGTGTGGGGCTACAGGTAAGCCGTCTTGTTTGTCCCCAGAGTGAGAAGAGCAGCGTGGCCACGTGGCACTGGCAGCTCAGGCGGCAGACTGTGGGCAATTAGACAGGAAGCCGTTCTCTGCACTAAAGCCATCCCATGCTGCTCTGTCCGGCAACAGGAAACCATCAGGGCCTGTGCAGACACTGGGACGTTAGAAGCTGGTTTCACTGATTATTCAAAATGATGTGTGAATTAGCACCGTGCAGGGACCACCCATGCTTCAACAGAAAGTCTTCGGAACCTAATCTGATTCAAATTTATTTAAATGCAATGCTATCCTAGAGTCCCTTTAGATATTTGCATCTTGATTTAGGACAGTTTATTTAACTTTTTATTTTAGAATGATTTTAGACTTGGGGAAAAGGTACAAAGATGTGCTGTGTGTGTGTGTGTGTGTGTGTGGTCTTAATCCACACTGTGTCCTTTACCCAGCTTCCCCTAATGCTGCCACTCACATAACGCATCGTTGATAAATTCCAAAGCCCTGGAATCACAGGGGGATTTAGCTGAGCTTCAGACAAGATGGAAATGTACCCGTTTCCCTTTGTCAGACCCACACTGCATCTCGTGTGTGTCCTGTGTCCTCCAGCCTGTGACAGGTGGCCTCTGTCTTTTTCTTTATGACTTCGGCACTTTGGAGGAGTCCTGGTCGGTTGTTTGTAGAATGTCCCTCGATGCGGCCTTACCGCTACACCCTCATGGTTGGGTGAGGCTGTGGGTTTTGACGAGGAACCTCCCAGACCTGCTGCTGCACCTTCCTCAGCATGTCCTGCGGGGGGCACGTGATGTCACGAGTCCCCTTCCTGGTGGTCTCCTCGGGGGCACTGGTGACGGTGGTGTCTCCGGGCTCTCCGCTGTGGAGTTACTGTTTCTCTTTGTCGTGGATCAGTGTCTTGGGAGAGACACATGGACGCTCTGCGAGCACTCTGTGAACTTAGGGGGCGAGGACCATGGATGAGGAAGTCAGCTTTGAGCGGGAATGTCAGGAGACCTCCTTGTGCTGAAATCCCTGACACGACTCCCGTGCTTTCCCTTTCCAGAAAGCGGTACTTTGTCTCCGAGTACACCCCCATCGATAGCAGCATAGCTTTCCCGATAAATGTCAGCGACACAGGTAGGCACCTGTACGTGAATGAAAGGGGTGTTGGCGTGGGTGTTTATACACCTGTGGGGGCAGACTGCTCGGGCAGAGGACAGTTCTGAGCAGGACAGACAGGCCCTGCCATGTGTATTACAGGCTAGTCGGGCGGCAGGACGGAGCCCAGTAATTACCAGTAGCCATGGGTGATCATGGGCGGGGACCATGGGCGGGGACCGTGGCCAGGGCAGAGCTGGGTGCTGACCAGGAATGAGGCGGGAGCAGCAGGAAAGGTGACGGATCTGCTGAGCTCAGGGTGCTGGAGAGCTGGCCTTTCAGAGGCGGGAACCTGAGCATCCGTTCTCGTGGGGTGGGCATGACGGTCATGGTGGGCAGGCAGGAAGGGTGGCCTCCAGAGCAGGGAGGAGCTGAGGGCCGGTGCACGGGAGGTGCAGGACTCCCGCCAGGGGGTGGCATAGCGATGCTCTTCCTGCCCAGTGTTCAGCAATGGCCCGGCCCTTACCAGCCCCCCTCCTCCAGGCGAGGCCTCCTGCTGCGACCCGCTCGGTGCCGCATTCGAGGGCTGCTTGAGGCGGCTCTTCGCCAGGTGGGGCTCCTTCTGTGTCCGAAACCCCGGCTGGGTCATTTCCTTCTCCCTGGCCTTCATCGCCGCCTGCTCCTCGGGCCTGGCGTTCGTCCGCGTCACCACCAGCCCAGTGGACCTCTGGTCGGCCCCCAGCAGCCAGGCGCGCCTGGAGAAGGAGTACTTTGACACCCACTTCGGGCCTTTCTTCCGCACGGAGCAGCTCATCATCCAGGCGCCACACACTGACGTGCACATTTACCAGCCGTACCCCTCGGGGTCCGACGTGCCCTTCGGGCCTCCACTCGACAGAGGGATTCTGCACCAGGTAATCGGCGCTTGGCAGATATCGGTCCAGGGGACACGGTGGTTTGCCGGCTTCACCACATCTGGCCCTGCTGCTCACTGCTGGGCACTGCTGCTCCCTGCTGCTCACTGTCAGTCACTGCTGGTCACTGCCGGTCACTACTGGCCACATCTTGCCCTGCTGCTCCCTGCTGCTCACTGTCAGTCACTGCTGCTCACTGTCAGTCACTGATGGTCACTGCCGGTCACTACTGGTCACTGCTGGTCACTGCCGGGCACTGCTGGTCACTGCTGCTCACTGCCGGTCACTGCTGGCCACTGCTGGAGAAGGGTGTGAGGGATGAGGCTCATGTGCTCTGCCTGGTGATGGGGTTGCCTCCCCATCTCTCTGGACGCCTCGATATAGGGTCCCCATCCCAGTTTCCCGTCTTGGGTGTCATCAGATGCCCCACCCGGTGTGCCCTCGTCCCCTCTGCTCTGTCTTACGAAGGGTTTCCCCCAAGGACTCTGCAGCAGGGGTGAGTCAAAACCTGAGAGAAATCGGACGTGTTTCCGGATTTGTATCTTGTTTCAGGTTCTCGACTTGCAAACAGCCATTGAACACATCACTGCCTCGTACAACAACGAGACGGTGACCCTTCAGGACATCTGCTTGGCCCCGCTCTCTCCGTACAACAAGAACTGCACCGTTCTGAGTGTGCTCAACTACTTCCAGAACAGCCACGCCGTACTGGACCACGCGGTTGGGGACGACTTCTACACCTACGCAGACTACCACACGCACCTGCTGTACTGTGTCCGGTACGTGGCCGCGCGCTTGCTCGCTCCCCACCGACAGCCGAGCACTTGCTGCTGCTGCACCCCGTGTGGGCCTGGAGCCTGGGTGAGCACAGAGGCAGATGTCCCCACGGAGGGGCAGGGATGCAGCTCGGTGCCAGGCAGAGGCGGGCGTGCAGAAGGTGGACCGGGCGGGCAGGCAGGGTGGCCGGCGTTGGGAGCGGGGCCTGCTCAGAGGGAGAGGAAGGGGGAGCCTGTGAACCCGGAGGAAAAGCGTCCACAGTGGACGGAGCGGCGAGTCCAGGCCCGGGTGAGCGTCTGTGTCATCGAGGAGCAGCAGGTGCCTCTGCCGAAGCTCGGGTCTGGACTGATGACGCGGCACCACCTGTCACGCAGCCACACACACAAACGTCAGCGCTGCCGTGCTTTCCTCACCGTCACACACGTTTATGTCAGGACAGGAATGGTCTCGAACCGGGCAGCGTCCCCTTGCCGAGGGCAGCCGGCGGGGGCAGGTTTAGATTCGGGCAGCAAGCAGCTTCCAAGCTTCCGGCAGGAGGCGTGTCTGGCTGGCAGCGTTCATACTCAGGCAGTCGGGCGGCCTGGCCTGGCCACACCTGTTCAGCCGGTCAGACGTCACCAGGGCAGGGCCCGTGGCCACCTTGGCGGCACCGCGTCTCAGGAGCAGAGCGCTCTGAGTCCGCGCCCGGAGCGGGGACCTTAAGTTCTGTCTGTCCGTGTCCCTCCGTGTGGCCTGATCAGCAGCCTGGCGCAGGGGCGGTCGGGGCTTGGACGGCCCGAGGCTGGTCCTGACGGGCTGTCTCCTCGCAGGGCCCCCGCCGCGCTGAGCGACACCAGCCTGCTGCACGACCCCTGCCTGGGCACGTTCGGGGGGCCCGTGCCCCCATGGCTGGTGCTGGGAGGCTACGACGGTGAGTGGGGCGGCCCGGCCTGTGGCGACAGCCCGTGGGAGCCACGCAGGCCGGCCACACTGAGCACTCGCTTCCTTTCCTGTTTCTCCAGTCCCAAACGCAGTGTCCCCTGGGGTGGGGTTTTCTGCTGTGGGAAAGGTGGGCGGTGTTGGCCGATTTTTAGGTCGCCCTTTCGGAAGCTATGCAAAGTTAAGGGCGTGACCCCAGAATAGTGTAATTGCATACAGCGTA
Source organism: Corynorhinus townsendii (assembly GCA_026230045.1). NCBI lineage: Eukaryota > Metazoa > Chordata > Mammalia > Chiroptera > Vespertilionidae > Corynorhinus > Corynorhinus townsendii. The sequence continues at coordinate 260,740 of JAPDVU010000007.1, read as the reverse complement.
CAGCATGCAGTGCAGCTTCAGGGCGCTCCCGAAACCCTAGGAGCTCGCCTGTAGGACCCCACGGGATCGGCGACCTCAGGCTGAGAACCCCACGGGATCGGGGACCTCAGGCTGAGAACCCCGGGAACGGGAAGAGACGCCGTGGAAGGTGGGGACCCAGAACACTGGTGCGTTCTTTCCTTTCTAAACCAATTGGCTAGGAACTCGGACACGTTAAGGTAGGAGGAGCAGTTGGCTTGCTCGTTGCTGGTCCCTGTAGCACCTCGGATGGGTGCACGGCCGTGGGTGCTGACTCACATGCGGCGCTGGCACCTGAACCCTAATTATGGCGACTCCGGGGGTTTTCCCGCCCGCATGCAGAGGCGGGCTGTTTCCTGGGCAGCCATGATCTGCGTTGAAGCCCTGCTCTGCCCGTAACAAAGTGCCGTTTCCGTGGTGGGCACGATGGCGGCGCCAGCTTGCTCGTCACAGCTGTCAGGTTAAATTTGACTCCACCCTATTCGTTCCACCAAATTACATTCCAGATGGACCCCAGGTTGAAATGCAAGAAGGGAAACTATTAAAGAACTAGAGGGAAATACATGAGGGATTTTAAAACAATTTTTAAACGGAGAAGGCATTTCTAGCAAGAAAAGTCTCGAAGCTGTCGCAGGACTCACTGATGGATTGGACTGCGTGAGAACTCTAAATTCCTAACGGAGAGCAAACGTCACAAGGTTTTAACCACAAAGCGATAAGCTGGAGAAAAGTTAGTGTACATACTGACGTTAGTATGCAAAGAGCGTCTCTTTCATATAAAGAGCTCTTGGGAAAAGAAAAGGAGGAGCCTTACAAAAGTTAACAGGAGAAGGAACAGAAAGGCTTACATTACAGAGGGGACCCCCCCCCCCCCCCATTCCTAGGCAGTGACGGGTGGCCCTCAGTCTTCCTGCCCGCAGGTGAGCGAGGGCGCGGAGCTCGACGGGTCAGCAGGGGAAGCCACAGGTGGGGAATATAAACTGTGCTTAGACTGTAAACGCCAGGAAAAGGCAGGGGTCTCCTCTCTCTTGTTCACTGATGTGTCCATGGTACTTAAGTCCTGCTGGGCACAAAGGTGGTCTCAGTAAATACTTTGTTGAATGAAAAATAGGGTAGCAATTTTGGTGGGCAATGTGGGAGAACCAGTCAAAATTAGAAACGCACAAACGTTTTGATTCGGTGATTGTAAGAATTGACTCTACGCATATGTACTTTGCATATTAAAAATAGAAGGTTAGTCCTTGTATAACTTTGTTGACGATTTAAAAAACTGTAAAAATATCCATCAGTGGGGACTGGTTAAATTATACTAGAAAATATTGTACAGCAGAAAAAAGAATAAGGAAGCCCTTTCTGTACTAAAAGGAGACAGTCTCCAGATACAAATTTAAAAGCATAATGTGCAGAATAGTACGTGGCTGTTGTACAAAAGAGGAGGGGGAGGATATGTGTGTTGGCTTGTGCCTCGGTGGAGTGTCTCTGGCAGGAGACCCAGGATGGGCAGGGCCGAGAGAGAGCGAGCAGAGGAAGGGAGGGACGCTCACTGGGCACCTGCTGGGAATGTACGCTGCGGAACACAATAAAAGGCATCTTCCCGAATGGCAGTGTGTGCCTGCTTCCGCTCGAGAGCCGTTTTATTTGTCCTCCACGCTACGCAGGCTCCGTTTCCGGGACTTCTGTTCCGAGAGCGCAGGGCGTAGTCCGCAGCCGGGAGAAGTCGCCCGCCGTCCTCTCACTGCCCCTTGCACTTACCCACTTTTCTGCCAGCTTGTAACCTTGTCGATGTCACATTTTTCCTTTCTAGACCAAAACTACAATAACGCCACCGCCCTGGTGATGACCTTTCCTGTCAATAATTACAACGACCCGGAGAAGCTCCAGCGGGCCCAGGCCTGGGAAAGGGAGTGAGTGCCCGCAGGGCTTGTGGGAAGCGGGGCACCGGCAGAGACCGCCCGGGCCTCCTCCGCCAAACTGACCGCGCCCAATCCGGGTGATGTCGTTCCGCCATTACCAGTGAGCTCTGGAGTAAATGTGCCCAAAACGTGGTGTGAACAGGCCTCCTACACAGGAGCGTGTATGCAGAAATTCCCTTCATCCTGCTCCAACAGCAAAAACGGGGAGCGAGCTGCGTGTGCGTCACTAGGAGGGACACGTACCGTAGAGAACGCCGCCGTCATTGAGGACCGGTGATAAGGGGTTCAGGATGCACCAAATAAAACGCGGTCGGCACGCGAAAGCAAGCATAGGCTGCCCACGCCCGGAAAGCCGTCCGGGACGGTGTCACGTGTTCGCGGCCTCCAGGGAGCGGGGTGACATGAGGAGGGCGGGCTGTGACTCCCCTCACCCTCTGCCTCCAGTGCGTTCTGCTAAGGAACCGCTTTACTGAGACGTGACCCACACCATGCACTTCACTCCCTCAGTGAGAGCGTTCAGGTCCGTAGCTCCCGTATAGTCACAGGTGATAGGCAGCCATCACCACGGCCCAAGGTAGGACCTTCTGTACATCAGAACGCAGCCCCGCACCTTTAGCGACCACCCCCACCCCTCGTCCTCCCACCTCCCAGCCTGGGCAGCCACGAAGTGCTTTCTGTCTCCATGCGTTTTCCTGTCCTGGACGTGTTCATGTGAGTGGAATCATGTGTGATATTCTGTGTCTGGCATCTTCCATGGAGCAAAATGTTGTCAAGGTTGATCCAGGTTGTGGCACGTGCCAGTCCTTCTCTCCTTCCTGCGGCCGAGTGACGGTCTACCTGTGGACACAGCGGGTTCTGGCATCCATTCACCCGCCGAGGCAGGCGGGCGGTTGCTGCCTTGTGACTGTGACTAATGCTGCTGTAGACATTTGTACACCAGTTTCTGTGGGAACTTTCTATTTCTCTTGGGTGTGGACCACCATTAGGATGGGTGGGCCACATGCTCCCTCTCTGAGGAACCGCCAGGCTGTTTGCCAAAGTGACTGCACCACTTGGCCTTCCCACCGCAGTGTGTGGCGGTTTCAAGTTCCCCGTCCTGGCCGGCGCCTGTCACTGCAGCTTTGATGTGGTTTCCTGGTGACTTCCAGCCCCTCTCCACGCTCTTACGGCCACCTCGTGCCGCCTCAGAGAGATGGGTGCTCATATTCTTTACCCTCTTTTCAGCTGGTCATTGGCATTTTTATTATTGAAGTATAAGAATTCTTACATAGTCTACAAGTCCCTTATCAGATACATGATTTCCAAGTGTTTCCTCATTTTTTGTGCTTTGATTTTTGCTTTCTTGATGGTGTCCTCTGAGACACAACAGTGTTTAATTGGATGGAGTCCAATTTATCCATTGTTTCTTTTGTTGCTCGTACTTTCTGTGTCATGGCTAGGAAACCTAACCCCAGGACGTGGAGATTTATGTCTGTGCTTTTCTCAGAGTTTTGTTGTTCTAGCTCTCACATTAGGTCTTTGGACCTTTCGAGTTCACTTTTGGATATGGTGTGAGGTAAAGGTTCAGCGTTCTCTTGCATGTGGCTATCCAGTTGTCCCAGACCATTTGCTGAAAAAGTTATTCTTTTCCGCGGTTTGCTTCTCTGTTGAAAAGTAAGTGGACTCTGGTTCTGCTCCTTCACTCTGAGGTGTAGCCGGTTCCCTCTCGTTTTGGGATGAGCTTGAAGTCAGGACCTGCAGACCCTCCGGTTTGTTCTGAATTAGCTCTTCTGGGACCCTGCGATTCCCTGGTAATTCCAGAACCAACTTTCCATCCTGCAGAGGAGTCAGCCGGGCTGTTAGGGCTGCTGTAAACTGTAGATCAGCTTTTAAATTCTACTTCACAAGCATGTATCTTTATCACAGTGCACAGTGCTTCACTTAGAAATCCTTTTAGTAAACAAGAACGAGACCAGGAGCTGATTTCCAAACTTGTTCCAAACTGATCTAAATGGCAGAAGACTCAGCATGTCTGGCACTGCCTCCCTCCCGTCTCCAGCAGAGAAGATCTGAACGCAGATAAGGCTACGGAAGGGTGGCTCTTTGTCACAGGAGCTGGGAGAGCCCCAGCTGGGTGACTCGGTCGTCCCCATATGCCAGGGTTCAGTTCTCAGGGCTCACACAGGAATCCACCCACAGGTGTGTGAATAAGTGGGACAATAAGTCAGTCTCTTACCCTCTCTAAAAAAGCTAATAAATAAAAATTAAAAAACTTTTTTAAAAGTTGGGAAGAAGTTCCTCATTTTGCTTTCACTCAGTTTTATTAAAAATATAAAATTCTTCGTACTTTTTAGGTTTATTAATTTTGTGAAAAACTATAAGAACCCAAATCTCACCATTTCCTTCACTGCTGAGCGAAGTATCGAAGATGAACTGAACCGTGAGAGCAACAGTGACCTCGTCACCGTGGTGACCAGCTATGCCGTCATGTTTCTGTACATTTCCATGGCCTTGGGGCACATCCGGAGCTGCAGCAGGCTGCTGGTGAGGCTTCAGGGGCGGGGGTGTGGGTGTCTGCGTTGTTAGGAGTGGAGGGTGCGGCCTAGGCCCTCTTTTTGCCGCTAGTTCATCTTAATTTATCATGTTCAGATTCCCCTGTGCTTTTTCAGTTGTAGGTAACAGTCCCTATTCCCTGCGTTTATTTTCCTCAGTTCCAACTTTCTGGTTTATCTGCAACTTAAAATTTATTTCACATGGTCCAGTTTTTCTAATTTGTCTACTTGTCACCTACGAATGGAAGCTCATCATATAACTTCTTTAGGAAGACCTAGACTGTTTTTCTTATTTTTTCTCAAACTGGGAGTTGAGCTTTTAGCTCCAGATGGGCCGTCCCGGGTAGCAGGTGGAGACGAGGACTTGAGTAGCAGGCAGGACAGGGCGCGCTGACGGCTGGTGTGTCTTTGTTGCATCTCAGGTGGATTCCAAGGTCTCCCTGGGCATCGCAGGCATCTTGATCGTGCTGAGCTCGGTGGCCTGCTCGCTGGGCATCTTCAGCTACGTCGGGGTTCCCCTCACCCTCATTGTGATCGAGGTCATCCCCTTCCTGGTGCTGGCGGTCGGGGTGGACAACATCTTCATTCTGGTCCAGACCTACCAGGTGCGTCTCACGTCTCACAGAGCGTGGCAGCTGACGGGCGAGCTCCATGTGCGCTCACCCCCTTTGGTTGGTATGATGAAGCGAGAATCTGATTTTAAACGTGTTCCATACAGAGTGTCCCAAAAAAATGTATACGTACCCACTTCAACAGCTGATTCTATTACGTTTGAAAACGAAGTGAATTTTTTAAAACACTGCCTTTATAATTATCGAAAGTGTGTGCATACATTTTTGGGGACACCTTCTGCACATGCAGAAAGGGCTAACGGGCTGTTGAGCATGTTTTGGGTACAGGTGTTATGAAAAGGTTCTCCGCATAGTGTAGAAGGAAAGGTTGTCAGAGGTGCCACTGTCAGGATTGCAGGTCAGCACAGGACCTGCCAGGGTAGAAAACCGTCTCCATCACTGTTCGCACCTGGCCCCGCCCTTGTCCGTCGCCTTCCCTGCGTGGGACTCAGTGGCCCGTCGTTCCATGATCGGCCGCCTGCAGCCTGCACCCCATGTATTTTCCTCAACAGTGACCCAGCCTGTGCTGGGGCCTCACCTGTCACCTCGCCCAGGGGTCAGGAACACGCTGAATGAATCGCCAGAGACCTACTGGTCCCCCCCAAGGGTTACATTCAGTCCGTAGATGCACTGCATTTTCTTTACGTTAACACAGAAGCAAAAGCTGGCGTTGTGACAGAAACGTTCATGTGGCGTGCTTAATTTTCTTAAAGAGAGATGAACGTCTTGAAGGAGAGACCCTGGACCAGCAGCTGGGCCGGGTCCTGGGAGACGTGGCCCCCAGCATGTTCCTGTCGTCCTTCTCCGAGACGGTGGCCTTCTTCTTAGGTAATCGCTCTCGGAGCAGCCTCAGCACGGACACACCCGCTGTTGCTTGCATTCCCATGGAGCCCTGCGCCCTGTGCCCCTCTCATGGTGCAGGTGCAAAGCAGCTATTTCCCCTCTCACCGAGGGCGAGAAGCCCAGGGTGAGTGGGAGGGCAGTAGCAGCTGCTGCACCTCAGGCGGACTGGGGGGACAGGGCGGGGGCTCAGGGCATGTCGGAGCCCACGCCCTGTCCCCCCAGTGTGTGGTGCTGGCCCGGCGCTGCGGTCCAGGTTCCCCTCAGCAGCACCGGGAAACAGACTCACTGGTAAACGTGGGCTCCTCATTTTATGGTCAAGTGCTTTAAACGCCGAGATGGGTTTACAGTGTGGGCCGGGCAGGCGCCTGTGGCCCGGGCTGCCAGCTTTCAGTGAGAGAGCCGAGCTTGGCGTGGAGCTCCCTCCTGTGGCTGTGGGTATGCTGAGCGGCTGATGGCGTAACAGCAGATGGAACGCGGCCCTCTCACGGGGGCAGGGAGGGCACCGTAAGAAATGGCCTGTCCAGTGGCTCTCAAGTTTTGATGTGCATACATTTGCTCAGAGAGCCTATTAAATACACGGGAATTGGGCTGAAGTCCACTGTCTCGGTTAAGCAGGATGGGGCTGAGCCCAGGAACCTACATTTTTAACTCCCGGTGGTTCTGATGCTGACAGCATCTTGAACAACTCCAGGCTTACAGCCTCTTCTCAGCTCTGGGCACCCTCCAGAGACGCAGCACCCTTTGGGGGTGGGAGGAGGGGAGCAGCTCCTCGTGTTCTGTGGACCCGGGAGCGTGTGCGCGCCAGTGCCCTCCGTTGTGAGTGGCAGTGACGGCCGCCTCCCTCCCACCCGCCTCCTGCAGGAGCCCTGTCGGTGATGCCCGCTGTGCACACCTTCTCGCTGTTTGCCGGGATGGCCGTCCTCATCGACTTCCTGCTCCAGATCACCTGCTTCGTGAGTCTCCTGGGGTTGGATGTTAAGCGTCAGGAGGTGAGTTGTTACCAGATTGCAGCCTGTTTCACCTGCGTCTGGAGTCTGAAGCGCTGGAGGGCACGACCTTTGCTCCCTTTGTCCCTCAGAACAACCGGCTGGACATCCTGTGCTGTGTCCGTGGCGAGGATGGCGCCGGCCTCCAGGCTTCCGAGAGCTGCTTGTTCCGCTTCTTCCGAGACTCCTACTCCCCACTGCTGCTCAAGGCCTGGATGCGGCCGATCGTGGTGGGAATCACTGGGTTTCCTTCCTGTTTTCTCCTGGCACAGACTGTCCCGTGCCTCCTAAGAACCGCACGCGTGGGGGTCCAACCGCTGTCAGCTGCGTGTGCAGAAACAAAGCTGATACGGACAAATATGTGCTACTAAATGTTTATTTTTTATTTTTTTAAATATATTTTTATCGATTTCAGAGAGGAAGGGAGAGGGAAAGAGAGATAGAAACATCATTGATGAGAGAGAATCATAAATCGGCTGCCTCCTGCACGCCCCCCACTGAGAATTGAGCCTGCAACCTGGGCATGTGCCCTGACTGGGAATCGAACCCTGACCTCCTGGTTCATAGGTCGATGCTCAACCACTGAGCCACGCTGGCCAGGCCGTAAATGTGTTTAGCTATTTTTTTTTTTTTTTGCAGTCAATGTAAGCAAGAGCTTTTGTTTTGAGTTTTTATTTTGGAATAATTACCAATTAAGTTGCAAAGTAGAGGGGCCCAGATTCCCTTCGCCCAGTTCCTCCTGTGTGTCACGTAGTTGTAGTTCAGTCTCAAAACCAGGACTTCGACTGGGCATAGAGGGCAGGTCTGGTTCTTGTCCTTTTATCCCACGTGAAGATTCACGTACCTGCCACGCAGTGACGATCCGTGACCAGGGGTCTCCCGTGCTGCCCCCTAAGTGTCGTCCCTCCTGCCCCCCGCAGCACCTCCATCTCTGGTCCTTGTGACCCGCAGAGCATTTTATCGTTTCTCTACGCTTTGTGGCCCCAGCTCCTGTCTGTCGCTGCTCCGCTAAGAGAACATGAGTTCCCAGTGTCGGTGGAAGTAAGAGCAGCCGTGGCCTCCTGCGCATTGGTGTCAGGTGCTGGCTAACGTCTCGATCATGCCTAGGTTTTCCTCATTTAACCCACGAAACTGGCTGATGTTAGAGTCTTAGTTTCCCTGGTTGGTTGAGGAGATGGAAGCTAAGAGAGGCTCAGCGCTTCCCCGTGTCCCCTGTGTGCACAGAGGGGCCGCCGTGAACCAGGTGATCCGACTCTAGACGCCCTGAACTCGGCCACTCCTGTACTCTGTGTGCCACTCCTGTACTCTGTGTGCCACTCCCATACTCCGTGTGCTGGGGGTGCCACTCCCCGTACTCCGTGTGCTGGGGGTGCCACTCCCCGCACTCCGTGTGCTCCGTGTGCCACTCCCCGTACTCCGTGTGCTGGGGGTGCCACTCCCCGCACTCCGTGTGCTCCGTGTGCCACTCCCGCGTGCTGCCCAGTTGGGAAGGCCTGTGTTCTGTGCGCGGAGGCTTATCCAGCTCCTTGTAACCAGCAGTGGCTGTCTGTGACCCTCCCCATTCCAGGTGGCAGTGTTCGTGGGCGTTCTTTCCTTCAGCATCGCCGTCCTGAACAAGGTGGAGATTGGATTGGATCAGTCTCTTTCGATGCCAGAAGTAAGATGCCTTTTACTTTTACTTATTCAGCCAGGGGTGAATACATTTTCCCAACGCGCACACAGATGTCTCAGGTTAATGTCTGCTGTGCCTGCAAGTGCTGGTGGGGCCTCCGTGACCTCAGCTGCCACAGCTCTGCCGGTGGGGCCTGGCACTCTGAGCTCAGACCGTGCCGGCACAGCCACAGGTGCGAGCAGCCAGGCTGACCCTGTGAGGTGGCCTCCTGACCGCGGGACTGAGGGAGCACGGAGCCCGGGTGGGTGGGAACGGGACCAGCTGTGCAGGGAGTCCTGACTGGGCGGTGGCGTCTCGGCCAGGGCCCTCCACGCCTCCTGGCCTGCGTCACCTCACCTCCTCAGACACCCTCAGCGCGTCCACACTCGACCCTGCTGCCTCCTCTTGCAGGACTCCTACGTGACGGACTATTTCCGGTCCCTCGGCCGGTTCCTGCACGCCGGCCCGCCCGTCTACTTCGTGGTGGAGGAGGGGCTGGACTACCGGTCCCTGCGGGGGCAGAACCTGGTGTGCGGGGGCATGGGCTGCAACAACGACTCGCTGGTGCAGCAGCTGTCGGACGCGGCCGAGCTGAACGCCTAGTCAGTACCGTCCCGGGGAAGAGACTTTCTCGGGAAGTGAGGTTTCAGAGCGTGTGCCGAAGCGAGCCTTCCCTGAGCAGAGCCTTAGAGGACTGACGTGCCTGGGCTCAGGGTCCGGGACGGGCGGTGTCCCTTCGCCCAGCAGCAGCGTTGAGTGCAGCCGGGACGCTGGGTGTCACGGGCAGGGCCGGGCCGGGCTCCCGGGCGGGCGGGCGGGCGGTCATGCTCCTCTCCCCGCAGCACCCGCATCGGCTTCGCGCCCTCATCCTGGATCGACGACTACTTCGACTGGGTCAAGCCGCAGTCCTCGTGCTGCCGGGTCCACAGTGGCTCCGGGCGGTTCTGCAACGCCTCGGGTACGTCGCCCCGTGGGCCCGCTCTTCTGGAAAGCATGGGGACGTGGAAACAGCTTGGCACTCACCTCCGTTCATGCCATTGCCCGCCTGCACTGGGTCTCCTCCCCTCCTCAGCCTCTTGCTCTCCAGTGCGGCCTCGGCCTGCACCTCTCCTCACCCCCCTCCCCGCCCCCGGCTGCAGGCTGGGCCAGGCCTGAGTCAGGAGCTCTGGGTTCCAAGTCTTTTCCCGACACCGATCGCCTCCTGCTGGGTATCAGCCATCGCTGCTCACGGGCTTTCTTGCGAGCGCTCTGTGGCTGCCCTGTGGCCGCTGAGAGTTGAGGTCGTCCCAGAATTCCCTTGATAAACACATGGGCGCCCTGGCTCTGATGCCCATGAGGCCGTCCTTCACGCAGGCACCGCAGGCAAATGCGTCCGACTGTGACACAGGAGCTTGAGCTTTTGGATAAGGAAAAGGATTCGGGAAAAGATGCTCATAAATGTTTTAAAGTGACACCTGGAGACCCATTCTCTTCTCCTTGGCTCCTCCCACGTTTCCGCTAGTGGCCGACCCGGGCTGCATCCGCTGCAGGCCTCTGACTCCTGAGGGCAAACAGCGGCCCCAGGGGGGGGACTTCATGAGGTTCCTGCCCATGTTCCTCTCCGACAACCCGAACCCCAAGTGCGGCAAAGGGTAAGTGAGCCCCGTGGATTTGCACCCACCTGTTTGCACAGAAAACTCGGGGAGGGCAGGGGAGCAACATTGTGTGGGAGAGGCCCTCTTTCCACCCCTCCTCACCTGTTCCTGGTCTCTGGGAGTGAAAGAAACCCCAAAACACCTTTCCAGGAAGCTCCTCGCTGTCCCCAGCTGACTGCATCCTGGCTGAGCACTTGCTCCCTGGGCTTCTCTGCCCGGCCCTCCTGCTGGCCCATGGGCAGAGGGGAGTGGTCTGTTCTGTGTCCGTGGGCACAGGGGCCAGCGTCAGCTCGAGTGAGGTCATCCCAGGCTAAGGCTTAGATGGTTTGGGCCCCACGTGCTGCTCCCCAGCCTGTGCCTGCAGCCAGGCCGCAGTCCCCAAGGAAGCAGGACATCTGGCCTGGCGATGGGGTCACAGGGGAGGGGAGGGCAGCTCGGAAGCTTTTGCAGGAGAGGATGTGCGTCAGGTAGGCCCTGGACGTCCTGTTTTCTCCTAGAGATAGAAGGTTAGTCCCGAGTCCCATCACACGTTAGTCACGGATAGCATGTCTGTTTCGAGACCTGTACCGGCTCTGTGGGAATGAAGTGAAATAGAAATGGAGCTTGCATCTGGGTCTGTGTGCAGACTGAGTCTGTGTCCTACACAGAATGAGCCCGGTGAGCTCAGCCTGCACAAAGCGGTGGCCACCACCTCTGTGCGGTGTCATGCCAGCCACCATCACCTTAGTTCCCCAGCTGGTCGTGCGGCCGTGAGTCGGCGGTGCTGTGCCCGTCCGTAGAGACGATACTGCGCCCAAATGCAGGGACTCTGCCCAGAGTTCCGGGCCACGCATGGTGAGGCTACTCTGCAGGCCGACCCACGTGGCCTCACTGCACGGACTTCCTTCCCCACTTCCTGTTTCACATCATTGCTGAGCAGACTCATAGGAAAACGCATTGGCTGCAAGCAGAGCCAGCGGAGAAGCAGCAGCAGCTGTGCACCAACCAGCCAGAATGGGGAGAAGCCAGAGGGAGGCAAGAGCCAGCCCTTCGGCGTCCCCACGAGGGCCTGCCCTGTCGCTGAGGCAGAGCCCGCAGCCCTGGGCCCGGCCAGCGGCTCTCCTGTGCCTGCGCGGACTCGGCGGCATGCGGGCGCGGTCCTTCTGACACCACTGTCTCCTCTCAGGGGACATGCTGCCTACGGGTCGGCCGTTAACATCCTGGGCAATGACACCGGTGTGGGCGCCACCTACTTCATGACCTACCACACGGTGCTCCAGACCTCTGCTGACTTCATCGACGCCATGAGAAAGGCCCGGCTGATTGCTGGTAACATCACCCAGACCCTGAGCCAGGGAGGAAGCAACTACCGTGTGTTTCCATACAGGTGGGTGTGGCTTGTACACATGGGTGTCCGAGGGATGGAAGTTTTTCTGGGACAAGTTCTCAGAAGGGATGTCCTAATTCCTGGGAAGAGCTGTGACCTTGGCAGAAAATCAGCTCTCCAGCCCTGCACAGGCCCCATTGGCCTGAGGTAATTCTCAGGATTTTGTTTTTTCAAAACACCCTGCAAGAGTCTTTGTAAACCTGCAGAGCAGGGCGGGCTGGGATTAGGAACAGAAACTTGATGTAAGAGACAGGCATAGGGTCACTGTTAGGCCTTGGGGTGAGGGGTCATCGCAGGCCTGCTGAGTTGCCGCCCCGAGTCCAGCTACCCGGGGTGTTCCGCACGGCTCTGCCGCCTGTTCCTGGGGTGGCATGGCGGCAGGAGGGGTGGAGCTTTCCAGGGAGGACGGCTGATGGTCTCCCCCGCCCCCCAGTGTGTTCTACGTCTTCTACGAGCAGTACCTGACCATCGTAGAGGACACCGTCTTCAACCTCTGCGTGTCCCTGGGGGCCATCTTCCTGGTGACTGTGGTGCTGCTGGGCTGCGAGCTGTGGTCTGCGGTGATCATGTGCATCACCATCGCCATGATCCTGGTCAACATGTTTGGCGTCATGTGGCTGTGGGGCATCAGCCTGAACGCGGTCTCCCTGGTCAACCTGGTCATGGTGAGTCCTGGGTCACTTCCTGGGACCCGTTTCCAGGAGAGACGGCCCAGCTCTCACCTCCCTGCACATGGAGGCGGGCTGCAGGCGCGAGTGGGACTGGCCGTCACGTGCACCAGTGGTGTGCTGCCGTGGCCTAGTGTGGGGTTCTCTGCCTTTGTTCTGTGGGTTTGCAGAAACATGTAGCCTAACGACGGCAACAAGGGCGCTTCTTGTTTAGAAATTGCCCGCTGCCGGGTGGATTCTCGGGCCAATGCCTTTTGCTTCCCATAGGCAACAATTAGCTGGTCTTGACGCTGGGAGCGGTCAAGCAGGCATTAACAAAGTAGCAGCAGCCCATGTTCTTCAGACGTGGCCACTGCGTCCGGCGGAGTGGCCTGTGCGAGGCGTGGGGGGTGCCCGCTTCCCCTCAGACAAGCAGACGTGCTGTATGATCCGGGGTGCTGGGCGCCTCCCCGAGGGTCCCACCAGTGCCCAGTGCAATCAGGCTGGTGTCACGGGGCTTCTCGGGGCTTGTCCACGTGGGTTCTTAGGGCCCTCCCCCTGGGGTGCCCTGGGAAGGGGTGGCTGCCTATGGTTTCAGCCAGAAAAGGCGGGTCGTAAAGGAGGCACTTCCTTCCAGAGCTGCGGCATCTCGGTGGAGTTCTGCTCCCACATCACCAGGGCCTTCGCAGTGAGCGCCAAGGGGAGCCGCGTGGCGCGTGCAGAGGCGGCGCTCTCCCACATGGGCAGCTCCGTGAGTAACGCGGGGATATCGGTGTGGGCTGAGCCGCTCGGCCAGCCAGAGCTCAGGAGGGAATGTGCATCCTCTGCTTAGCAGCAGCTCCTGGGGTGACAGGGTTTCAGGCAGTTCATGAAATAGCTGTACCCCGGGCTTCTTTACATGTCCCTGTGGGTGAAAGCTCGTGGGCGGCCGTGTGGCCCAAGCAGGAAGAACAGGGTGGATGTGAGCGAGCAGGAGCCTTTGCCATGAACCCAGGCCAGCGATGGGCGGGCAGCAGGGCCCAGGGAGCCGTCTGTCCTTGTGCCTGCAGACTCTCCGCCCATATCCTGGTTCACCCAACCAATCCCTTGTTAGTGAAGAAGGACTGTTACCGAGTGACACACACCTGGTTTTAGAACCATGTTATACTTAACCTGGTCTTCACCTGAGAATAGAAATGTACGAATAGTGTCTTTGCAGACACAGCTTCAGGCTCACAAGCTGTACATGAAACAATTTTCAGTTGAACGTAATGTACTTAGCAGGAACTCTGAAAGCTGGGGTTCAGGCCCCCAAGTCCCTGCCTGAGGAAATGTTCACTTAGGATCGGGGATTAGAGCAGTCCTAACACCATCTCTCTTTTAGGTATTCAGTGGAATCACACTAACAAAGTTCGGAGGGATTGTGGTGCTGGCCTTTGCCAAGTCTCAAATTTTCCAGATATTTTACTTCCGGATGTACTTAGCCATGGTCTTCCTGGGAGCCACGCACGGGTTGATCTTCCTTCCGGTCCTCCTCAGCTACATAGGTGAGCTGTCCAATCTGTGGGTGGGTGGAGGAAGCCTGTGACCACAGGAGACGTGCTTTCAAGTCTTGGACTTGTACTGATGGGTCATTTACAACAGGACTGAGGGAGAGGTCTCACGAGAAGGCGCCCATGTCCCAGCACCTCATTAGTGCACGGCCAACACTGCCTGGATGGCCGGCCTGGCTGGGAACGGTTTTGAATGTCGGCCCAGGCAGCGCCTCCTCCACTGAGACGCGCGGCCGCACGGCTGAGCCGTGTCCCCAGCTTAATGTTCCCGTGGCAGCCGTCCCCGCACTTCCATCTGCCCTGAGGGTGCTCTGTGGCTGCCACGACGCCTCACGGTGACAGAACAGGACGGATTTGCTTGATTGATAGCAGGGATGGGGACGTCCAGCGCGAGGGCCGTCTGAGGCTGGCACAGTCATTTGGTCCGGCTCTGCCAGGGCATTAGGGGCGAGTTAATCACTTGGCCAAGCCAGCCGTCGTGGCTCCATGGTTGGGCATCGACCTATGAACCAGGAGGTCACAGTTCGACTCCCAGTCAGGCACATGCCTGGGTTGTGGGCTCGATCCCTAGTAGATTGATGTTTCTCTCCCTCTCCGAAATAAAAAGAATACACATTTAAATGTTAGTTTTTAAGTTGAAACTTTGTATGGCCCACGAAAGATGTTACCAATCTCCAAATGGCCCTTGGCACAGCTTACAGCTTTGTAACCAAGTGGGAGCATTGAACTCGATGGAGAAACCGCCTTAGAAATGACACAGCTGCTTTCTCCTTCCCAGGACCCTCCGTAAACAAAGCCAAAAGCCTGGCCACGCAACAGCGCTGCAGGGGCACAGAGCGAGAGCAGCTCAACTTCTAGCCCCGCGCGGGGCCGGGGACGCGGAGCTGTGTCTGCGGGGCCCGTGTGCGGCTCGGTCAGTGCCCTGGTGGAAGGAGCTGCCTTGTCAGGTTAAGGTGAACACTGGACGTCACCAGACTCGGGCGATGGGTCCAACGGCAGCCGCTCTGGCCACGCGCCTGTCCACTCAGGAATGTGTGTTACTAACCGTGGAGGCAGCCCTGGACATGTCTCCAGTTCTCCTGGCATGAAACCCGACTCTCAGCGAGGGAGGGTTGACACCGGACGACACTGTGGAGGCGCTCGGCTCCCCGGCCCTTCCGAAGGCCAGTCAGTGCGATGCTGCTCCTTTTTGAGGAGCGAGCCACAAATCCCACCGCGTTTTTAGTAACGTTTGAGGATGTACACTTTATTAGAGTCTTTTGTAGTTTAAAGAGCTTTATTAATGCAATAAATTAACTTTATACACATTTTTATATATAAAAAGTAGCGCGTGATTTCAGAACGTCGTAGGCCTCATGAGGCTTGGTCTCCAAAGACCTGTTTGAAAAAAGCCACGTGTTCTTCACAGTGTTCTCCTGGGGAACAGAGGGAAGCAGGGTGAGCATGCGGCTCCCAGGTGCCTCTCTCATAAAGCACTCTGTGTTCCTAAGCTTCTGGGTGGTCCTTTCCAATTCCATAGCTCACGCCTTTGCAAACCTGGTCAGGGACCTCCCAGCCCCCAGCAGCCCCACCTGCTGAGACACGGTGGAGGCTAAGCTGTCCTGGTCCCAATGCCCTGCCTCTCTGAGCTAGAAGAGCTGGGAGACCTGAAATCAAGTTGCCTGTTCCTCCCCACCCTTGGACCTCATGCCTTTGATATCAGAGCGACTTGCCTGTGTTTCCCGCCGGACCCAGAAACATGAATAAATCAGCCCCAGCCCCTTTAAACCCGCAGGCGCTGGCTCCTGCCCAAGAGCAGCTGTCAGACCTGAGCGGGCTCAGACCGCCTGAACCGGGCCTGCATATGCTCCTCCTCCCCGAACACTCCGAGCTCCGGATCGTGGAGGTCCCGGGCATGCGGAGTCCACTCCACTGTGAACGAGGGGCTTGGGCGAGGCTGGCTGTTGTGACTGTTTAAAACCGAACTCGGGCGTTCTACCCGCGGGCTCCTGGCCCACCCGCTGCGTCGTCCTGCCAGGAGCCCGCGGCTGCCCAGGCCTACTCCTGGTTGCGCCTTCTCACCTGGTGTGAAACTGGGGTTCCCCCGTAAACGCTGGTTCCGCTGCTCGAAGAAGCGGAAGATGGTGTAGAAGAGCATGCGGTCTTGGGTCTGCTTTGCGGCATCGAGGAACTTGCGTGCAGAGACGCTTTCGTGGCCCCCCACGCCCCGGAGGAACCGCAAGGCGGCCAGCACCTGGTGCTTGGACAGCAGGACTTCCACGATCTCATCATTCGCCGTCGAGAGTCGCTGGAGAGAAGCCCAAGTGAGTGCGAGCGAGCACAGCAGGCGCTTACACGCCGGAAACTGGGCGCACCTTACCTTCAACATGTCCAGCGACAGCTGGTGAGCGGGAGGGTAGAAGCTCTCCAGGGATAACAGCAGACACGCCTGAAAGACAGGTTCCGGCCTACTCAGCACCAGGTGCTGGACGCGGTTAATGACCGAGTAACCCTGGCGGCACCCACCAGAGGCTTGGAGTCGCTGAGCACGTGGTACTGCAGGAGCTGGTGCAGCGTGTAGAAGAGGTTGTGCTGGACCAGCGTCTTGATGACGAGTTCGTGCAGGTAGTGCTACGGCAGACAAGGAGACGGGGCTCAGGGGTGGTGGGGCTGCAGCTGCTCCAACCCATGAGCTCCCATCCTTGGAAGGGGCCCATGTGCGGGGAAGAGCCTGCCTCGTGACAGGGCTCATCCTGACTCGGCACACGTGGCAGGGCAGGAATGAAAGGCTCGGGCGCCGAGTCAGGACGCAGGCCCTTCAGCACAGACGGCACCGTAGTTAGGAGACGGGCAGTGCTGCTGTCCTAGTATCCCTGCTCCTCTGAGCAGGACCCCACACTGCCCCGAGGTACCTGCACGGGAACCTGAAACTGGTTCAGTGAGCGAATGTACTCCATCAGCACGGCGACCACAAACTTTGGGGGCGTCTCCTGGGAGGAAGCAAAGGTGGTTTTAGGAGCATCCGAGCAGCAAGGAGCTCACACAGAATTCTTCCTTTATTCCTGCCCCTTCACCCTGTTCAACTGGCCCAGGCTGTGTGGCTGGTTTTGCACAAACCCCCTCAGATCCTCCCGCATCAAGAGCATGTTTAGGCCTGAGCATTAGAGGCCAAACTACCAGCATGGGTCCTCCCAGAATCACCAGCTATTGTGAGTCCTAGTTTCCCTCAAGTCCCTTCCAAGGACCTGTTCTGAGACCCTCTGTCCAGAGCAGCTGACGGCAGTCACTTACCTTCTTCTCCGTAAGTGCCGACAGCACGTGGGTGTACATGTCGGACTGGTCGATCACGGCCTGGGTCCGCACCGGCCTGCGGAGGAGAGGGCTGCACCGGCTCTGCCCAGCTTCCGCCGCCTGCACAACACACGACAGGTGTCATTGTCACCACCTCCGGACGGGCACTGGCCGTTCGTCCAAAGAGACGGCCTCCTAGACGCTGTGAGCCTCCAGCCTGAGCAGGGGCACAGCTCAGCCTGGACGCACCCACTTCCTGTGCTCTGGGGAAGAGCCCGGCCGTGCTCATGGAGGGTGGGGCCAAAGCACAGCAGAGTGTTCCCTTGGGGACATCCTGTTTGTAGCCCTCACCCGCTCCTAATTTCCTCAGTCAGACTCCTGGCCCTGGTACCAGTAAGAATGAAATGGCATCTGTGCTTTACGGAGCCTTGAAGTAAGTACACGTGTGGAAGGAGTCTATACCGAGATTTTGAACGAGTAAGGCTCCCCAACTGCTGCTTCGGAAAGCTCCGAGATCTCGCCTCCATCGCCTTTTTTTTTGAACGTAGTTTTATTGATTTTAGAGAGGAAGGGAAAAGGAGGCAGAAACATCAATGATGAGAATCATTGACCGCTGCCCCGTCGCCCCCTACTGGGGATCGAGCCCGCAACCCGGGCATGTGCCCTTGACCGGAATTGAACCCTGGGCCCTTCAGTCCGCAGGCCGGCGCTCCAGCCACTGAGCCAAGCCTGCCAGGGCGTGTCTCCTAACTCCTAAAGCCGAGACCAGTGCAGACCCTCAGGGCAGGAGCTGGGCGGCGCCCGAGAGCCCGCAGAGCTCAGCAGCGCCAGGCGCCGCAGGGCTGCCGACAGACCACACTCCACCAGCCAGTGCTTAGGAAGCCACGAGACACAGAGCAGGATGCACAGAAGCTGCCACCAGACAGCCGACCCCACAGCCCAGCACTGAGCAGCAGGACCAAGAGGAGGAGCGAGACGAGCTCAGCCTCCCACCTCCCGGACGCGTCTGACAGGCCAGGACCACAGCGCCGAGCCAGGGCCGCCAGCTGTTATCCTGGAGTCGCTGAAGGTGGGTGGAGTTCTGGCTTTTCTGTTACTGCTTAAAACCTTCCATTTTCAGCTTTAGGACCAATTAGGTCCTTTAAGTGAAATCATTCATTCCACTTATCCTAGCCTGCTTTTTTTCCGGCTTCAGAGGTAGGGTGCACTGACGTTACGTAGAAGGAGAGAAAAAAACCATGGCAAACGATTCCACTTTTAATTAACTAAGACTAGGCTCTGGCTTGGTAGAAACATGTATAAAAAAATAATGCAAAGACGAGACCAATTTTATCCATAAAACAGAAGACCAAGGATCTATCTACACGTAAGATCCAAACGATTAAACCACAGAAGAGGTGGAGGCACTGAGGGAGATGGCGCCCCGACAACAGGATGCCGGGTCCTGAGTGACTGCCCTTTCCTGCCGCAGTCACCTGCCCGCAGTCACAACTACCAGGTGGGGGCGAGGGGCCTCCAGCACAGCGCCTATCACTCACCACCGCATAGCTCTGCTCAGCGTCCAGGTATCGCCTGTACTCCTGGTTGAGCTTGTCGAAGACAGTGGCTACCACGGGCAGGGCCGCTCTGTCGGGCCCGCTCAGCACTGGGAAGAATCGGTGTGCACAGGTCAGCCAGCTCCACCTGCAGCGCCTGCTGCTAGGGCAGAGGCACCCCCTCCCAGGCCAGCAGCACACACGGGCCTTAAGGGCACCCAGAGGAGGGACCAGCGTAGCGACCTGAAGCCTGGAGCTCACAGGCCCTCTCTGGCTCCTGAAGAGAGTAGCAGTGACCATATCAGTGAAGATTCTCAACGCAGATGTTCGGGAGGCAGAGGTTGGGATTCTGACAAGTGCTTGCTTTAAAAGGAGGGGTGGGGGCCCTGACCCCCACGTGTGCACAGGTTCAGGTTCCCTCTCCCCTGGAGCCATCCGATTTACTATGAGTCTTTCCCACCCGAGTCCCCACACGCATGTACAGAGATTGGTTTCAGAGAGGAAGGGAGGCAGACCTATCACTGATGGGGAGGCAGCCCGACAGGGAGTCCAGCTGAGACCTCCTGGCTCACAGGTCGACGCTCAGCCACGGAGCACACCAGCCGGGCACTACAAGTCCTTTTTCTACTTAGCAGCCTCTCCGGGGCGTAGTCACCACCCTCTGTGTGAGGAGTGTGGGCCCAGGCTACAGACAGGCCTGGGAAGGTGGGGCAGCACAGGCTGGACGCAGACGAAGGAAGGAGCCCCTTACTCTGGGAGCAGACGGCCAGGATGACCCTCTTGCACTCCTTCCTCTGGAGGAGAAAGTCCATCAGGCGCCCCTTGTCCGGCAGGAGGTTGACGATGGGCTGCAGCTTCACCTGCAGGTTCCAGAGGTAACCTGGGTGTGAGAGGCAGCGATGTCATCGTCGGATGCGAACCAGAACAAAAGCCCAGAAGTACCGCACAGCAGTCGATGGCTTTGCCTCACAAACGGAAGCCCGGTCTAGGACATGCAGGACACGCTGACACAGGACTGACAGCCAAACTACTGCATGCCCGGGAGATGCCTGCAACCACGTACCCTGTGTTCAAGCCTCATCTCCCCAAATAGGGGCAGCAAGCCCTCTCCCCCTAACCTGGCGGCCGTCCCTCTGACCCACCTTGGCTCGCGCTGATGATGATGTCAGGCTGAAAGACAATCCAGGACGAGGAATCTGCATGCGATAGGAAATTCTGCCCCGAGAGATGGAGACAAAAGGCAAACCCGCTCTAACTCGCCCCGCCCGCTGGCTGAGGCTACGCCCAGTGCCGCCCCTCCTGGCAGGAAACCTCCCCACTTAGGTCCTGAACCGCGGTTCCCTCAAGCAGGAGGGTAGCGGGCAGCAGCTCCCTCCCTGCACAGCGCCAGCACCTCTGTCAAGGATACAGAGCTTACACGGGACCGGAGACTGGCTGGTCACAGGAGCAGGACCTACAAATGGAAAGAAAATGTAAGTGTGCGGCCAACACAGCACCCAACATGTACTACTTCTAAAGGCTGCAGCGACTGTCGGACGAGTGACGCGAGGAGGAAGGGACCTCCTCGCCCCACGGTGACATTCAGGAGGAAGGGGAGGTCAGGAACAAGCCCGGAAGACGTTGTCACGAAAGCAAACCCATCTGGGACCCTCTGCAGACGCCTCGCTGCACCCTGAACGTGGCCCCCACCCACATGGTGGCTGCCTTACCTGCCACGGGGATCTGATAGGGCTGAATGGATCGAGCAGGAAGCACGGGGTGATGGAAGGTAACGGTGCCATCAAACTCTCCCCGTAACTTGATATCAAATATTACTGATGTCTAAAGTGCAGAAAAAGAACAGACTGTGATGCCAACAGACCACAGCGGTTAACCCTTTCATGACCTCCTATCTTGCTATTTCAGATTCGTTTAAAGAGCCTGTGTTTAGCCCAGCCGGCATGGCTCAGTGGCTTGCCCATCTATGAACCAGGAGGTCAAGGTTCAATTCGTGATCAGGGCACAGGCCCAGGCTGCAGACTTGATCCCCAGTGTGGCAAGTGCAGGAGGCAGCCATCGATGTCTCTCTCTCCCTCTCCCTTCCTCTCTGAAGTTAATAAAAATATATTTTAAAAGTCTGTGTTTGCACCCATCCCTAGTTCTTCTTTCAGGAAGAATGTGCTGACATTACAGCTGTCCTTTCCATTCCCATCGACCTCACAGATAGTCCTGACGGACTGACAAGCTCCTGCTAAGGGACGACTGAAGATCTTTCAGTCCCAACTCCTTAGAGCCGTGCTGGCACCTCCAGGAGGCCTGGGAGACGCCTGCTAATGGCACAGAAAGAGCAGGCCCCATCCCACCGCCTTCTCTGGGGCCACATGGCCTCAAGCCATGCTCATCCCTGCTCACAAAGGACCTATAGGAAGACACGTGCAGAGGGTCTGCAGGGAACGCAGCTGAGAGACAGTGGTTCTAAAGTCACTCTCCTCACGTGCTATTTTCTGAAGTAGTTTTTAATTATTCTTAATGAATAATTAAAACTTCTAGCATAGAAAGCACTTCCTAGTCTGTGTTCAGAATGCTTTGTTCATTCTCTGCGCACCCGCGCGCCCCGCAGACCCGACCCCATGGCTCCCACCTCCGTGTCCTGATGGTGCACGACCACCAGGTTGTCCACCACGTTCAGGGCGAACTTCCCCGTCCGGCCCAGCTTCAGGATGTGCGTCTTCTTGCAAGCGCCTTCTCTGTGGGGACAGAGGGGTCACAAGGCGGTCAACACGCTTCCTCCCACGGACCCTGGGGGAGGGGGGCGCACAGCGTACCGGGGCAGGTGATACAGCACCACCTCGGCGCCCGCGCTGCTGGAGGCCCGTGCGTGGTGCCGCAGGAAGAGGACGTACAGCTGCCCGTAGCTGTCGGAGAACAGACCGGAGTCAGTGCTGTGAGAAACCCTCCATCCTCAACGCTGAGTCTGCGGCTCTAGTCGAGCACATCATGAAACAGTCCCTCAGGGAACACTCTGCAGCCAACAGCGGTGCCGTCGTCAGAAACAAAACGCCTACTACAAAGCGAAGGGAAGGGTGTGAATGGGTCCCACGTTCTCCTTTTATCCGATTAGAACGGCGAGAGGACTTTCCTCCGACCACGAAGCCAGCACCTCTGAAACGCAGGCCAAGGAGCCGGCACTCGTAAGCTCTGTGGTCCCGGGACCCAGGCCCCAGCAGGGCAGGGAAGTCCGCGCTGGCCCAGGCTCCCTGGGACTCGGTAACACACGTCTATAGCTGCATCACTAAAAGCAATGACAAAGGAGTCTCTCGGGAGACAGACGTACATGGTTGCCATGGCGATGTCTCTCTCAGAAAGGCTCAGCTTAGCGGACTTGGGCGCCGCCGGTAGCTCGATCTCAAACTTGGGCAGCTTGGTCATAGTGCCAGCCTGTGGGGAGGAAGGGTCAGGAGTGCGTCGGCCTGGATGTTTGCATTCCCCGCCTACAGGCACGGAGGGCACGCATGCCGTCCCGTCTGTGTCCGTCCCCCCCCCGCCCCCCCCCCCCCGAACGAGCTCACAGGTGCCCTCGAGGGGTTAGACGTGGCAAGGTTAGTGTGGGAGGAAGGTTAGTGTGGGAGGAACTCGCCCGTGAAGTGCTGCAGGGGCACCGGGATCAGAGGGAATGCTGCTTCCGCGCTGCTCTCACCCGGAAGTGGAAGGGCTGCAGCACGCTGCCCAGGACGGTGGTGGAGAGCAGGATGACGGCGCTCTCGGGGCAGTGCAGGTACCAGTTCACGTTCAGGCTCTGGCTCTTCAGGAGCTTCAGGCTCCGCTTCTCCGGCAACACCTGAGGCGAGTGCGAGACAGCCTTCACTCAAGAGCAGCCCGTGTCAGCAGGCTATCAGCTAAACAGGAACTTAAATGGAAAAGGGGTGTTTTCAGCTGCTACAGCTTCCAGGCAAGGGTCTGGTGCTTAGTGGGGCACAGACCCTGAGGGGAAAGTGAGCAGCCACACAGTCAGGTCTGGGCGGCCCTCCTCTGCACGCCCGCTCCGAGCCTCACCTCCAGAGCCAGCAGCAGCGACCTCCTCTCCCATGGAAATGAGCCAGCGAACCCCGGCCGGGCGCCCACCAGCCACCAGCCTGCAGCATCAGCCGAACGCCATGCCCCCACGTCGGGGTGCGGCGCGCCCTTTTTCTGACAGGCGTGTTCTAGAGACTACGGGGAACTGTGGCTTTCCATCACATACTCTTAGTAATGTCTGAACGTTTCATAAAAAGCATGTGTTACTTATCATTAGGAAAAAGCCCAGTCAAGAGATGAGCGCTCTAGACTCTCCAGCTGTCTGTTCAGTGCGGAATTCACAAACCGCCAGCTGCTCCTGCAGACGCCCCGCAGCAGGGACGCACGGGTACCTGGTAGAACTCGACTCCCTGGTCTGTGATGAAGACGATCTCCGTGGAACTGGTCCAGCAGAACCCCAGTATGTTGGCATTCTTGGTCTGAAAAGAAGAACGTACAATACTCTATATTCCTCTGTAACAAAAGTCATATTAACAAATCAAACTTTATTCTCAATACAGTGATCCCGGGTCTTCACCTGGACACCCACGGAGTACCTGAGTCAGCACACCAGGAGGAGAAGCAGCGAGGTAACTGCCCGGCACCACAGTGGCCAACTTCTCCTTTAGGACCAAAGGGAGCTAGCCTCCGTGGTCACCCAGGTTAGAAAGTATAAAGGCCTAGAGGTTCTCACTGGGTGCTGACCCAGGGGGGTTGCAGCCGGAGCCACACCCCACCCCCTCGGTGACCGGGCCTGAGGGCAGCTAGAGGCCGCAGCTGCTCAGGAGCGGGGCCTGCGAAGGGGCAGCTACTTGGCAGTGTGCCTCTCGTCGAGGAGCCCGCCCTCACCTCCATTTAGCACACACACCACAGAGATGCCGGGAGCCACCCCTTCCACCTGCAGCTCCTGCCAGTCTCTGGGCCACACTGCCCTCTGAGCTGCGCCTTCTGCAGCCTCGTTTATCACACCCAGCAAGTCTGAAGAACATGGGCTAGGATCTACATCAAAGGGGACAAGGGGGCATGACAAGGTCAGACCGAGGAAGCAGACGTCAGCAATAAAGGAAAAACCTCCAAAGAGGTGGCTCAGGTCTGTCGCCCAGAGAGGGTGGGGCAGCAGGATAGTGCCACCCACCATCCACGTCACCCTCCAACTCCGTCTTCAGAGGGAGAAACAGGCTCACAACGTGTCCAGGTCATGGAGCCCTCAGGCAGCACCTCTCAGCACAAGCACCGTCCCCTCCCGTCGGACTCAGCTACCAGCCACCCGGCGTCCGCCCAGCGTAGTCCCCCAGCCGAGCACAGACCCGCGGGGAAAGGGCGTGGGCGGCCCGTACCTTGCACTCTTGCGTGTATTCTAACTGAGAGCTGTCCGGGATAAAATTAGAAAACTCCTAGAAAAAAACCACAAGGATAAATTTAGATCAGGCAGCAACCTCCTTTAGTACACAGCAGACAAAAGAAAAAGATAAATAGAGATTAGAAAAAACTGACAAGAACCCAAAGGCAGGAAAAATAAAAGACCACTTTGAACAATCTGCCTCCTTAACAGCAGCTGGCTGACAATTCCGTTGTTAAAAGGCTAATCCAAATAGTCAGTGAGGGTTTGGAAACTGATTTTGTAAATTAATTCAAATGGTTGATTTCAGAGAATTGTGCTGCTCTACATCGCACAAGAGGCTTTCCCGACATTTCAGCAATTCCCGCCGATGGGAGGAATGCGGGTGCTGCCTCCTTATCGACAGTTTTTCTCCACGTGCAGACGTGGTCAGGGATATTCATAAAGGCTAACACGCCAACAGGCTGCTCCCACTTCCAACACCTGGTCCTATTCGATCAAGCATTCGGAGATCGGAGACGTGACTTAATGGAGCTGCTCCAGTTTAACAGGGCCACTCCCAAAGTAGCCAAAATTACACCTCCCGCCATCGATGATTCCAGCTATTAATCCGTACAACAGGTGCCCGAGGTTCCAAAATGGTTTTTTAAAATTTAAGTCAAAATTGACAAACTAAGGTCACCAGTACTTATCCATTCACATTTCTTTCTTCAGGAACGCCGAAGGTTCCAATACCGTAGTGCTCCATAGTGAGAGCTTTCATGACTTTAAAATAACAAGTGGCTCCTTTAACACTGGAAGCTTGCAATTCATTCTCTTCCAAAGGTACCACCACCGTCTTTCTTTATGCCACCTTCAGAGGATGCTCACCACAGCCTTGGAGG
The DNA here is from genome assembly GCA_026230045.1 of Corynorhinus townsendii. NCBI lineage: Eukaryota > Metazoa > Chordata > Mammalia > Chiroptera > Vespertilionidae > Corynorhinus > Corynorhinus townsendii. The sequence continues at coordinate 235,948 of JAPDVU010000007.1, read as the reverse complement.
TCCTCTGGACAGCCAGTATCTTGTTCTCTAGGGAAAACTTAATGCATTTCACTTCCCCTTTGTCTTCCATTCTGTAAGGAGAAAGTATGTTAAGAGTTCCATTTAATAACTGAGCTCTAGCTGCTATCATTTGTGAGAAGAAATCAAATATTCAGGAAGCAGCAAATCTTAGTTTAAAGTTAGACTTATGTTTCTGATGCTATCAGTAGCACCTCTTTCCAGAAAACAAAATTCAGGAGCAACAAGCTGCTGGGGAAATTCGCGGTGCTGCCGTAACAAGCGACGGGAAAATGGAGACCGCCTGCACTTTCACCAGAAAATGACTTTATACGAATGCAGGTATAAGCCAGTACACACAGGAATACCTTGTTTTATCACACGTCACTTTATTACGCTTCACAGATGTTGCATCTTCACAAACTGAAGGCAAGACCTCCACCAGCAAAAACATGACAACTCCCTTTGTCTGACGCTCCATGCGGTGGCCTGGAACCAGCCTGCCGCATCGCGGAGGTATTCCAGTGCCCACAGGCACGTCCACAGGTTCCTGCCTTCTCTCCACCGCTGGGACAGCAAGGCTTCTGAACTGAGCTTTCCCACCCACTCCCCTCGGGGCTCAAGCAGGCCCCCCAGAAGCCTCACAACCACCTCTAACGAAGGGAAATCAGAGAGGCTCACAGAGGGTGTGTGGGAGCTCTGAGTATGTGTGCTCATTCTCTTATTATGGTGATGGCTTCACGGTGCACACGTGTCAAAACTCATCAATGACCGTTAAATATGTCCAGTTAATAATTATACCACAGTAAGGCTATTTACAATAAATAACATGTTTTTAAAAGAGGGTAAATTCAGTATCTTCCTCCTCAAACCCTACTGAGCCCCCAAATCTGGGCCCTCATGGGCTCACTCTCATTTTGATGCCGAGGGCCTTTGCGATACCAGTCTCCACTGCCCTCTGTGTGGCCTGCACCACGCCCGGCCCAGACCCGGGCAGTCCTCTCCCAGTGGTGCCCCTGATGGATAGGCTCCCAACTAATCCAGTGTCAGCGTGGTCTTTCCAAACACTGACAGGTTCATGCCACACCCACCTCACCGATCTCCAGTAACAAGATAAAGCCCTAATCCATAGCAGAACAGGTAAGTGTCAAGCTGACCCCTGCCCGTGGCCACACCCCTGCCTCCCCTTCCTGCAGGGACACCTGGTCGGGAGTCACACAGACCTGGAGTCCTCTCCTCCCCCACCCCCTATGCTTGCTCGCCTTTGCTCCTGGAGGTCTCTTCATCGGGAGGCCGCCGCCTCTCTTCCCCACCTAGGGCTACCTCCTTCCTCTCCAAGGCCTCCCCCGCCTACTCCCATGATAAATGCTGCATCTCCCGTGTGTCCACACTCGGTACAGCACTTATCACAGGAAGCAGTATGTGTTCCTCACTCGTCTCCCACGATGCAGTTCTGCATTCTGCAAAAGGGCGCCAGGCGGGTCCAAAGCCTTCACATGCCTGATGCCTAGCACGGGCACTGCACACGTGAGTCATTTCTACTTGAAAAACGGTTTCCTGTAGCACAGGCCAGCTAGCAAAACAAAGTCACCACGGAACCGAAGGCCCACCGTGTATTTTCCTCTGTGATCACAGGAATTATGGGGACCATCCTAACCGTTACCACCAAGCTGGAGATCTGAAAGTGAGAGGAGCTGCTGTTCACCATGACACCGGCTCCCCGTGCAGGCCCTGGGGCAGCCAGGCACCTGAGGCTCGGTCGAAGCCAGCGTTTTCTTAACACATTTTTACCTGAAAAACCCCGACCCAGGAACCCCTGCACCTTCCAAACGCTCTGCAAAGACCCGGAGGAACGGAGGTCCTCCGTGAGGAAAGGGAACCGGCACACCGACGGCGCGATGACTTGCTAGCTTCAAGTGCCAGGAAGTGGGTGCCCTATTTGGGAGGACCTGGTTCCCAGATCAAGTGGAACTACCCCACACACTGCAGGGGGACCAGCCCAGGGCTGCACGCGGCACAGGTTGGCACACACGGGCTTCAGAGCTCTTAAGGGAGGCAGAGGACAAAAGGTTAAAACCACCTCCTGAATGAGAAGCAGAACAACGCCAGTGATAGATACTGTTACCTAAATGAGATGGAATTCCTGTCATCCGGGCCTTTAACCACCACCCCAGTAGCTCCGCCAGATCGCACAGCAAAAACCTGCGAGGGAAGAGAAGCAACTTGAACGGTGTGGACACTATACCAACCCACGAGTGAACATTCCTGCTACCCCAGCCCCTGGTTCAGCTAAACCAACGGCGCGCACACCGATCTGTGATGCTAGGTGTTCACGTGAATTTTAAGAAACGAGGGGAGACACCAAAAGGGTTACCATCCCAAACTGCGCAGACGGGACCCGGCCCCGGGGCCCCAAGTTCTAATCCAGTTTGGGAGCGCCGCGTAAGCAGCCCTGCTCTGCTCCCCACTGCTCCCACCCAAAATTCCGAGGATAACGGAGTTCTCAGGCGCCGGACAGGCGGGCCTGCTGGCAGCCGACTCCCGGCCCAAGGGCGCTGGGGGAGCGCGCTCGGGGCTCCCGGCTGTCCCGGCGGGGAAGCGAGCCCGGCCGGAGGAGGCTGGTCCCTGGCCCCGGACAGGAAGGCGCTGGCGGAGGCCCAGCTGGTCCTGGCACCCCGCCGGGCGCGCGGGCGACCTTGGCCCCGGGGTCGAGGCTGTGCTGGGAGGAGGGTGGGGGCCGGCTCCCACCTGTTTGTTGGCCTCGTCAAAGAAGACGCAGTTGACGGGGTTCGCCTTCTCGAAGTGCACCGGCCGCTCGCACAGCTCCAGGTAGTAGTCTTCCTCGCCCATGGCGGGCGGCGCCGGGGTGGCGGGGGGCGCGGGGATGGCAGCCAGCGCGGGGCAGGGCGAGTGGCACCCAGCGGAGGCACGGGGGTCCGTCCGGGCTGCGGTGGCGGTGATCGGGTGATCGGGAGGCCGCTTCCGGGTGCCACGCCCCCACGCCCGCCCCACGTGACCCTCGGCCCTTGGCGTTCAAGCTGGCGATGGACGCCCTAACCCAGGGGAGCCCTTCGCGCGAGGCTCCTCCCCTTTTCGCGTGGGCGGGGTCCCAGGGCGGCTCCCGGGCGGCAATGGAGGCGGGGCCGCGGGACCGGAAGCCAGGGCCTTGCAGAGCGTGGCGGCACCGCCAATCCTAGCCAGGCCTTCCCCAGCATGGGCGGGGCCTGGCCCTCCCCCTTCCGGAAGGTTAGCGCAGGGCAGGCTGGGACGGGGCTACCCTGGGTCCTTGTCGGGAGGGTTTCCTGCGCCCCCTCTGGGCGCTGAGGGAAGGAGACCAGTCCTGTGATCAGCACCTGTTAACTTACGAAAACATGCCAACCCGCATAGCATTTTTGTGAGTTTATCTGAGCCAAACTGTTGACAGTTGCCTAGAAGCAGAATCTCAACGTATATCCCGGAGAATGGCGGGTTTTGGGCCCCGTTTTATACATTACCATCCAAGGAGGAGATGTAAGTGGGTCCCATGAAGCCATTGGTGTAGGCCAGGCAGGCGGGAGACTGGATGAGAAGTAAAATGATTTTTCGGGGTCGCGACCTCAGGTCGCCGAGGGCCCTCAAGCTAAAGATGGCGGCGGCGGCAGCGAGGGCTGTGTCTCCGCGGGCCGTGCTCGTGGGCCCTGGAGGGAGCTGAGCGAACGCTGCCGTTTGCCGTGCGCGGAGGTGCGCTGTGCCTTCCGACCAAGGACCGGCTCTCCCGGAGGCCCGTGGGTCCCCTTTCTTCAGAGGCGCTGCGGGACACTGCCACACGACCGGCACGTTGTCGATGGAGCAAGACTCCACGTTCCAGCTCGACCTAAAGCTGTGCAAGGGATCAAACAGCTGACGAAGAGAAAGGTTTTTAAGACTGTTACGACCTGTTAAATAAAGGGGAGAAAAGTAAAATGGTAGACACACGGCGGGCTTGGCGTAGTTAGTCCCTGATGGACAGGTAACTGGTCAGGGGAGACCCTGGCCCGGGGCGTGAGTGCCCGCCACCGGCTGCTGTTTGACAGGCTTCGTCCTGGGCCGTCCTGTGGGCGCCCTGATCTCCGGCCCCCGCCCCTGGGCCGTCCTGTGGGCGCCCTGATCTCCGGCCCCCGCCCCTGGGCCGTCCTGTGGGCGCCCTGATCTCCGGCCCCCGCCCCTGGTCTGCGGGCGCCCTGGTCGCGGCCCCCCAGCCGGCAGCGCGGGGCCCTTTCCTCCACAGGATCTCAGCGAGCAGCCAGCGCCTTCCCCGGACGTTCTTAGTCAAACCTGGAGATGAACTCTTTGTCCCCCTGAGGATGACTTCATCGACATATTTCTTTTTTAAATATATTTTATTTTACAGAGAGGGAGAGGGAGAAGGAGAGTTGGAAACATCCGTCAGCTGCCTCCTGCACACCCCCCGCTGGGGATGTGCCCACAACCAAGGTCCATGCCCTTGACCAGAACCCAACCCGGGACCCTTCAGTCCGCAGGCCGACGCTCTATCCACTGAGCCACACCGGTTAGGGCTTAATCGACATATCTCTAAAGCTCCTAGTTTGCATCCACGTTTTCCTCAGTCCTCGGAGGGCACGGAGGTGAAAAGACTTCTCACCTGTGCGTTCCGGCAGGAGGCCAAGCTGGGCGGCCCCGGAGGCCATGGGCGGAGGGTGGGCGGAGTTTGGAAAGTTGAACTGGAAGGCAGTTCATTTTAGGGAAGACCATAGGATAATAGACCATCGACATCAGGGAAAGTAAACAAGAAAAAAGTAAACGTGTACTATGTGAAATATTTTAGAGGAATAGGATGCAATTTAAAGCTAATGGGAAAGGACTTAAGTTATTGCCATTTCATAACTATTTTATTGTGACTTAAAAGCTTTGCATAAAACCGTATCTGTTATGGTCAGAGCTAATATCTAAATTGAAATGCCCTTAACATCAGTTTTAAAAATAAAATACTGGGACCAAGATGTGCCCTGGAACTAAATTGGCTTTAAGTTGTGATTGGGTAAAATAATGCCTGTGTGTTGGTTCTTTTTATTAATATTGCAGTATGTGATGTACAGGTCTCAGTTGTGGGCGATATTCATGTGACAGAAAACTGCAGGTCCTGGGGACAGTTTGCTCTTCCTGTTTTCTGCACGCCACGGTGGAAAGAGCTGCCACACGCCCAGCTGCTTCGACCATGTGTGTGCTGCTTGCAGAGTCGCACAGCTGAATTGCATGCACTTCCCGGAGGCAGAGCAGGGCAAGTGTGCAGCAGAGCCAGCCACACGGCCCCCTGGTCTGCACGGGAACGCTTGCATGGTGTTGGCTGAATAGGATTTCTTAGAAGATTACAAAGTAAAAGATTTTCTCATGACTCCTCAACAGTTTTTGGCTCATCTGGAAACATTAAAACATGGAACAACGATTAAACGAACTAATTAGGATCTTTGTTTTCACTGTTTTGTGAAAGCAGGAGTTGGGTGCCTTTCCTGAAGGTGCTGCAGAGCCACCAGGGCACAGAGCCCGAGAGGCCAGGATGGCCGAGAGCAGGGAGCCCAGGGGAGCACCTGACATCGGCTGCCACTCGGCTCCAGTGACGGCTGCTCCCAGTGAGGCCGAGAGGCTGGAGCCCCTGCAGAGGGGAAAGGTAAGCGCTGAAGGGTAAGCAGAAATCATTGTGAGCCACAGCCAGGGCTGCTGGGCCGGCAGGGCACTCCAGCCTTGGAGCAGGTGAGCCCCTAATGGGCAGGGGAGCCCCCACTGGGCAGGGGAGCTCCCAATGGGCAGGGGAGCCCCCAATGGGCAGGGGAGCTTCCAATGGGCAGGGGAGCCCCCAATGGGCAGGGGAGCTCCCAATGGGCAGGGGAGCTTCCAATGGGCAGGGGAGCCCCCAATGGGCAGGGGAGCTTCCAACGGGCAGGGGAGCCCCCAATGGGCAGGGGAGAACGGGAGTGCAGCCCTGACCGAGTCAGCCTTCCGCTTGATGGTAAGGTGCCTGCCCTGCCCGGCCCCAGGTGTCCGTGAATCCGCAGGACATACGTTCACAATTGGCTTGTTTTCTTCTTATGTGGGCCTTTGTTGAGAAGTGTAACTCCTGGGGTTTAAAAGGTGCTTCTGGCAGTTGGTAAAACCTAAAAAAAATCACACAGGCTTTTCTGGTTTCCTTTGTTTTGTGTTTTAATTCTTTTCAGACTCTGTGTCTGGAAGGATATGTTCCAACATTTTTAGAGTGGCTCATGGTTTCACATGCCTCTTACATTCTTCTCTGGACTTTCTAAATTTGTTTTGGGTTTAAAGTAAGCATGAGTAATTTTTATGAAAGGAACTGTTTTTTAAAAGTTAACCATATTTACTGGGAAATCTTGACTATGTATCATGATTTTGCAGCCTTCTTTTCATTTCATGAGTATTTTGTGTGTGAATGTATGTGTCCTTACACATTTCTGTGTACATGTGTGTAAAAATCATTAGGTATAATGTAGATAGATGGTGGTTATGTTGTACTCTGAGTGATTTTTCTTTTTTCCACCTTTGGCATCATTTGAATTTTAAAAATACATGTGTATTCGTAAGCAGAAAAAAGCCTTTTGAAAGATAGGGTAGTAGAAGACATAGAAAGGCCCACAAATATTAACAAATCCAAGTAACCATCTCGTGCTCCTCTGTAACAAACCCACCTGAGGTCATCCAGCCCTTGTATCCGCAACTCCGGTGATAGAGATCGTGTCCCCTTGTAGCCCAGCTAGTAAAGACTTTTCCTAATCCGATCATAGTCTATGTCATTTCCAACCCAATCCTCCCAATTTTAACCTTAGAACCACGTGATTATGCATTCAGACATTCAAAATATATTTGAGCTTCTACTCAAATGTATGGGAATACAGCAATGAATAAAGCTAGCAAAAATCCTGCTCTCACAAGGTAATGTTTCGTGAGTAAATGAGTAATGCACGTCAGGCAGGAATAAGTTCTACGGAAAAACAGACCAGGGGACAGGGTGATACTCGTCAAGCTCCAGGACTGTGGTAGCCCACCTCCGGAAGGCCCTGGGACCCCGCCTCCAGGCACTCCTGACTGCGCAGTCCCTCCCGGCTGAGCGGGCCGACCTGTGTGCCAGAGTATTGTCTCCTGATGACAGGCTGTAAGGCACTGCGGCTCCTGCGTGCTCTTTCCTGGACCAGTGCTTCGGGGAGCGCGTCGAGGACCCTCAAGGGCTTTGGAAAGGCTGCTGTCTCCAAGGACTGAAGCTTCCCACCAGCCAGTGGGTAACTGTCTGGGAAGGGGGTCCTCTGCTCCCAGTCAGTCCTTCCTTCAGATGATGGTCTCAACTGGCAGCTTTATTTTAAACCTGTTTTTATTGATTTTAGAGGGAGAAGAAGACGGAGGGAGGAGGGAAGAGAGAGAGACATCAGTGAGAGAGAAGTATCGATCAGCTGCCTCCTGCACACCCACTAATGGAGGTCAAACCCAGAACCTGGGCATGTGCCCTGATTGCAATCACACCGGCAACCTTTTGGTGCACAGGATAACGCTCAGCCAGCGGCACACATCAGCCAGGGCCTCAGCTGACACCTCGATGGAAACCTTGAGCCCAAACCACCCCGCCGAGTCATCCCAGATTCCTGACTCAGCAGCCGTGTGAGATGATGTCTGTTGTTTTAAACCACCACGTTCTGCGGGAGTTTGACATGCAGCTCTAGGTAACTAACGGGCTCCCTGAGCGGATGCCATTTGCGCAGACACCGGAAGCATGGGGACCTGTGGGTAAGCTGGTGGAAGAGCACGCAGCGCAGGCAGAGGCCCTCGTTAAATACAGTATGTCTGAGGCTGGCCCTGGCTGGGGGGCTGTTGGTTGGACCAACTATTCTTAGAGTGACAAGTATTCTAATTGCGTTCTTTAGTTCCAAAAGATAGTAGAGAGTTTTTAAAGTTTACGGAGCTCTAAGGAGTAGCTCTCCTGTTCTGTAATGAACACCCCTTCTTCCCCTCCATCTGCTACTTTATCTTTCCACTGTATTGATCTTCACCCCTCAAAAAGCTATGTTTGAGAGAGAGCTGGAAAGCCCAGAATAGCAAAAATAATGCTTTCCCAAATGTAACCTTTTAATATTTTCTAATGGGAAACAGGAAATCCAGAGTAAAAACAAGAGGCTTGCAAATAAATAAATTGATGTCTCCAAGTATAAACTTAAATCATTCTTTAATTTTTATGAAATCCCTTTAAAATGCCAGTGAAAAAAATGTCTCTTCAAAAATGTTTAGAAGTTTGAAAATACAATCAGATGAGCTTTTCCCACCCACTTTCTAAAGTGCTGGAAAACAAACAGCTCGGAATTTTAAAAGGTGCAGACACCAATCTCTTCTGATGCCGAGCCTCCGTGAACAGCAAAAAGATGGACTGCCTCTCACAGAGGTCAGGGCCTCCATCTCCATCTCCATCTCCCTTGGAGGAGAGGGTCTCCAGTGACCAACACTGCACTGTCAGCTGCCTCACGACTCACACCACCCTGCTCTCCTCCAAAGATTCAAAACAGAGAATAACGTGCCGAGGGGGAAATGGCAGGTAGGGCAGCCACACTAAACAGTGGTTTTCCGAATATAAAGGACATAGCACTCCTATGCATGTCTTACTCTTGTAAGCATAAATGACTTTTTATAAAGAGGAAACTGGCAATAAATTACCGTGAGATAAAAATTCCCTACACAGTCATCCTTGTTTTGATAACTTATTTTATTATTCACTTTCATTAAAGTGAGGCAAAATATTATTTCCGTATTTTATGTGTTTGCCTCCATTTGTATTTATTCTTTATTTAGCAAACTGTTTTCCACTTTTTTTCTCCATGTGGAAAATTTACTGTCTGAGCTATAGGAAAGGTAAAACCTATCTGTAATGTGAAGTAAGTAATTTAAAAGTGAAATGTAAATATGAGAAGTTGAGGGGAAAAAACTGCTTAAAATAGTACTGCTTTATTTTTATGCAAAAGGAATAACCTGGTGCCAGGACCTAAGTTAATATAAGGAACAGGAAGAAACCACACAAAGAACCAATTCTAAAATGATTTCTTCATTTTTAATTTCTTAAAAAGCATGTTCACAGCACACTCCACGAATGCTATACAGCAACGGTTTGCTGCTCTTAGTCAAACAGAGTATGTCAGAAAACAAAACAAATTTTAAGTGGTTGATGGTTTTCAAAAAATAGGTCTTTGAAATTTCTGTAAAACCAATAATCATCAGTCATTGAAATCTGTTTTATAGTAGTAAACACTTAAGAAATGTAGTAAGTATTGACCCCAAATCACACTTCTCTTAAAAGGTATACAACAGAAACAAAAATAAGTATTTTTTCGTGAAAGAACATATTTGGCATTTTAAAATAATGTTAAAGGAGAAACTTTCAAGTGTAAGTAATGTTTAGATTTTTACTTCCAGTGACCAGATTGGGTCTCTAGTGGTTCCAATCTGAAATCAGCAATAGGAGGAATGATTACATTGTAGTTAATGAACTTCAGTCTAACAAAGCCAGTACAGTGCTTGCTTTATTTAAGAAGTGGCATTCGGCCAGTCTAAAAATTAATTAAAAGGTCAGGTAGTTCAAATCAGTAGGTTAATTTGGTACCAACTTGTTTCAAACTTCGTGTTCATCATTTGACTTGCTATAGTTCTCTCAAAATGCATCAGTCAGTACAGAGTTTGAGTGCTATGGAATTGAACTTTGTATCACTGACTTCATTATAACGTGTCAAACAGGGTTAAACCTTAGCATCCCACCCGTCCAGATAGCTTACATTTTCCTTATAAAGCAGAGCAGCTGCGCCACACTCTATCCCTTTCACCCAAAAGTAGAAATGATGCAAGTTAATTTTTAAGAATTTGGGTGGTTAAGTTCTTACATATTTGTATTTCAGAAACCTACAGTCCTTTTCTTGGATATGAACATGGAAAAGAACTCAGTTCATATTCACGATGTACCAATAAAAAGTATTTTGCTTATGTCTATTTCCATCAGCCATTTTGAAACCAGATTTCCATTTAAAACACCTATAAAAGAAGATATTTTCCTTTAGAATCATGGTCACAATCTGGAAAAATAATTGAGAAGGGCTCATTTCAGGCCAATAAAATATTTGAGGCAAGATGAGACTCAAAGCAGGGATGTAGCAGAGCAAGTAGGTGGCAATAAAGGCCTCCCTTGTAAACATCTGGCCTTTCTTCCCATATCTGAAAACGTTACCCACGTTTTAAAAAATCCTCATCAAAACATTTTACACCACGAATCCTGTAAAATCTGGTCGGTTTCAACTAAATAACCTGTGGCTGTTAAAGAATTATATTATCCTGTTCATAAGATGAGAGGTAGTGACATTTTATTCTCTCAATGCCGAGCTAAAAAGTCCACACATCTGGCGTTAGGGCTACCAGGGGGAAAGCACAGAAGCACCATTGTACACCCCTCGAGTTGGTATCTCCCGTTGCCCGTAACTTCATTTGGCATTGGCAGCTGGCAGTCGCCGCTGGGTCACCACTGAGAGCAGCGGGTCTTGGTGCTATTCATCGTGTGGGACTGGAGGACCTTCGTCGTCTTTCAGAAATGAAGCAGCTTTCCTTCCGTTCTTCTGAACGTGATCTTCATTCATTTTCTCCAAAGCTTCTATCTACAAAATTAGTATTTAAAATGTAATCCATTTGTCAGAACCCTACTTCACTGAACCACACTTCAGATTGAGCCCGTGTTTACTCCGTTGAAGTGCGGTCACCCCTGCCCGATCTGTGTGGCTCGGGTTGAGCATGAGCCCGTGAACCAGGAGGTCAGGATTCGAACCCTGGTCAGGGCACAGGCCAGGTTGGGGACTCGATCCAGTGTGGCTTGTGCAGCATCGTTGTCTCTCTCTCTCCTCCCCTGCTCTCTGACATCACTAAGATATGTTAAAAACAAGAACAAAACAAGGTCACTCCTAGCAATGCTGGCCTTCAATCAGAACTGCAGTATGTCACATACATGTATGTTTTCACTTGATTATAGTACCAGGATCAAAATTTAGTTATCAAGTCAGCAACAGGAACCACGCTATGTCTGTGTGCTCCATAAAGCGTGCGGGGGCAGGAAAGGGTTTCCCAGCAACCACAGTAACACCTACTCAGCAACTGTCCTGAGCTAGACGCTAGACTTGCCACCCTTCTAGTACTTCTCTGACCTTAGGCTCCATAATAATCATCTCTGTTTTGGTGTATTGTTGGGAATAATTAGCTGCTATTTCACTTTTTAGTCTTTGTTCATTCTAAGAGACCTTCTCTGAGGGAGGTGTTTTTTTTTTTTTAATGGTTCTATAGATCCATGTTGTAATGACTGGCTATTTCTAAGGAGGGCCACTGCTAACTTTCTATATTCAGTTGAAAGCAGGGACCATGTATTACTAATTTTTGAATCACCCAGAGTGTTGACCACTTAACTTCATAAAATAGGGGAAATACAGTGTATTTTCCATCTCAATCAAACTGTGAACTCCTGGAAGAATGTTTTTTGCTATGTTTATCTTAGGGTTTAAGCTGGGGAGGCCCAAAACTCTCCAGAAAAGACGAATCTCCAATTCATTTTGGTTTTGAGGGGAGGGAGGGTAAAATTCACTCTGGGTTTCAGTATCTGCTATATTCAGTCTCCGTTACCAGCAGAGAGAACAGCAGCTCGGCTTACCTCAGCCAGGAAATCCACTTCATTGTCTGCTGAGATGTTTAACCCTGACACAGCATTGAAGAGCTCTCGTTCATTAAGGGCTTCCTTCACTCCACCTTTCTGGAAAAACTAGTAAACATAAGAAAGTCAGTAATGAGTAATTCTCTTAAGAACTGGGAAGGCACGCCTGCAGGCACCTGTGAGCTCCCCCACTGCAGGCTGGCTGTGCTCGGACTCTCCTGGTTCTCAGTCATGACACACCCACCGTCTGCTGAGTGAAGTCTATAGCTGGGTTACGTTTGCACCTTCTAAAGCTATAAAAACGGCTGCTTTATAAAACTGCAGACTCAAAACATGCACTAAATCCCACTAATTAAAATGGTCAAAAGGCACACAAGTTATTCCCAGTATGAAGTTATTCTGTCATTCAAAAAGATCATTACCATCTGGGTCTGTTGCTAACAATTTCCTGTAGAAACAGCAAACAAATGTGACCCAACTCTGTGAGCACCAAGGCTTCCCTCCTCTGATGTCTCCTCTGCCTCACAGACACATGACGCAGACGTCCTGCAGACCAGCTCCGTGCAGTGGCACGCACGCTGCCAGGAGGCCTGCAGGCTGCCAGGTGCAGCCTCTCCACACTCTGCTGTACTAAGTGTCTACTGGACTGCTCAAATATTTGGAGCCAAAATAAAAACTTACTCTATTGCAAATTTAATTCAATGGCCCAAATGTAAGGCATGCGATCAAATTCTTACTGAAAATAAAATCTGACAAATTGATCTTTATATCTTTATCTTGAAGGCAGCCAGTAACTAAACCTTTCCTTCAATTTCTAAGAATATCTTGCTTATACTGGGAGTGAGAAAACTACACCAATCTCTTACATCCCATTACAAAAACCGTATTAGTTTTTTAAAAAATATATATTTTTATTGATTTCAGAGAGGAAGGGAGATGGAGAGAGAGATGGAAACATCAATGATGAGAGATTGATTGGCTGCCTCCTGCACGCCCTCTGCTGGGGATTGAGCCCGCAACCCGGGTATGTGCCCTTGACTGGAATCGAACTTGGGACCCTTCAGTCCACAGGTCGACCCTCTATCCACTGAGCCAAAGCAGCCAGGGCACAACCGTATTAGTTTACATGCCTACCTGTGAGACATTCCTGCAGTCACGGAACAAGAACTCCAGGCCGTGAGGGTGGGTCGGTTCCACAGACTGACTGACATCGATCAACCAAACCTGTTTAAACACAGAGCACACAGTGACTGGCCTTCACTAAGTTCCGTCGAGCAATGTAATCTGAACGTTAACAGAACGTGCTCTCACCTTCCCAGCGTGCCACAGCATGTTATATTCACTGAGGTCGGCGTGCACGAGCGTGCATTCATTATATAACTGCTGCATCAGCTGTGAGGAGGCAAGACTGACATTTAGGAAAAGAAATTGTTCTAATTCACCACCACAACTCCACTGTCTGTGCCCACCCACCGTCACCAGGAAGGTCCAGACAGCGTTCAGGGCCAGGACCCAGCTTCCCTTTTTAAGGCAGGGTGTGACAGTGAGACAACAGAGGGGATGCGTGACACTCCACCTCCTTGTCCACCTGACGACAATGAGGCCAGGAGGCCACGGGCCACACCTGGACCCCACAGGAGTTAGAGCAGCCATGGGCGTGGTCGCCACTCAGGAGGCCGAGGCTTACCCGTCCCAAAAGGGCAAAGGGCTCACTGAGACCGCTATGGGATGTACACAACGCCCAGGCTAAAAAGTACTTCCTGCCGGATACAGTAGGAGAAATTTCCTTATGAATCCCGTGGCATTATGTTCAGATGGATGGTGAGCCCTGGCCTTACTTAGCAATCCGTGTTAATGCTTTGTTTCCCAGCCTTAACAGAATTAAATCGAAGAGTACAGCACTACTTCATCTCTTCCCCAGCCACCCACCACCAAAAAAAAATGCATTTTCCTTTGGATGTTGTCCTCTTGGAGGCAGAGAAAGTTGGATTATCTCCCTAGCTGGATCTTAAACAATTATTTTTGTATTCACATCAACTGCTGAATGACACTAGAGCACCATGCAGAGATTGTAAAAAGCTTGTTTCTCCACTCTCCAGTTAAAACAATACAGAAAAGTCACAATATTTGGAGCATTTTCTTATGCTAGAAGGACCCCAGCCTGAATTCAGCTGCTGTCCCGAAGGAGAAGAGCTTCCTGAAGCTCCTGACACGTCCCTGCATCCCTATCACCCGCTGAGTGGAGACCACTCCCTCCACCGTTCGTTTTCAGCTGCACTTCCTTACGAGTCCAAATCTGCCTGCAAATTTCCCAACAAGAAAGGGAATTTCTTCGCACTTGGAGCAGTATCATTCAAGAAGACATGAAAACCAATTGTTAAACTCGGTGACGTTTTAACAGCTTTATGCCTCTAGGTCACTGATGCCAACAACTAGCCTTCACTTGCTTCATACGTCAATTTTCTAAGCTGACTCCACACACACAGTGGTATAAACACACTGCAGTGTGAACACTCCTTCCCAAACTTCAGCTCGGCCTTATTATAGCCCCACAAAACAGGACTATTTTTGGAAACAGTTTTAAGGTTCGAAGGAACATTTTTAGAAGCTGGTGTGATGCTCGGGAAGGCACACGTACGTGGAGAGTTTGATAGTAGGCGTCTGTCATTTCTTCACTGCTGAGCTTTACTTCTTTCAGTTTAGGGGCTGGAACTTGATCATGGCCAATGAAAGACATGACTAAAATGTGTTTCTTGAGCAGCACAACTGCTGGGCAAGGAATTCCAGCTTTCTGCATTCTGTACAGAGAGAAATGATTACGAATGTCAAGGTCAGGAGAGAGCGTTTGACGTAAAGAACATCTAACAAGGGCCTGCACTGAGCTGGGGTAACACACGTGGAAGGCAGACTGGTGAGGAGATGACTCCAGGGCACTGGCCGAGGTGGCACCGAGCTGTGGGAGCCACAGTACCACGGAAGGCTAGGAAGCCAGGCGAAGGGAATCAGCCCGACGGGCGGGCAGGTGGGACATGCTGGTCTCGGGATGGAAGCAGCCAGTGGAAGTGCAGGGAGGCGTTCGGAGCAGTCCACGGGGGATGTATGTAAACCTGCACAGCGGGGAGCTGAACAGGAGGAAGGACGGGGCTCAGGGCGACAGAGCCGGGTAGGCTCCGCATCACAAAAGGACTTTGAACTCAACACTCAGGACTAATACAGGGCAGCAGCCAGCCGAATTTTAAGAAAGAAAGGCAGTGGTGAGAGCTCAGCAGTACAGCAGACTGGAGGCCAGCAATGCCTCTCGGGACATGATTCTATACTCAGAAGTGCTGCTGCGTTGAAGACCTTTGCAGCTAACAAAAGGCACCTGCGCAAGCTGACTTGCAGCACACGGTCTCTTTACCTGGTGAGGTTGTGCATCTCCTTTTCTGCCCACATTCGGATGATCTTACGTGGATTTAGTTTGCTGAAGCGATCTTTAAACCTGAAGTCGTCTTTAATATATTTGTCACGGTTCTTAAACTCATTAAGTGTTGTTTTAAATACCTTGATGGCACATTCTGTAGGTATAAATTTACTATACTCCTTTTCATCTTCCATGCTAAGTGGAAGGAAAAAAGTTAAGTCAGTATAAGTTGCCAGCTCACCAGGAAGCCAATTTCAAAGTAAAGACTGTGTGGCACGGGGGTGGGTCTACCGTCTCTGACCACGACTGGGGCACAGGCTGTGCTCTCTCTCCGTATCCCACACGACCAGTCTCACTCACATCCTGGGTATTCTATGACCTAATTGTCTTGAATGTCCATAACAATTCTTGCTGTAATGTTCTCCTCTCGGCTGTACCCTAAGTTCTTGGAGAGTAGAACACAAGTCACACTTACTCTCTAAAAAATCTAGCACAAGTTACCATTCAGTTAGTTGTTGACTATAAGGCCAACCTGAGAGTAACAGAAGCCAGGACAGCTTGTGGTGGGCAGAACCCTAGGGTGGCTCCCAGCTTCCCAGCCCCACCCTCCATAGCTTACATTATATGGCAAAGGGTTACTCTGCACCAAGACTCCGTCTTAGCTGACTGAGAAGACGTGACCTACTTACTATGTGGAAGGGATACACGACCAGGAGCTGCAGGGCCTCTCGAGCTGAGGGCAGCGTCGCCTGACAGCCAGCAAGCAGAGACCCAGTCCTGCAGCTGCAAGAAGCTGCCTGTGCCAAGGGAACAGGACCCACGCGCAGAGGGAGCCAGCCCGGCCCGGCCCTCCTGAGCTTCGGAGCAGCCAAGACTCGGAGCTGATACATGGGCTGTTTTTAAGCTGCTAGGCCTGTGGTGATTTGTTATGTAGCACAGAAAACTAAGCTTTTAAAAGCATTCAGCTCTCACTTGGAGAGAACCAAATACTCTCGTTTTACTAACTACAAGCACAACAAAACCTGGATATAATGGACTACTCTGGGCAACAGCGTGTCCACGCCAAAAGTGTGTTATATGATGAAGTAGGTTTTCCAGATGTGTGCGTAGTCTGTGCCCCAGCCATTTCAGTGTTAGGAATCTAGCTTACGGATGTATCAGCAAAGG
Organism: Corynorhinus townsendii; assembly: GCA_026230045.1. NCBI lineage: Eukaryota > Metazoa > Chordata > Mammalia > Chiroptera > Vespertilionidae > Corynorhinus > Corynorhinus townsendii. The sequence goes on along the minus strand of JAPDVU010000007.1, from coordinate 219,689 downwards.
CACACCATGGTAGATATACAAGGGTATTCCTGTATGTCACACAGTGGAATGGACTACCACCGAAATGGGCGATGTAAGCCAGTAATAGAGAGGGATCTCAGATATATTACAGAAAAACTAAGATCCTGAACGGAGAGTATAATCTCTTTTAATTAACCAAGTAAGAAACAGATGCATAAAAATTTCTGCAAGATTTGAGTAAAAATTGTTAATAGTGGTTTTAGAGAAGAGATCGGTGGGGCAAGAGTTGACAAGATGAAGGCCACTTTTCAGTTTAATTCTTTCTATAAAGTTTTTATTTCCACCACAGGTAATCTTTCATTTTAAATAATTTGTGCCATTAGGCTATTATTTGCCTGGTCTTAGGATACCCTCAAATTAAATTTGGAAAGAGGGCAGCAAAGCTTAAAGTAAGAAAGAAATAAATGTTTATTAAGATTAACATATTTCAGGTATTGTCAGGTATGACCCTCACTTATCCCCACAAAAACCCTGTAAGACAAGGGTCAACTTATAGATGAGGTTTAGTAACTTGCTCCAGATCATATAACTTGAAAAGCATTCATTTTTATCCTTCCTTTTGGAACTTAATAGTATAATTCGATTTATGATTATATGTGTGTATATTTCATCTAGAAAGGGAGATTAAATAGTTAAGAAAACCTTCCCTGGTAGGGTAGCTCAGTGGGTTCACTACGTTTGTGGGTTAGATCCTCAGTCAGGGCACTTAGACGAATCAACCAATAAACGCATCAATAAGTGCAACAACAAATCGATGTCTCTCTTCTCTCTCTTTCCCCTGCCCCTCCTTCCTCTCTCTAAAATCAATAAATAAAATTTAAAAAAGAAAAGAAAACCTAAGGTAAGGACTTGACCAACAATAGTTTGAATGCCCTAAGGACACAGTAACTAACTTTCTAACCTAAAACAACAACCGTTTCTGTCATCGGTCTTGACCTGGTGTTTGTAGACGACGCTAAAGTAAAGGAGGAGCTGAGCTATAATAAGCCTTGCTGCGACTCCATGGGAAGTAACCGAATGACTTCACGTTCCTGGCCCGTTCTTTAAACAGGCTCCACTTTCAAAACCCTTCTCTTTCTCATGCAGTTCTTGACTCACCTAAGCCCTTGTAACAGAAGGGAGGTGGGGAAGATCCAAACAGCGTGAGGTCTCCAGAAGACGTTTCTTAAACAACGTAAGCATTACTTAAAGCTAGCATTTCTTAAGGAAAGGGTCCGCATTACAGGGAGGCATCAGTGACTGACGGAGCACGTCCCCTCTGATGTGGAACCCAAAGGCCCCACAATGGAAAACCGGTGTTTTGAGACAAACCCAGGCACACACTTTGTTCTGCTACTGATCGCTGCCTATGATACAGTAAAGTAGGAAGTGTATTCATGAAAACGATGAAAGGAGTTTACACAAAATCAATGGTTACCTCTGGATGCTGGGATTAAGAGGGATTGTTTTCCTTTCTACATTTTCATATTGTCTAGATTTTCTACAGTAACACTTTTTAAATTAATCTGCTTTCCATGCCACAGGAACGCTGATTCTGTGTAAATCCGCTCACTGGGGAGAAGGAGCTAAGCTTTGTGGCCATGATGGTGCTGTACTTTGCTCACTCACCTCCCTCCATAGGCATGAAAGACAACAGATTCCTTCCCCGTGCTGATGCAGCCAGTGATGGTCTCCAGCATTCCCGAGTTGACCATTTTATACATAAGTAAGCGTGTCTTAGGATCAACTGCTTTTTCCTACAAGAGATAGGGCACAAAGGGTGAAAATGTTCACCACATAACATTACCTGAGCCGTTGCTAATAACAAACATTTAAAATATACACCCTTTTAAAAAACTTATAACAGGCTCTTAAGATTAGCAATCAAGGTACAATTCATCCCTTTAACTTTAATTCTAATGTATGAAAATGAATATCTGAAAGAATCATCAGAAGTCAGACATTAGCTCAGTCAAAATCATATTTTATCTCCAAAGTTTAAACAATTCCCCCAGTGTACTTACCATTAGTTTATTTTTCTAAACATTTAAAAATTACTTTATTCTCAAGATATTAGACCCTGTCTTCATCAATGTAAAACATTAGAGACTTATAAATTATTACTAATGTCATAATTTCTTTAAAATCTTAGAACATTAATATGCAATGTAAACTATACAGTTCAAATTATGACCACTAAAATGTTAGTTTTAAGTAAGTGATTAATAACCATTATATGAAATCTGAAAAGTCTAATAAGCAAAGCTACTGGGTTTATTCACATCTTTGACTTGAAAAACCAATCCTGTGGAAAAAACAGCAAACAAAAAATGTAACATTACTCACTGCGGTAGAGTGTTCTTTCTTCTCGTGGAGGCGGGCACTTCGCCGTTCTTCTGAGTAGGCGTGTCGTTTCAGAGCGTTGAAAACATGGTTTGATAGTTTTAAATCCATTCCAATTCCGTCTCCTACCTGAAACCCAGGGGCAAACTGCCAAAAAGAAGAATCAACATCCGAATCCTTTAAACAGGCCACCTAACTCAATAGACAGGCTGGGAAAGCAGAACGGATCGGTATGAGAGAGAAAGTACAAGGACTCACTCATGACCCACCAGAACGGAGCGGGCTGTTCAGAAACTGCAACAAGGAAGAGGTTGATTCTAGTCTGTGCACCGAAGATACCCACTCACATCTGAAACCACTGCAGTGTTTCTCTGTACCTCGCTTTTACATCAGCAAAGGACACAGTATATTTTAAAGACTACACCAAATCTAACCAAAGAAATATAATTTCATAATTAGTTATGCTGAGGAGGGGGTAGTAGAGCAAACTGTGCCCACTTCAGGACAATTATGTTCAAGAGCTGCAGTGTTCCATATAGCAGCCACTAGCCACATGTGGGTATGTAAAGTTAAGATAAAATAAAAAATTCAGTTCCTCAATTACAATACCCAAATCTCAGTTCTCTCATATGCCTAATATTAGAGCAGAGACATAAAACATTTCTACTGTCACAAGTTCTACTGGACAGGGCTGTTCTAGAGTCAGATCTGGACTGTTTCTTGAATTTAATAGTATGTTTATGTAACAAGCATTGGTGTCCTCAAGTCTAAATGTTTTATGTTCACCAAATTTTTATGAAAGAGGAAAAATGCTATTTTTCCCCTTTTTAAAACAAATTGACATTTTATTTCTGACTTTTCTGGGGTAATTCAGGCATAAGATAAAACTTGTAAAAACTACTGAAGGGGATAGTAGACAGTATTTTTCTCTCTTCTTGTTATTCCCCAATCACCACTGTTATCTGTTCTTGGGTAGGGGTGCTATTTTATGAAAAATAATGTGCTGAAAATAAATGTTACTTTCCTCAGACAACTTCTTAATTTTAGAATTAATATATATCAAACTATTTTTCTTAATATTGTAGAATTTTATTCTGTGGTACATTATATTCTCATTAGTGGCTGAGGGTTTTCATGATATTGCCATATTATAATTTAAAACATCTTCAGAAAGGATGAAGAGTATTTTTAGAAAGTTTAGATATTGTACTTAGAATCCCATGTTTTTAACTTATTCTAGTAAAATTCTCAGAGATAATACTTTCTATAACTTACATGTTCCATTCTGGCTGTATTCTTTCTCCCACATACTACTTCATCATGTTTGGTGGTGATGTCTTTTCCTTTTCCAATAAAACCCTTTTTGGGAGTAGGAACTGGTTTTGCTAAAGACAAGTGTATAAAAATAGCAAAAACTAAATTGCTGAATTCAATATTGTCTGAAAAGATATATGAATCTAATAGTAAATTACCAAGTGCTTTTTAAAGATAAAGTATAAGGATTCATGGGAAAATTTAGCGTTCCTATGGTCCCATCAAATAAAAGCATTGATACCTGGTCTATAGGGATCATCGCGAGTATCCTGCCAGTCAACCTCATCTTCAGAGCTATCACTGTCTTCATAGGGATGCACTTTTCGATAATTTTCAAAGGAAATGGAAACTTAAAAGGAAACAATAGTTGAAAAGTTATTTAAGAGCACTTTACAAGCATTTTCTACCATCCAATGCAGTTGTCACAATGAGGTCATAGTACCTTTGCTATCGCCATTGAATTTTTTTTCTTCACGCCTAAGCTGTGCATCATATTCTCTGTCAAATTCCATCTGTAGCATCTGAGCCAGCATTAGGTCGCTGGAAGTATCAGTGTTTTCTCCAGTAAGAAATGGTCCTTCAGCAACACTATTCAAAATAAGGCAATATAAACGAACATACCGTGCTTCTGTAAAAACATGCTACCAATTGTGAGAGCAGGATGTGCTTTTTCACTGTCATAAACTGGACTAAAGAAACAATAGGAAGAACCCTACCAGAGCACCTCTCCTGCCCGGGCAGGCACCTCTGATTAGCGGCAGGAACCTGTGGAGCACCAGCGAGGACAGAGGAAGCTGGGAGAGAAGCTAAGAATCTATAAAATCCACGCCAAGACCCAGAATTCATTTGTTCGGTCAAAGGAGAGATGGCGTCTACAAAAAATAAACTACAGGCATTGGATTAAAATGGTATTTGATCATTTGGAGACCATCTGGTTCGACTGTTGCAGTAACTAAACCAGAGAAATGGAGGGATTTGCCCAAAATAATACTGAAAAGTCATCAGAGTCAGAACCGAAACTCCAACATCAGTGGACTCCCAGGATGGCACTCTTTCTACTGCATCGCTTTTGTAAATGTATTTCTTAATCCTTTGTGATGACAAGCACTAATCAAATCCTAAAACCTAGTTATAATCTTCGAGACAAAATTGATTCTTTCTGAATTTTACTTACGCAACTTTAGGAAAAGCAGCAGCTTCTTCTTCTAATTGCAACTCTTTAGCCAACTGCTCACTCATGACGTCAGCCAAAGAACAGGATATTGTCTTTTGAGGAGTAGCCCATGGACACTATAAAACAAAAAGGACAATTCAAATCATAATAACGAAATTAAAATACCTCGGAAACTTGGAAATAAGGTTACCTTTTGCGAACTAGTTGAATCAACTCAAAGTGAAAATATCTCCAGCCGCAATCGGTGGTGTGTCCTTTTTAGTTGAAGGGAAGAGGCTATCCCAGCATTACCGCACCAGCCAAGGAGGTCATGGACGCCCTTGGTCCACATCCATGCTGACTCACAAGCAGCCTCCTACAGATAACGGCGCCCGTGTGGCATCTCTTACAGGGACCGTCTATACCAACGGCACAATTCAAGAGACAGTCTTGCAACAACCCCGCTCCAGCCAAGCCATGTTCTGTGAGACAGGAGGCTAGCCAGCCTTCCTCCAAGGCATCACTATCTCAGCCCTATTGAAATACGAAGCGTAGGTAAACGTCACAGTTCTTCACTTCTGAGGGCAAGCTTTACTCAGCAGCAGCGAATGCTTACATTTGAAAGCCCAGGGACTGGGACCACCATCACTGAAGACCATGTCTAAATCTCTCTTGAGCTCGCCCAGCTCCCCTCCCAAGAGGCTCCCCCAGATAGCATCGCCATCACCAAGCTCCAGTAAGCAGCTCCCACCAATCTCTGTGCTTCCAGCCCTGCTTGTTGCCAGGCAGCAACCACAACAGTGGTTTTCCCCCTAAAGTGCGGATTTGACCGCTCCAGTTTCCTTCCTTACAGCTCTTTCATTGTTTCCATGTCTCCCGCTGCCTTCAGAGTAAAGTCCAAACTCATTCCTTAACCAGTAGTACTGAGCGTCTAATTTAGAAGCAGCACGTGGTGTTTCAGCCAGACAAACTGTTAATCAAATTTAGCCAGTAAAAGATCTCTAGCTGGCCCCAGGGCTTGGCGTGACTCTGAGGACAACTGGGCCGCTGACCCCTGTTCAGGTTCCACAACACTGAGGTTCAGAAATCCACCGGTTCGGGCTGTCAGGGTGGAGCACTTAAGGGTGATAAATGACAGGTATGCCTAAGTGAATCAGAACCCAGTTTTATCTAGTCTCCTCCTGAGAGGGGAAGCCTCTTATCATCTTGCAACCCTCCAGTAAATCAGACACTCTTATTTAGACGAACTTTATTAAATGTTAGAATAATAATAAATCTAAGACGTCCTCCTAATCTTCTCTCTTTGCTGTCCAACATCATTTCCCACAATTCCCTTCATCTATATAAACTCCGCAATGCATCAAGACAGGAAACCCAAATCAGTTCTTCCCAGTTAGTTACCCTGCCTTCAATGATACCAGGCCCGTAACCAGCTCCCCGATTCATTCTTTCCTGTTTGCTGAAGAACCTGAGACTCACCGGGCTCTCCTCCCCTCGGAAACGGGAAACGGCCACCACACGGCCCTGCTCAGTAGCGGGGTGGTCTGTGCTGCCACACTCTCCCACCTGGCTGATAGGGAAATCGCCTTTCCCGCCCATCTCCTGAAGACGGTCCCCACGCCCTCGCTGGTGTGGCTCAGTGGATAGAGCATTGGCCTGTGGACTGAAGGGTCCTGGGTTCAATTCCAGTCAAGGGCACATGCCCGGGTTGCTGGCTGAATCCCCAGTAGGGGGAGTACAGAAGGCAGCCAATCAATGATTCTCTCTCACCATTGATGTTTCTATCTCTCTCCCTTCCTCTCTGAAATCAATAAAAATATATTTAAAAAAACAAAAAAGATGATCCCTAGCTGACCTCCCACTTTTCTTTGTGTAAAGCTCTACTGCAGACAGATACAGGGAAAGAATCAAGCACAATACAAAAGAGCAAACATGAAGTGGACACACAACAAAAATCCAGTCCTCAACTTCAAGCAAAAGGAGAGTAACCTAACCCTCAGATCTCTCTTCTTCCAGACAGCCAGAGACACACACTAGGCAGAACAGTGAAGTGGGTGATTTTACTTCTCCACACAGAGTCGCTGGGTCTGTACAACAACACTATGTTTTTAAATTAACTTTCCTTTTTAGTAGCTAGCTATTCCCTCTTCTGTTAAGACCTGGCTTGAACACCCAGTAAGATTAACAAGTGACCCTTTTACACGAGAAAAAAAAAAAGTTCTGTGTTGGCATAAAAAGAACAATTATGAAGCTAAAAAAGTTGGATTCCTTCTAACTTTGAGGAACACAAAATCCCAACTGAAGCATTCTTATTGTCAAGCAAGCCCTCAATAAAGTGGCAGAAGAGTCTTTTCTAGTGAAAGCATCATGAAAAGCAGCAGCCTGAAACCCAGGAGCCAAATGTGGAATAAGCCACTGTAGGAAGAAGCTGAAATCAATGTTACGGCCCAGGACGATCAGAGTTCAGAGCCGGTTCGCACACTTCAGTGTCAGCCTGGGCGGAGAAAGGCTGCCCTGCTTTATCCTTCCCACTCAAGTGCAAGGAACTGCCCCCGAGGATGCCCGCACGGGGCTGTTACCTGTGCGTCGGATTCCTGGGTGTAACTGGGCTGACTCACCCGGCCAGCCAGTGAAAAACAAGTCCGAGCGGGCTGTCCGCGAACGTCACGGTGTCTAAGCGGGTCCCGCCCACAAATGTGCCCTGGCGTTTTGGGGCGCAAGGTGCACCCGGAGAAAGATCTCAAGTCTGGCAGCCAGGCCCGTCCCCGCCCCTCCCACCCCCGCTCCGCAGCCCTCTCCGGGGCCTTCCCAGGACCGGCCCAGGGGACCGAGGCAGGTGCGACTGCCCCGAGCGCCGCTCACCTTGTTGGGTCCCCAGGCCGCTGCCGGCCCGGGTTCCGGCGATGACACTCCGACCAGATCCATGCGGGGAAGAAGCCTGCCGCGAGCACCGGAGCGATGGCGGGGCCGGGAAGCAGCCTCCGCGGAGACCGGAGGCGGGGCCGGGGCGACGGGGGACCCGGGGCCTGTGCCGGGGCCGGGGCCGGGGCCGGGGCCGAAGTGGTGGTGACAGATGGCGGCGGCCGCCGCCGCGTCCGGAACTAGACCTCATCGCTTCCGCCCTCTCCGCGGGGACCGTCGCATCCGATTGGTCAGCGCCCCGGGCTCCGCCTTAAATCGCTCTGCCCGCCTCCGGAGGGCTGCACTTCCGGCGCCGCTCGGCGCTTGGGGCTGCGGGATGGTCGCCGGCGGGGCGGGGCCTCTCTGCCCCCAGCCGCCTGCCGCTTCCCCCTCGGGCTGGGCTGGAAACCGCTGGAACTAGTTACCGCAATTAGGCCGCGCGGACTGTAAACGCACGAGCGAACGCACCTCTGTTGGTCCGTTCATCATCTTCCGCTTCGTTGTAAACTGGGAAGGAGTGGGAGACAAAGCGGCCGGTGTAGCCAGCGGAGGGAGCCCGAGGAAGACCATCAGGTTTTGTTGTTAATTCAGTTTGTCTTTTGGAGGCGGGGACAGAATACGGAAATTTGTAAAATGTGTTAGAAAACATGAAACATAAACGGGACTGCCTAATAACAATTTTGACTCGGTATTTTGTAGAGAAGTTCTCATAAAGTAAGAATAGCTAAGCATTACATTTCACTTCTATATTCATGCACTGTGCAAAGTACTGTGTCAACTCGCCAGGCCTCAAAATACTCCTGAGGGAAATTCTGTCGTTTATCTCAGTGTTAACCAACAATGAAACTGAGGCAAAGGGCGGTGAAGTGGTGTGCTCCGGCCCTACAGCAAAAGAGGAGTGACCCAGGCAGGCTGCGTCTGGCGACCGCTCTCATCAGCTGTCTTCCGGACAAAAGGCATCGCTCTTGCGCGTTTGCGGTTCTGAGCCAGGCTCCATGCCTAACACCCCTGGGTCCTGACCTTGTGATTTCCAGTAGCATAGTTCTTGCGTCCTTCCCATTCCAGTCAGAATGGTTCTGAATCTTCCAAAACAGCAAACTAAAATAAGGCAAAGCTACCTATAATAATAAAAGCGTAATATGCTAATTAGACCAGACAGCCAAACTTCCTTCAGGAAGTCATTCCAGAGGTCCTTCAGGAGGAGCCATGGCAGCGTGGCAGAGGCAGAGGGGTTAGGGGCGATCAGGCAGGCAGGCAGGCAGAGGTGGTTAGGGGTGATAAGGCAGGCAGAAGTGGTTACGGGTGATCAGGCAGTCAGGCAGGCAGAGGGGTTAGGGGCGATCAGGCAGGCAGGCAGAGGTGGTTAGGAGTGATAAGGCAGGCAGAAGTGGTTAGGGGTGATCAGGCAGGCAGAAGTGGTTAGGGGGGATCAGGCAGGCAGAGGGGTTAGGGGCGATCAGGCAGGCAGAGGGGTTAGGGGTGATCAGGCAGGCAGGTGAGTGGTTAGGGGTGATCAGGCAGGCAGGCAGAGGTGGTTAGGGGTGATCAGGCAGGCAGGCAGAAGTGGTTAGGGGTGATCAGCAGGCAGGCCAGTGGTTAGGAGCCAGCAGTCCTGGATTGCAAGAGGGATGTCCAACTGCCGGTTTAGGCCCGATCCTGGATTGTGAGAGGGTGCAGGCCAGGCTGAGGGACTGTCCCCCCCACCCCCGTGCATCGGGCCTCTAGTAGCTATATAATAAGATACAGACTTGTGCTTGGCAAATATTGTCTATATTTGTGAATGTGTGGGGGAATTGTATTCCTTCTTAGTGTTTAAAGGATTACAGTCAGTGTTCAAAGGTATAGATAGTTGAGGACAAATGGTTGTAACCAGAAATTAAATGGACCTCTCACTTCTGGATAAGAAAGGAATAGGAGAGAGGATTAACCAAGAGAAGTTATTGTTTGTTTTGTGTGTTTTTTGCCATATATATTTTTAACTTAATTTTCAACTATAGTTGACATACAATATTACATTAAAGTACAACATAGTGATTAGACATTTACAGACCTTATGAAGTGATTCCCCTGGTAATTCTAGTACCCATCTGACACCAGACATAGTTATTACAATACTAGAAGCTCAGTGCACGAAATTCATGCACTGGTAAGGTCCCTAGTGGCTGCCAGCTGCCCGCTGGGGCCTCCCTTTCTTCCCCCAGCCGGCTCCACCCCCTGATCAAACTCCCGAACAACTCTGGGTCAAGGGGATAATTTGCATACTACGCTTTTATTATATAGGACTAGCGGCCTGGTGCACTAAATTCATGCACGGTGCAGGGGTCCCTCAGCCAACCCTGCCCCCTCTCACACTTTAGGAGCCCTCAGGGGATGTTCTTCTGCAGGAGGCAATCTGGCTGATCAGGGAAAGGAGCTGCCCCATCACTCCGCTGCTGCTGCTGCCACTGCCCGCTGCCGCAGCCACCAAGATGTTTTCATCAACACAGACTCCAGTCCCTTCACCACGAAAAAATGACAACTTTCTTTAGGCATTTTCAAGATGTCTCTTTCATAGGATATAACATTTATTTCTTTTTTTTTTTATTCTCACTTGAGGATATTTTTTCCATTGATTTTTTAGAGAGCGTGGAAGAAAGAGGGAAAGACAGAGAGAAACATCAATGTGAGAGGGACACTTTGATTGGTTGCCTCCTGCATGAGCCCTGACCTGGGCCCCGGCCAGGGAGGAGCCTGCAACCCAGGCACATGCCCTTGACCAGAATCAAACCCGGACCCTGCAGTTGGGAGGCCAAGGCTCTATCCAATGAGCCAAGCCGGCTAGGGCAGGCTCTGACATTTCTTAGCTGTCCAGCAGCGGACCTTCGTTTTTTCCTCCAGGAGTGAGGTGGGAAAACCCTGGATCACCTTCTTGGATTCTTATTAGGCAAGTTACCAAGAGCACTGCGAGTGGCGTACAGGGAGCTTAGCCAATGAGCAGCCAGAAAAGGTGTTTCCTCTGCAGCTCATACGCAGAGGCAGGACTCCCCCTCCCTCTCCCTCTCCCTCTGTCCTTCTCTCCTCCCTCCTCCCACTCCCCCTCCCCCTCCCTCTCCCTCTCCCTCTGTCCTTCTCTCCTCCCTCCTCCCACTCCCCCTCCCCCTCCCTCCCCCTCTCCCTCTGTCCTTCTCTCCTCCCACTCCCCCTCCCCCTCCCTCTCCCTCTCCCTCTGTCCTTCTCTCCTCCCTCCTCCCACTCCCCCTCCCCCCCCCTCCGGTCTACTCTCTAAAAAGCAGTGAAAAAATACCCTCTGGTGAGTATTAAAAAACAAAATAGAACGGAATAACAGGCCTCCTCCTTGGAGATGCTGAATACGTAGGCCTGAAAGAGAGAATTCTTGGCTCTGTGAAGATCCCTACGTGAATTTTATTAACAATATTTGGGAAATTAGCCTAAACCACACCAATGATTCAAGTTTGTGCTTTTCTGTGTTCCAGGGAAGAATCAAATGATCTTTTGTTTTATTGTGTCAAAACAAAATTTTACATGTGTTAAATACATAATTCTTATTCAGATACATAATAGCAGATGCAAAAGTTCTGTTTAACTCAGTGAAGGGACTGGCAGGATGGTAATGCTGTTCAAAGGAGATTGCCGGAGATAAAAAGCCTGAAGTAAAACTGCTAAATTAGATACAATCTGGCTAATGTCCTAAGGGACAATAAAACCATCGCTTTTGAATTGGTGTGCCTTCTAGACAGAAATTAGTTACTTCTTTAAAAGCCTAAAAATTCTTTTCATCTTCTCACTTTGCTGATCATTATATGTAACTTTCCAGGGCTGTAAAAGTCAAAATACATGGAACTTATTTAATTGTAAATAGTGTGTCAGAGTTACGTGTTTCATAGAAAAGGAAATGATCATTCTGTGGGCCTCTCATGCCCCAATTATACTGAAAGGACTTGCTGTCAGCGTTTTACTCTGGGCCTGCAATTGGCCTCTGGGGCTGTGGGTGGGCCCTCCTGTCCCCCAGATGCCCTCGCAGCCGGGGCGTCACCGCGGCAACGAAGCACGTGTCCCACCCTGGCCGCTCTGCACCTGCTGCCCAGAGGCCCTCTGTCACCGTGGTGATGAAGCAAGCATTCCACCAGGCTGCTCATGCTGCCCACTCTCAGCAGCTGCCCGCCCCAGGACTAGGGGACTTCGGCGAGGCTGAGGGGACTGGGCACTTTCATCTTGTGGCTATGGGCGCCACCATCTTTGTGACAGAGTGACGGTTAATTTGCATATTACCCTTTTATTAGATGGGATTATTGACTATGCCATACTTTACACCCCTGTGACTGTTTTTATATACTTGGAGCCTCCAGGTACAAGTTGTAAACAAGCCAAGAGTTTCTAACGGTTACTAGAGTGGAATGTTATACATATGTGTTATTTAGATTCATATGAGACGCAACAGTTCTGAACTCTATGTAAATCATGGCCATTTTAAAATAACAGATATCTTGTTTTGCTTCCTTTATGGGAAAAGATTGTTTTAATGTGATGCTTTTTATTGAGGTGTACTTTAAATGCAACGTGTACAGATCTTTAAGGGTTACGTTTGTTTTTGACGATTGTATGGACAAGATGTAGGATATTTCCATCACCCAAATAGTTCGTTGTGCCCCTCCCAGTAACATAACTTTTTAAATACGAGTTTTCGATAGCACTGGAAGTGAAAAGAACAGCACAATATATTTTTTTAATTGTTATATCGCTCTAGTTGACTGTAAAGGATAAATAAAAAGAATATTTTAATAAAATATATGTGCCCTAGCCGGTTTGGCTCAGTGGATAGAATGTCGACCTGTGGACTGAAGGATCCTGGGTTCAATTCTGTCCAAGGGCACATGCCCGGGTTGCGGGCTTGATCCCCATTAGGGGGCATGCAGGTGGTGGCTGATCAGTGATTCTCTCATCATGTTTCTCTCTTTCTCTCCCTCCTCTCTGAAATCAATAAAGATATATTAGAAATAAGTAAGTAAATAAATGAATAAAATACACGTGTTTGATTCCACCTATATGGGGTATCTAAAGTCGTCAGACTGGTGTACCGGGGGCTGGCGGAAGTGTGATGAGAATTGGACATCGGCTTTCTGTTCAGTGAGATACCAAATTCTAGAGACCTTATGCATAGCAGTGTGCATGTAGTAACACTATTGTGTGGCACAATATGATGTGGCTAAAATGGTAAATTATATGTTATTTTTCATACAGTCTATATATATAAAACCCTAAGCGACCAGTCGACCGTTTGACCGGTCACTATGACGCGCACTGACCACCAGGGGACAAGTGTTCAATGCAGGAGCTGCCCCTGGTGGTCAGTGTGCTCCCACAGTGGGAGCGCTGCCCAGCTGACGGAAGGCTGCCAGATGCCGGGCTCATGGCTGGTGAGCGCCGCTTCGGCAGCACGAGCCTCTTCCGCCTCCACGGCAGCGCAATTGAGCAGCAGCAGCAGCAGCGGCAGCGGCAGGTGCAGCGGGGCCGGGTTGAGCTGGAGCGGCGCAGCGCCCTGCCCGGGCTTGGGCTCCTCCCCAGTGCCTGCTGCTTCGGGCACTACTACATCCCTCGGCAGATATCAGACTGCCGGTTTGGGCCCAATCCCTGCAACTGGCAGTCCGACATCCCCCGAGGGGTCCTGGATTGCAAGAGGGCACAGGCCAGGCTGAGGGACCCCACTTGTGCACGAATCCATGCACCGGGCCTCTAGTAAAATATAAGTTTGAATGTGTAAATATGTCTGAGTAGATTTCCTTCCATTTGGTTTGCTTGGGATTCCTTGTCCCTACTGTATCTGAGGGTTCATGCCTTCCATTAGTTCTGGGGGCAGATGTCTCTCACATTCTCAATGTCCTCTTTTTATGGAACTAATGTTAAACGGCCTCATTCTACCTTTTATGACACTTAATACTTTTTCATATTTTCCATACCTTTGTTTCTCTGTGCTGTGTGCTTTTTTATTGAAGTCCAACATTCATACCAAAAAAACACAGCAAAGTGGTAAGTGTCCAACTGAAGTGAATATTTGCAAACTGAGTAGGTGGTGGAACCAGCATCCCCATCAGGAAAGAGACTAGTACCAGCACTCAGAAATAATGCCCTCCTCCAGTTGCAGCTCCCTCAAGGATAGCCTTGTCCTCTTTACCTTCGTTTTGAGGTAGGTGCTATCTGTGGGATGTTTGTGTAGGGCCTCTGTTGTTGGTGTTTAATAGCAGTTTTGTTGAGATGTAATTCGCACGCTGTAACTCAGTACAGTTCAGTGGTTTTTAGTATCGCCACGAAATTGTGCGGCCCTCAAGACAACCAGTTTCAGAACTCTCATCATCCCATAAAGACACCCAGGCCCCGGACCAGCCACTCTCCGCTCCCCGCACCCTCTCCTCCCAGCCCCAGGAAACCACTATTCTATCCTCTGTCTCTAGATTTGCCTATTCTGGATATTTCATAGAAATGGAATCACACGCCGTGTGGTTTTGTTACTGGCCTCTTGGACATAGCATTTGAGTTAACTTTTGTAGGTGGCATAAGATAGAGGCCATCAGCAGTCTCAGCGCCGTTTGTGGAAAAGGGCTGTCTTTGCTCATCAGGTTGTCTTGACCCCTTGGTCAAAAATCAGTTGGTCATGAAAGTGAGAGGTCACTTCTGGATCTCAATTCTACTCCATGGATCTGTGGCGTATCCCTCGTTTGCAGTCGGGATCCCATACTGTTCTGACTGCCAGGGCTTTGTAGTAATCTTTGAATTGAAGAACTATGAGTCATAAGTTTGTTCTTATTTTGGCTCTTGTTGGTCTCTTGAATTTCCATAGGAGTTATAGGATCAGCTTGTTAATTTCTACAGAAAAACTCGAATTTTGGTGAAGTTTTATGTTGAATTTGTAGATCAAGTTGGGAAATTTTGCCATCTTAACAATATGAAGTGTGCCAGTCTATGAGCATGAATATTTTTTCATTCATTTGGTCTTCTTCAATAATGTTTTGTAGTTTCCAGAGTATAAATTTTGCACTTACTTTGCTAAATTTATTACTAAGTGTTTTATTCTATTTGATGCTATTTTAATTGAATTGTTTCCCTAATTTCATTTTCATATTGTTCATTGCAAGTATATCGAAACACAATTGATTTTTTTTGTATCGGTCTTATATTTTGCAACCTTGCTGAACTCATTTATTAGTTCTAATAGTATTTCTTTAGTGTGTTCTTTAAGATTTTCTCTATTCACAGATGATATAGTTTTTACCTCTTTTGCAATCTGGATGCCTTAAAAAATTTTTTTTTTGCCTTAATGTCCTGTTAGAACCTCCAATACAATCATATATAATAAAAAGCTAATATGCAAATCAACCGAATGGCACAACGACCGGTTGCTATGATGTGCACTGACCACCAGGGGACAGACGCTTAACACAAGAGCTGTGCTCCCACACGGGGAGTGTCACTCAGCCAGAATCTGGGCTCATGGCTGGCGAGCACAGCGGCGGTGGTGGGAGCCTCTCCTGCCTCTGCAGCAGCACTAAGGATGTCCGACTGACGGCTTAGGCCCACATGGGGAGTGGGCGTATGCTGTCCATCGGACATTCCCCAAGGGTTCCCGGACTGCGAGAGGGCGCAGGCCGGGCTGAGGGACCCCTGCCACCCTGAGTGCATGAATTTTGTGCACCAGGCCTCTGGTGTTTCATAAAATGACAAGAATAGTTATCCTTCTTTTGTTCAGGAACCTTAGGGAGGAAAGCAGTGTCTTTCATTGTTAAGTATAATGCTAGCTGTAGGGTTTGCATGGTTGCCTTTTATTAAGTTGTGGAAGTTGCCTTCTTTCCTGGTTTAAAAAAACCTTTTTTTAAATCATGGAAGGGTGTCACATTTTGTCAAGTGCCTAATCTGTTTCTGTTGAGATGATGATGTGGTTTTTGCCCTTTGTTTTATTGATGCGGTGTATTACATTAATTGATTTTTGGATGTTCACCCAACCCTGCATTCCTGGGATAAATCATGCTTGGTCATGTGTCTGGTTTTTGTTTTGTGTGTGTTGTTTTTTTTTTTTGAGGTTAAACCTGCTTTATTCCCCCCTCCCCCCATTATATATATATATATATATATATATATATCCAAATTCCACTCACTAGTGTTTTGTTGAGGATTTTTGTGTTTATATTCATAAAAATATTGATTTTTTAAAAATCTGTTTTGAAGAGGAAATTAGGGAGTTTCAAAAAGTATACAGTTACTTCTGCCGCATTTTGAAAATTCTCCATGTTTGCTGTCAAAGAATCATTATTAAAATAGATTTGTAAGGGAAAAAACTCACAAGGTATTTTTTATGCAAGCTTCTCTTCTTTTAAAAATATGTTTTTATTGATTTTTAGGGAGAGAGAGGTAGAAACATTGATAAAAGGGAAACCTTGATAGGCTGCCTCCTGCATATCCCCTCCTGTGGACCAAGCCCACAACCGGGGCCTGTGCCTTGACCAGGAATCGAATGGTGACCTGGTTCATAGGTCAGTGCTCAACCACTGAGCCACACCAGCGGGGCAGGTCCTCTTTTTTATTCAACTTCCTGAGCACTTACGGATTCATTATAAAAAATAAATTAATGACTGCATTCTTTGGACACAAAGACCTCAACTAAAAGTATAAGTAGTTAAATATTTTTAAAAAAATACTTCTATTGATTTCAGAGAGGGAGAGAGAGATAGAAACATCAGTGAGAGAGAATCGTTGATCGGCTGCCTCCTGCATGCCCCCAACTGGGAATTGAGCCTGCAACCTGGGCAAGTGCCCTTCACCAGAATCGAACCTGGGACCCTTCAGTCCACGGTCGATGCTCTGTCCGCTGAGCCAAACTGGCTAGGGCTAAGTGGTTAAATCTTTTCACATGTATGGGGTATCTGCTTCAATCTCATCTATAGTAGCTTATTGTTTGTCAGTGTAAGACCTGATGATTTTATTTTGATTCAGTCTTAGTTTAGTTTGTTTTGTGGAACAAAATAATATAGCTTGGGAAAAATCATTACCTCTGGCAAGATTTGTAGCACCTTTGCTGCAAATGTCACCTTCTGTTTACAAGGTTCTTAACTGTGCTGGCTGTTTTTTGCTTGTTAAGCAAACTCTGCCAAGCGAAGTAAGTGAAGCAATGACCAGGAACTAATAAGGCCTGAATTGAATTCTTTCATCTACTAAAAGAGCTCAGGGAAATCAAACATTGGTTTCAATCAAATTCGATTGGGCAAAAATTTTCTTTATAAGGACAAGTTAGCTCTGAAGTAGGTTTTCTAAAATAATGTCTAGAGAAAATAACTTCTTAGTTTATTTGTCTTTTATGTAGAGACAGTACGTCCAGTAGTTGCTTGGATGCCATAGTTTGACACACAATGTTAACTAGGGAATACGAATAAAAGGAAGAGAGTTTTGTGGTGTGTGTGGCATTTCTAAAAACCTGCATGTTTCTGCACGTGGTGAGCGCTCACTTGCACCTCTACCTGACAAAGTCCATCACCATGTTGCGGGGTATGGTCACTACTCTTGACCAGAAGCCCAGTGAGGTCGATTTTCCACCCTAGAAACTAGGAGCGGGGCTCTGGGTTTGAAAACCCACTTTGGAAGAATTTCTTATGTAAGTCTCAACACAAATCTCCCCCTCAGCCCGTCTTCTTTTTGTTAAAGAAATTATCATTGTTAGCTTTTTTGTGTTGTTTACAAAAGTAACATAGACTCAACGTAGAAAATTGGGAGAATTCAATAAACCACAAACATTTTAGGCCCACCATGTAGAGACGGCTATGGAGATTTTTCTTTACTTCTTATTTATTTTACATTTTTTGTGAGCCTCTCCGGAGGATTTTTTTCCCATTGAGAGAGTGGAAGGGAGGGGCAGAGACAGAGAAATACCGATGTGAGGGAGACGCATAGATTGGTTGCCTCCTGCACTCACCCTGACGGGGGCCAGGGATCCAGCCTGCAACTCTGACCCTTTGGTCTGTGGGCCTGACCCTCTCACCACCAAACCACACCGACTAGGGTCACTTTCTGCTCTTTTACTATTGTCCGTCTTTCTCTACAGGTGGTCGCAACCCCACCCAGGCTGACCTACTTTCTCCTGCAAGGTCATTCTGCCAGCTGGCTCCCAGGTGCCCACAGGAGTAAGCCACATCCTAGGGGGGCCTGGCCCCTTTAAGAGCCAGGGGGGGTGGTCCCCGAGGGGCGTTCCCCGCGCCGATTGGCGGAGCACGGAGCCACGTGGCTGTCCAGGCAGCGGGGGCCCAGCTCTGGTCCGCTGGCTAAGGGCCTGTCGGGGTCCCTGGCGGGGGGCCGCCCGCCCACAGATGAGCGTGAGGAGGAGCCTGGTGGGCCTCAGCTTTTGCACCTGCTACCTGGCGTCCTACCTCACGAACAAGGTGAGGAGGCGGGGCAGCGAGGGTCCAGGTGGGAGATGGAGCCCCGACCGCAGGGAGCCAGGCCCCTCCGCCTGGTCCCACTTCCGCCCTGAGGCTGCTCTGGAGCCGGCGCCGGGACTGGCCGCCCCGCAGGCGCTGACTGTGGGCAGGGCGAGCTCTGAGGGAGAGAGCGGGTGGCTCCCAGCCCGGGGAAGGAGGAGGGAAGAATAGGGGACCCATTGCCTTCTCCCTAAACCCGCCCCGTCCGGAACCGCAGATTCCCGAGCCTTCAGGGAAGAGATGGTCCGTCTCCGGCTCCCACCGCTGATTCCAGACCCGTTTTTAAAAGATAGGTGACCATCCTTGGTACTTCCGGTCCACTCGAGTTTTTCGTGGAATTCTTTTTAAGAAGTAAACAATTAGTCTAAAGCCACGTCAGGGTCCCTTTGGATGAAGAGGCAGAAAAGCAGTGGTACCTTTTTTGTGTTTGTAGGAGGGGAACTTCCTGGGGTTGGTACATGCAGGGAAGGGTGGCCGCGTGGGGGCTCCACGGGACCCCCCAATATAGGGTCTCTCCTGCCCCCTCTGCACCACCCCAAAGCCCCTCTTGCTCTCTGGAAGTGAACCATTAACTAACAGCATTTTCTTTTTTCATTGATTTCAGAGAGAAAGAGAGAGGGAGAGATGGAAACATCACTGATGAGAGAGAACCATGGATCGGCTGCCTCCTGCACGCCCCACACGGATGGAGCGGTAACCTGGGCCTGTGCCCTGACCAGGAATCGAACCCTGACCTCCTGGTTCGAAAGTCAGTGCTCAACCACCGATCCACGCCAGCTGGGCTTGACGGATATATCGATAGGGTTACACTTTAAAACAGAATGACCTTCCTTTCATTTCCATTTAACCATAGAAGGGACAGAGTAACAGGTCTCTGATGATAGCCCACAAGTCACAGCATTGGTTAGGAAGAAAAAGTGTATTTAAGCAAAAACACATCCAGCATGCGGACAGTGTTTCGTTCACAGACATTCATACCCTTCTGGATGTACGTCTGCATCGGTGGCATTGTCTTTGTATTTATTGGGGCACCACAGCATTTTATAACTAATGTAATAAAGACTGAGTGCCTTCTGTGTGCAGCGCCTCGAGGTGCTACATAAAAATAACCCAGATCTTCATGTCCCAGGAATGTCTAACCCAAGTAATAGGGATCACTCAGAATTAAACCATCAGCCAGAGACAGCCCTCTGCATTTCCCACGCTGGTCTGGATGCGTTGGGAAGTGTCGGGAGCTGGGTGGGGAGTAGGAGAATAACAGCAGGAGGCAGAGGGGAGGCAAGGAGACGCGTAAAGAGGCGGAGGAGGTGAAGTCAGGAGTGGTGGAGATGCCCTGGCTGGTGTGGCTCAATGACTGAGCATTGTCCCATGGAGGTTGTTGGTTTGATTCCCCGTCAGGGCACATGCCCGGTTTGCGGGCTCGATCCCCAGCAGAGTCATGCAGGTGGCAGCCCATCGATGTTTCTCTCTCACATCTTTGTTTCTCTCCCTCTCTAAAATCAATAAAAACATTCTTTTGAAAAAAGAGTCGTGGAGAGCAGATGGGAGACCCAGGTAGGTCTGGGTGAGATGGCTGTTAATAATGGGACTCTGGTCGGGACTTAGTAATGCTCAGGTAATGCTATTGTTTCTTCTCAGCCAAGGCACTTCCTGTGCCAAACAAAGGCCCAGTGGGAAAGGGGCTGGGCACTACCTGGCACCCTCTGGGCATGTGCTTCTGCATCCAGTCTCCGCCAAAGGAATTCTCTGAAAGAGTGAAGTTCTATTGTGTGGACAGGAGAGGATCTTTTCTTCAAGTTTTTAGAACACTCTATGCTAATTTCTTTATTGTCATATTTCTCTGTAGTTTTCTTCTCAAACTGTTTCCCTCCCTATTTGTCTAAAGGAAGTTCATTAAGAAAATCTTGCCCATCTTAGTTTCATTCCTTAGTCTCATTACTGTGTAGAAGAGTGGTGAGCCCTATCCAGTTTGGCTCACTGTTTAGTGCTTTGGTCCTTGAACTGAAGGGTGGCAGGTTTGATTCCAGTCAAGGGCCTGTACCTCGGTTGCAGGCTCGATCCCAGGCCCTGGTCTAGGGTGTGTGTGCAGGAGGCAACCAGTCGGTGTGTCTCTCTCACATCTGTGCTTCTCTGTCTCTCTCTCTTTCTCTGCTTCTCCCTTCCATTCTGTCTAAAAATCAATGGAAAAAATATCCTCGGGTGAGGATGAACAAAAAGACCTATATGATAAAAGCCCAATATGCAAATAGACCCCATGGCGGAACGACCGGTCGCTGTGATGTGTACTGACCACCGGGGGCAGATGCTCAATGCAGGCAGGAGCTGCCCTCTGGTGGTCATTGCGCTCCCACAGGGGGAGTGCTAAGGAGCAGCAAGCTGAGCGGTAAGGAGTGGCAAGCAGGCGGGTGGTAAGGAGCAAGGGGTCCCAGACATCCCCCAAGGGGTCCTGGACTGCGAGAGGGCACAGGCCAGGCTGAGGGACTCCCCCCCCCCACCCCCCAGTGCACGAAATTTCGTGCACGGGGCCTCTAGTAAATAAAGTGTGGTTGATGTTTGCTCAGAGTTTGGACAGCAGGTGCTGTGACTTGCCTGGCCTGGCCGGCCTGGTGAGGGTGGCACGCTCCTCCATCTTGCAGGAGGTCCAGCAGTAGCCGGCCTGGGCCCAGGCAGCCACCTGTCCTTCCTCTCACAGGTGTTAGCCTTCCGTCTGGAGGAAAGTCCACATCCGGAGGCAAAGTCCACATCCGTTCTCCTTGTAAAGGCCCCAAATTGGTCCTTTTCCCTCGAGAAGCTCTTACGCTCCTCTTCCAAATAGGTCTCTGTCTGAGCAACACTTTGCTGACAGGAGAGGCAGCCTTTGTCCGGAGATTTCCTTGTTTTCTCACTGTTCTTGAGGGAGGTGAAGTGGGGGCTGCAGCGTTCTCCGTCTCCCCCAGGATCTGGGAAAAGCCCAGCACACAGTACATTACGTAAATATTTGTTATCTGCGTGAGGGTTGTTAAGGGAGATGCAGGATGTGGCCCAGATATTCACGCAATCCTTTCTCTCTGTCTGTTTTAGAATGAAAAGAGCGGGAAAGTGGGAGGGACATGGAATTATGGGAGTAAAAAGACCAGAGAAGAGTGAAGGTCATTCTAATAAGTGCACAGGCGTGAGCCAGAACTGCGACATTTAGGAACTCACACAGGCAATTATGTGTAGGCTGCTCCGCGGGGACCCAACACCATTCTATCCCATTTTTCAGAGCGTGCGAGGAATCAGAGTCTTTCCTAAAGCCCTTTAGTAGAATTAGGCTTTTAAATAATTCTTAAAAGGTTTAATAGAAAAAGTAGCAAAAGATACCCATAAGGACACCCCCCCCCCCATTTGTAAAGTGCTGTCAGTCTGATTGAAAGACAATAGAAATACAAGGTGACCTTAGCTGAGCTGGTTTTTAAAAACACTTAAGCCCTCTGGGTCCGGGAAGACAGACGCTGGTCAGCCATCCCAGCATCAGACCCAGCTGCTGCCCCATTGCTCATGCTCCCCTTCCTCCCCACGAGGTGGTCAGGTTTCTGGGGAGCGCGGGAAGCAGGCAGGCCCACTGTCTAGTGCAGGGCGTGGCCGGTTTTTCTGTTTTGTTGTGTTCTTGCCCTGTGTGTGATTGTGGTGGGGAGAGGATGGGAATAAAGGCCTTTTTGAAACTTGAGTGTTCTTAGGCTTCTTTGCTGGAGCTTTCTGGATTATGTGGTTTCTTCCAGGTCTCTGTCACTTGACAACGCCCATTAACCTGGTGTTTGTCTTTCAGTACGTCCTGTCTGTCTTGAAATTTACCTGCCCTACACTGTTCCAAGGGTGAGTATGGCTATGCTCTTTACACACGTTTGTAGGAAATGTTCTACCAGCATCATCGAGTCTTCTTTAAAATAAAATTTAAAAATTTTTAATTAAATGTATTGGGCTAACTTTGGTGAATAAAATTACCTAAGTTTCAAGCTCACAATTTTATAACACACTAGAGGCCCGGTGCACAGATTCGTGCATGGGTGGGTCCCTCTGGGTGCGTGCAGGGATTGGGCCGATCTCAGAAGTGATTACCACGCTTCTAGGTATTGCAACACCGTGACTGAGAGCCCTGGCCTAGAGGATGAGGTCATTGGTGTGACACACAGGCCTCCCTGCTTGCACCCACCCCTCCCAGGACCAGGTGCTGCCGGGGCTCTGGGCAGCCACATTCCACCACGCTGATCGCCCGCAGCCTTGGGAATGTGCCAGGCCGTTTCACACTTCTGAGAGTTTGCCCATGCTGTCCTCTGGGCCTTCTAGACCTGCCCAGAACAACATAATGTTCTTCCATCTCCTGTGTGGTGTGGTGTGGTGTGGTGTGGTGGTGAGCAGCTGCTTATTCTAAGATCCAGTTTTCCAGTCCCCCTTGCAAAGCCTTCACGGACATGCAGGCAGAGCAGACGATATAGGCCGTTCCCTCAAGCAGCTTGGTCTAGAGTGGTGGTTCTTAGCCCGATGGCTCCCCCCCAGGGGGTACTGGCAGCATCCGGAGACAGTGTGGGTAGTCACAGCTGGAGGAGAGGAGGGGACGGTTGCTCCAGGCACCTGGGCAGTGGAGGCCTGGGATGCTGCTGAGCTCCCTGTCAGGTGCAGGACGGCCCGTAACACAGATGTCCACTTGGGAAAGTGCCCTCTTTCCAAGGGAGAGAGGATCTTGGAGAAAAGTGGGATCAGGGGCCAGAACACCGCTGGGAGTTGTTAGAGTAACGGAGAGAGGACAGCGGCCCGGGAAGGGGCAGCTGGACGAAGAAGGCGGACAGGTTCTGACCATGGCCAGGAGGCCGTGGTGGCTACCTGCATGCTAGGGCTGAAGGAGAAGAAGGCAGCAAGAGTAAGCACAGGTTTCATCACTGCAGGTAAGTCTAAGGGGCGGGCAAAAGAGAAGGGCAGGCCCACAGGGCAGGGGTCTTTGTTTTCTTCACTGATGCTTGAAGAGTCTAATCAGCACCGGGCTCAGTGTGCACCCAGTAAATATTTGTGGAAGAGTTACTCTGCCCTACTGTGCACCTTCTGTTGCTTTATTCATGGAGAATATTCCCTGGGCATTTGCGAAGAGAACATTATTTTCAAGATACAGCGTTTGATATTTATCTAGTAACTAAAGGCTCAGTGCATGAATTCGTGCACGGGTGGGGTCCCTCAGCCTGGCCGGTGATTGGGGCCGATTGGGCCGCTATCTCTCTCAGTTCCAATCGAGGGGGAGAAGGGGGTGATCCAGGGCCGGCCGGCCAGGAGGAGGGACTGCGGGAGGTTGGCTGGCTGTGGGAGCGCACTGACCACCAGGGGGCAGCTCCTGTGTTGAGCAG
Organism: Corynorhinus townsendii; assembly: GCA_026230045.1. Lineage (NCBI taxonomy): Eukaryota > Metazoa > Chordata > Mammalia > Chiroptera > Vespertilionidae > Corynorhinus > Corynorhinus townsendii. Next base: position 196,173 of record JAPDVU010000007.1, on the reverse strand, counting down.
CTGCCCCCTGGTGGTCCATGTGCATCATAGCGACTGGTCATAACGGTCACTTAGGCTTTTATATATAGATTTTCATTGATTTCAGAGAGGAAGGGGGAGGGAGAGAGACATAACACATCAGTGATGAGAGCGAATCATTGATTGGCTGTCTCCCACACATCCCCTTCTGGGGATCGAGCCTGAAACCCCAGGCATGTGCTCTGACCTGGAATCGAACCCTGACCTCCTGGTTCATAGGTTGATGCTCAACCACTGAGTCACACCGGCTGGGCTTGACCATGTTTAAAACAAGCGAGTGGCACAGTTACGTTTGCATTTCAGAACAAAGCCTTTGGGTGGGGCGGGGCAGCCCTGGATGGGGGACTGTGCTGGGGTTCAGGTGGGAGGCCAGGAGAGTCTGAGGAGGCAGAGGCCTAAGGATGGAAGGAGGGCTTCTGACGTGGGAACTGTTATGGGGATAAATCAGTAGGATTTTGCAAGTAAATGAGGGAGGTGAGGATGGAGGAAGGGCTAGGACAGCTTCTAGCTTTCTGGTTCGCTGACTAGGGAAGGTGGGAAGGCGACCAGGATGGAAGGTGGAAGTTCCAGGGAGTGTTTTGGACGTGTTATATGTGGGAGCTTGTGGGTTTCAGGTGAGACGGCGACTGGGAATCCTCAGTGCGGAGGCAGTGGGAATGCAGGTGGCTGTGGGGAGTTGTTCAGGGCAGGTCTAGGAAGGAGAGCCCAGTGTCAGCTCATGGATTCAAGGGAGTAAGTAGAAGCTGGGGAGGACGTGAGCATTGGGGTGGTAATAGGAGAGAGAGGGAGGGACAGGCCAAGAAGGGTGGATGTGTGTTTGTGTCGACAGATCTCCCTTCTGGGGCGATGGGTTTTGAGACCATTAAGTTAAATTCAGATTGGAAAAAATAAATAAAAAATTTAAAAATTCAAATGGACCCTTATTCCTTTCAGGTGGCAGGCGTTGGTTGGTGGACTTTTGCTTCATGTGTCATGGAAACTGGGCTGGGTGGAGATCAACAGCAGTTCCAGGTAGAAACTCTTGTATGTCTCATGACTCATACCTGCTTCCTCCTTCTGTGATTTCTTTCAGCTTTGTATTGGGAAACACGGATGTTTATTTGAGTGGTTTGGTCTCTTAGTTCTCTTCTACCTTTAAGATGCCATGATTTTATAATCAAATAGTACTCAAGTGGTGTTTTTCTAGTTAGTAATGCCACTAATATGGTATTAAAATTAATTGAGATATATAGTGTATGTTACCATACTAATTTGACTTTATTTTAGATCAGAAGACCACTATGAGTGAGTTTTAAAATAAACTTTTAAACATTTTTAGTAAACTTTGAAATTATTTTCTTATAGAAGAATTAGAAATAATATAAAGAACTTCCACTCTCTTTACTCAGATTCCCTAACAGGTGGGAGAGAAGCGCCCACCCCTTAGTTTTCCTTTGAGTGTCTCTGTGGAGAGCCTTACCAAATATCTTTGATACAACTTCCCAATGCACTCAGTCCTGTCCCTAAAGAAATGAACAGTGAGACAATCAATTAGGGTCCGGACTATACTTTCTTTTAATGATGGGTCATTCTCTTTTTATTTTATTTCAGAGAGAGGAAGGGGGAGAGAGAGAGAGATAGAAACATCAGTGATGAGAGAGATCATGGATCGGCTGCCTCCTGCACGCCCCCAACTGGGGACCGAGCCAGCAACCTGAGCATATGCCCGACCGGGAATCGAACTGTGAGACTCTCAGGCCAGTGAAATGGGAAATGGGGAGAAGTGATGATTCCAAAGGAGAAGAGCCAGTTATGAAAGTGCCCTGATAAATTAAACTTTACCAAAAAAAAAAAAAAAAATGCCAGCGTTCCCGTCTGTCTAGCCAGGGATACTGCCTCATGTGTGAAGCCTCGGGCTCCCAGCTCGTAGGTTCTGGAGGTGGGGACCAGGCGGCCTTACTGTAAACCAGGAGCCATCAACAGAGACAGAGACTAGGTACGTTAGGCTCTGTGGGCCGCACGTCTGTCCCAGCTGCTCCTCTGCCTCTGCATGGAAGCAGCCGCAGACGGACTGGAGCGGACAGGTGTGGTCGGGTGCTAACAATGCTGTTTGCAGAGCGAGGCAGCAGGTGGGGTTTGGCCACAGGCCGTAGCTTGCTGACTCCAACTTCAAGTTGTGCTCTGTGGCAGGGAGGGTCATCACAGCGTTCTTGGGATCAAGTAATATCGGGGTTGAACTCTGTCAGGGGCATGTGGCCCTCTGTGAGTCAGAGGAAGAGGAGGAGGGAGGAGAAAGTCTTAAGAAGAGGAGGAGGGAGGAGGAGAGAACAAGACTCTTTGGGGACCATATTCACCAGGAATGGACCCCCCAAAGATGGGATCTAGGGACCTTCTGTTAGCATTGAGCCAATATAGCTAGAAGTCCTGTAACCTGTGAGACAAGTGGTGACAACTTAGGCGTTACTGTTGAGGCAGTGCCGACAGTCACCACGTGAGCCTTGGTGTCTTGGCCTCTTGTTATTCTCATGTGTGGAAATGGTGTCTGGTCCACTGGGTGTCAGTATAACAGAGTTTCCAAGAATTCAGCCCAAGGGGCCCTTAGGCATTCACAACAGATAGACGAGTGTGCCAGGGAGCAGGTGCACCCTCAGTAATGTGTGCTCTGTTTGAGAAACAGGTGCTTTAATTTAATCAGCCTTCATCTCAGTAATAACACTGTCATCCTTCAGGCCAGCATTTCACACGCTGCTTGTAAATGCTGCTTCTCCAGGGTGCTCAGGGACGGGAGTGTACACACCAAAAGCAGACCCACAACTCCAGCAAGGTGCAGCATTTGTGCTTATAAATCCTGTGAGAACAATTGTGTAGCACCGTGGTTTTCAAACCACACCCGGTGGCAACTAGCCCTTCAACAGGGACTGCACTCTGCAATTGCACTGTCTAATCTTTACCCCCAGGAGTTGCTGTGAGCTCCCTTCCTTTACACACACACATACATATACTTAGGCACACACACATATGTATACTTAGACACACAGAGACACATATGCAGACATAGACACACACACACACACACAGACACACACACCTATTCACTGGCTCGGCCGCTTCCTGGAGGCCCATGGACCACAGAGAGCCAGGACCATCCCAGGATTTAATTTCCTCTTGCCTCCTTTGTTGGCATGGAGACAGTGTAAGAACACACCAGCACAGGAGGTCCAGGTGGTGCCACCGTGTGAATGAAAGTTGGAGAAAGAAAGATGCATTAATAAACAATATATGCTCCTTTGTTCCCGAGATGCAGGCCACGGGCTCTCTTAGAATCCTGCATGTCAGAGCTGCAAAGGAGGGTGTATTCATCAGTGCAGGCTGCCATAACAAAATACCACTGAGCCACACCAGCCAGGGGAGACGACACATCTTAATGCCATGCTCCCTGGGAAGTTGGACAAAGGCAGGTCTGACCATGGAGCGGGTGCTGCTCATGCTGATGAGGTCAATAAGGATCACTTTTGAGCAGGCACCATCCCAGAGAGCAGGCCATTGGTTAGTTGGGATTATCATGTTATATCCTGCTGATGGCTTCATTTACTTGGACCTATTATTAGAATAACTCAGACCTTGAATTTGAGGACTGAATGCATTTGTCACTGATGGGGAAGCAAGTTGCAGCCTTGGTGAGATGCATTCCATATAAACGGGATTTTGCTTTTTCTGGGGAGAGCGAGATTCTAAACTTTCTTGAAAAAGCAGGTCTTGGTGTGGCCACGACTGAAGCAGGTCCTTGGGCCTCTGGAGCCGGCACTCGGGCTCACGGGCGGAGAAGCGGGCACGTGGCCCCCCAGCTCAGGCTCTAGCTCGGCTGCGTTTCCCAGTTCTGTCCTTGGACACTGGGCCCTTTGGTGGTGGTTCCACGGAGCTGTTTGGTGTATTGCCTTTAAGATTTTTAATAATGTGGCTTAAGTTCAAAACTTCTGGCTACTTAAAATCCAAAGAATAATGTTCACTGCCCCCTTAAAAATTAGATTTGTTCTCCCTCCCAGCCTGCAGGAGGCTTTTTCCACGTCCCGCTCACCTGTGCCCTGTGGTGGGACCACTGCCGCTAGGTAGGTGGCCGAGTGGCCTCCATCACTCAGAGATACACTTGTCACACTGCTCGACTCCCCCAGGGATGTGTAATAGCTGGTGTCACTGCGTCTGGGGCACCTGAGGTCATTCCTTCCAATGAAGGCTTTTGGACATAAAGTGACAGAAGTATTATGGCTTCTTTTCTGCTTTCTAGATATGATGTCTTGGCGTGGCTTCCTGCTTCGGTGCTGTTTGTGGGCATAATATACGCTGGTTCCAGAGCATTATCCAGACTGGTGAGTGTTGGAGGTTTTGGGGGACAGCCTTCTCTCTCCTACCCCCCTGCCTGTTAGCTTATTGCATCTGATTAATGGGACAAAGCGGAGCTTTGATAATGGTAGAGCTGCGTGGAGAGCAAGCCCTGGACCTGAGGCAGCATGGGGCCCATCCTCTCCCTGGGTCGAAGACAAACAGGTAGCAGGGAAGGGCCAGCTTCTTTCAGACGACGAGACGCACAGATGGAGGTGCAGGAAGGAAGGGTGGTGACTCTGTGGAGCTGTAGGTAGGGCCGCCGGCTCGGCCTGACTACAGGCCGACCTCGGGCCAGGGGAGGGTTTAGCCTGCCCTTTGCTTCCGGGGAACCGTAACCCTGCCCCCTGGTAATGTGGCCTGGGGCATGCTGGGTTCAGGCGTGGAAGTACGTGCCGGGTACAGGGTTGTTGCCCAGCAGCATGGGATGCCAGTGAGAAGAGTCTCTATCCTTCTACCCTGTCCCCCCGAATTGAGCTCCTCAAAGGTGGGAACTGTGAAGAACAAACTTCTAGTTACATTATATGGAACTCCAAAAATTTAGTTATTTTGCCATCAAAAGATAACCCATTCATACCACCACTGACCAGAGACTGAGAACGTGGCTTAAAAATCTTAACGATAGTAATGTCTCTTCCATTTTTTTTTTAAATAAGTTTTTATTGATTTCAGAGAGGAAGGGAGAGGGAGGGAGAGAGGGATAGAAACATTGATGATACAAGAGAATCATTGATAGGCTGCCTCCTGCACACCCCCCTACTGGGGATCGAGCCTTGACCTCCGGGTTCAAAGGTCAATGCTCAACCACTGAGCCATGATGGCTAGACTAACCTCTTCCGGTTTTTTACCCGTGACTAACTGTTCTTATCTATCGGGAAATGATTGCATTCCTGCTTTTGGATAAATGCAAAATTTGCAAAACAATTCAGGCCTTTTGTGTAAAGTTTGTTTACATGGAAGCAGTAATAAAACAAATGAGACCTGTAACTGGATAACAGTATTATTGCTAGGACAGCTCCCAAGTTGGAAAATAGCGGTTGAGAATTAAAAGCAGTAATTTATAAATTAAATCAACATTTTCCTTTCACGATTTGTAAGCCTGAGTAGATGGGATGCTGTGTGCCGTGGGGGAGAGACGTCCTGGGTGGGCTAAGAAATGACCCGCAGTGCCAGTCGGTGCTCAGCAGACCCCGAGCTGCGCTGGCCCTGCGGCCTCTGCTGGTGCTGTGCCTTCCTGCCGGTCTGCTGCCTTGCTTGCAGCCCATGGCCAGGGGGGCTTCCTCTCCTCTGCAGAGCGGAGCACTGGGTAAGAAAAGTGTGTTGTCCAAAGGTTTTTAACATTTTGTAGGATCTGGGTAGTTACTGATGCCAGAATTTTGAAGTTTGGATAACAAAGGTGTCGTACTAATAATAACAATATTTTTTTGTTGTACAGTGCTTTTTCATATGTTTCTAGAGTGATTTTTCCCCTGTATGTTTGTATGTGTTTCTCATAATCACCTGATAGGTGATGGGTGAGGCAGATGGTAACCGCCTGGCAGAAGAAGGAACTCAAGTGTTTTAAGTCTTGGTTATCTGCCTCTGGTTCTAGACAGTGGTCTCGAGCATGATCTAGACAGTGGTCTTGAGCATGATCTAGACAGTGGCCTCGAGCATGATCTAGACAGTGGTCTCGAGCATGATCTAGACAGTGGTCTCAAGCATGATCTAGACAGTGGCCTCGAGCATGATCTAGACAGTGGTCTCGAGCATGATCTAGACAGTGGCCTAGATCAGCGGTTGCCTTGCCAACTGGTGGTCAGTGAGGTCTGAAAGGCTGGCAACTGCTGGTTTAGATAGTGGTCTGGATGGTGGTCTGGACGGGGGTCTGGACGGTGGTCTGGACGGGGGTCTGGATGGGGGTCTGGACGGTGGCAACTCCTCTGGCCTTGTGCCTTTCCAGACTTGCTCTTTAGGACCATTGCACACCACCGAAAGCAGGAAGTCCATCTGCAGGGGTCCACTTATTCATAGGATGTTTCCTCTGTACCTGGCACAGTGCTTGACACACAGCAGATGCTTAGTAACTGTGTGCTGATGGGATAGCCATGGGAAGGGAGCCTCTGCAGCCACCTCCCCTAGCATAGGACTCCGACCCAGAGCACCACCAGTCCATGCAGGAGGGGTGTTGCTGGAGATGATTTTGCTAGTACATGTGACCACATGGGGGCGGCCATCTTGTGTGAGGGTGTGACGGTCAATTTGCATATTCCCTCTTTATTATAGGATATGTGAATGCCAAACGTTCCCACGGGTCTTTATTTTTAAGCAGAAATCAAGAATTATGTAATTATGAGATCACAGAGAATGTTTTCATGCTTCCTACTCTGTTTCCTCTCAGGCCATTCCTGTGTTTCTCACTTTGCACAATGCAGCGGAAGTCATCGTCTGTGGGCACCGGCTGTGTTTTCGGAAAGAGGTAAATGATAATGCATGATGCCAGTTCCACGTCCCTCGCTTTAAATTTCAAAGACACGCCTTTTTTTATGGCTGAAATTAGTGTCTGCCTTCTCCGGATATCTGTTGCCAGTCAGGACTGCCGGACGGGTTATTACTTTTGAGGATGACCGTTTTGACATCCATCAGTCCACCAAGCATACGTGGGAGTGCATGTTGACCCCGTGGGACTCCAGGCCAAGCCTGAGCCAGGGCCTCGGGATGCCAGGAAGGATCCCCAGTGGGCCTGGCGGGTCCCCTCCCAGCGCCTCCCAGCACCACATGGACGCCCCTGTCCAAGCTTCCTATAGCGTGCTGGGGCATTGCCCACTTTCCACCCCAGGGACAGACATTCCTTTTCCTTCCCAGTGCCAGCTCAGCCTCAAAACAGCTAGGACATGCTTCTTCACCTCTGTGCCTTCATCTGTGAAGGGGCAGTGACTTCACCCAGCTCATAGCGCTGTCGGGAGGGCACAGTGTGGCACACATCAGTGCTTCCCATGGTGTCTGGCACGTAGTAGGTGCTCTGTATGTTAGCTGTATTTATTGACATTATTAGTGGTGGTTTTAACTCGGTCCCTCTTTCAAGAGTTACTTTTTTCCTAATATCTTCCCTTTTAAAATGATTCCATATCAACATTGTGGAACTTTTAAGAGAGGCTGGTGAGCTATTCAGGCAGCACACTTCGTACAGGTGGGCAGGAGGGAGGCGTCCCTCCCATGGCTGAGGCCACTGCGCACCATGCGCCCTGTCATGCCTGCCTGCAGCTCCTGGGTTCCCTGCCCTCCTCTCCATACCAGTTACCCCTCCCGCTCTGCTCGCTGTTCCCTCGGCCCACAGCACGCTCAGTGCTCTGTCGGGTGGAGCATGTCCTGGGAGACCCACTCACAAAAACTGTGCTTACTTATTTGTTTTTAAATTTATCTTTATTGTTGAAAGTATTACAGATGTCCCTTCCCCCCCACCCCTCATTGACTCTCTCTACCCCATACCCATCCCCCATTTCCCATCCTGGGCCTTCACTGCATATTGTCTGTGTCCACAGTTAAGCATATTTATATATTTAAAAGGCTAAGCGACCATCCGACCGGTAGCTATGATGTGCACTGACCATCAGGGGGCAGATGCTCAATGCAGGAGCTGCCGAGCTGCGGTGACTTGGCAGTGGCGGTTCTCGGGGGAAGCACCCCAGAACCAGAGAGGAGGGAGCCCGATTCTGGGTGCATCACCCGAGAACCGCCCTCTTGCAATCCAGAACCCCTTGGGAGATGTCAGAGAGTCGGAGATCCCCGTAGGCCAGGCTGAGGGACCTCACCTGCTGGAGGGACCCTGCTCACTCTGCAGACGCCCTTTGAGCCGTGGTGCTGCCCCAGCTGTGTCCGGCCAGGGAGGGACCACCCTGCCCAGTCCTACCCCACCAGTCACCTTCTAATTAATTTCCTTTCAGTGTACAGGAATCCATGCACCGGGCACTAGTCCTATATAATAGAAGCCCAGTGACTGAACGGCGGAACAACTAGAACGACCACTTGACCAGTCGCCATGATGCACACTGACCACCAGTGGGCAGATGCTCAACGCAGGAGCTGCCCCCTGGTGGTCAGTGCGCTCCCAAATGGGAGTGCTGCTCGGCTGACCGGGATGAGCGGCTGCTCCTGCTATGGGCCGATCCCTGCAGGCCACGCCCCCCACCAGGACACTAGTATACATATAAGTTCTTTGGTTAATCTCTCCCCACCCACCCTCCCCTGCCGGCCCTCTGAGTTTCCACACACTGTTCCATGCTTCTATGTCTCTGGATCTGTTTTGTTCATCAGTTTATTTTGTTTATTAGATTCCACGTAGGAGTGAGGTCATGGATACTTGTCTTTCTCTGACCGGCTTATTTCACTTAGCATAATACTGTCCAGGTCCCTCCAGGCTGTCTCAAAGGGTAAGAGAGCCTTCTTTTTTACAGCTGCGTAGTATTCCATGGTGTAGATACACCACAGCTTTTTTATCAACTGTGTTTGTAAATCCAAAACTGGACAGGAAAGCCAGCACGCTGCTGTGCCCATGCACCCGCCCCCCCACCTCCACTCTTGTCGTCCTGGCCTTTGCCCGCCACCGGGTCCATGCTGCCCACAGCCTCCCATCGCTCTCACCCCCACATTCCCTGCTTCCGCCCCACCGTTACCTGAAATTGCTCTGGCAGAAGCCCCTGATGGCTTCATGTTTGCGGCTCTGTTGGTCTTTTGCATCTTTCACCACCCACACCCTGCTCTCAGCGCTCTCAGCTCACATGACCTCATTCCCCTCCCTGCTGGCCTCTTCCCCAGTCGCTGGCTCTTCCTTCATAGCCGCCCGTCCTCTTCCCTTTGTCTGCCCTCTAGGAGACCAGACACATTCTGGACAATCTCCTCCCCCTGTGGCACCAGCTGCCTTCAGTTCCTGGTGACCCCAAGTCCCTGTCTCCAGCCCAGCGCTGCCTCTTCAGCTCAGCCCCGGGGCCTGCTGGGTGTTTCTGGGGCAGCCGAGCTGCCAAGGGGTCCAAATGGAGCTGGCTGTTTCCTCAGACTCGCTTCTCACTGGGCTCTCCCAACCCTGATCATTGTCTCCCCCGCAGAACCAGCACGTGAGGGCTGTGGCCTGAATGGGTTATGGGGCTGGGGGGTGGGGCGGGAGACAGGCCTGGCTGGTGGGCTGTGGCCGAGCAGGGTCATAAAGGGTCGAGCTGTGGCTCTAGGTTGTGTGTCCAAAGCCCTTCGACCTTGGGCAGCTGACCTAACCTCGGGGCCTCGTGTCCTCACGTGTAGCCCATAACCCAAGACCCTAATGAACTCGGATGCAGTGAGGACTGGTAGAACGCGAGGATAGCAGCGGCCAGAGCGAGGAGCCGTGGAGGCAGTCAGCTAACCCAGCCACGCGAGGTTCGTGTGTGACGTTGGCAGTGATATAAGGCGTGTGCTGACCCAATCAGCGCCCTGGGTCAGCACCAGGACTTCCCTGATGACACCCCCACCCCGTGTTGGTTCCTGGAGGCCTGGGGGGTGGAGCTCTGCCATGACTTTGCTCATCTTCATGCTCCGTGTCTCAGGTCGGAGCTCCTTTAGTCTGCGGGGTTTAACATGACAAAAGGACGCCCGGCTGGCGTGGCTCGGGTTGAGCATCAACCCATGAACCAGGAGGTCGAGGTTGGATTCCCTGTTGGGGCACAGGCCCGGGTTGTGGGCTCGATGCCTAGCAGGGGCATGTGGGAGGCCGGTGAGCAAGGATTCTCTCTTATCATTGATGTTTCTATCTCTCCCTCTCCTTTCCTCTCTGAAATCAATAAAAACATGTTTTTAAAAAATAGTAACAAAGTACTCTCCCCTGTGGAATGGGTGCGCTTGCTCTGCACCAGACTGATGTGCTGTCTGTAACGAAGTTCCCGAACAGTTGGGTGAGCATGTCGCTCACAGGAGAGCTGGGGGCCTCCCTTTGTGTCTGTCCCTCTGTCCCTCCACCTCCATCAGTCCTGGAGATGTTGGTTATGTTTAGCTCAGAATCTTGGGGACACGTTTCCCCGTCATGAGACGCTTATCCAGTCGTCAGGAGCAGGTCACCTGTGCCTGGGCCATTCTTTCTGTCCTGAAGGGCTAGGTGTCGCCACCAGGGGGCAGTGGAGGCAAGGTTAGCCTGTCCCCTGTGAGCTGCTGAGGCAGGGCCTGCAGAGATGGGCGAGGGAGTCTGTGCGTGGCAACATGTGGGCTGGGCTGTTCAGTGATGTGGGAGCCTTCGGGCCGCCTCATAGCAAACCAGGCGTCCTCTTGTCAGTGCTCTCCTTTAACCAGTGTGGTCGTACCTCACGCTGCATCCGGACTCAGAAAATGGTAGGTAGGCCCAGTTGGTGTGGCTCGGGTTGAGCATCGACCTATGAACCAGGAGGTCAGGGCTCCATTCCCAGTCGGGGCACAGGCCCGGGTGGCAGGCTCACTTCCCAGTAGGGGACGTGCAGGAGGCAGCCGATCCGTGGTTCTCTCTCATCGTCAATGTTTCTATCTCTCTTCCCCTCTCCCTTCCTCTCTGACATCAAGAAAAATAAAATTTAAAAAAGTATAGTTTGTCCTCAGCCAGCACCATAACCCTTCTGAAATGTTCGGATTCGCCTGTTCTCCTACCTGACCGTTTCCCCTGCAAGTGCAGAGCAGGTGTGCCCCTCCCTGCAGACTGTCCGCCTGCGTGCAGAGCCTGATACCCTAACCCACCACAGACAGGAGGCGATCAGGGAGCGTCGCATTAGAGTGTCTGCTTTTCCCCGAGCCTTGAGCGCCACGTCGAGATTCCTGCTCTTGTGTTCCTTCTCGGTGAGGGTGGAGCCCAGCGTCCCTTCTTCTTCTCTGTTTCGTGACTTACACATCACGCCAGAGGGTTTGTGGCACTGCCGAGCGTCAGAGCCGGACTAACGGAAGGAAAATGAAGGAGGCGGCTGGACGGGGAGCTGGACACACGCTGCAGCCCTTTATCACAGTCACATGGGTCTCTCCCCCTCCCGTGGCACGTGGGACGGGAGGCTTGGCCCGCATCTTGCCGCTCTCTCACATGGAGCGTGTTTGGACAGGGCTGGGGGTGGGGGGAGGCTGGGGTGGCGGGGATGGGAAGACTGCACCCGCAGGCAGGCGCTTTGCCGAGGTGACAGCCTGAGCGGGCGCCGAGTCACCAGCAGCGAGGCCGCAGCACCACTCGGTGCAGCTGCTGCTGGGCCCAACACACTTGATCTTCATGTTTTCTTTTCAGGAAAAGCGTTTTTAAAGGCTCATTACAAGTCTCTCTGTTTTCATGCAGAAAGCGCCTCCTGCCAAGATCTGTAGGTAAGTTTAAAACACACACACACCCCCACAAACCTCTAAAATACAAGATTTAACCTGACTTTTAACTTCGTGGTCAAACTGTTTGTTGAAGATTCATACTTGAGAGTGGACAGAGGAATTTGTTATCAATACTCATGTATCCCTGCTTTGTGCCTTACTCTAAAATTTACTTCCTCTTTTTCTGGAACATTTCATTCCTAAGGCAAAAACAACCCCGCTCGATTTCAGTCGTCGATGCCCAAAACTTGAGATTGTGCAATACAACTTCAGAGAGTGAGCACGGAGAGCATGGGGCGGCGTGAACATTTAAAAACGGTGCTCAGTTTACTGGGTTTGAAAGCGCTCCCGGTGGAGAGCACTGGCCTGCGAGTCAGGGATCTGCGATGGGAGCCTGGGCCATGGCCAGGCGGCAGCGGGCAGGTGTCCTCGCCACCCCCTCCTCCGTGCCTCGGTTTCCCCAGCAGGACACTCAGGCAGGCCCCCGCCCAGGGGCACTGATTCTGACCCGGGTGACTGGTGTACTTCCTGCCCCCCTGCAGGAGTTCCGTGCTGGGGCGGGAAACCCAGCGAGAGGCTTGTTGTTCCCGCATTTCTGGGCTTCCGTTCAGTCTCTGTTTCTCACTTTATTACAGGCTGCCACTTGGGAAAGGTAAGAAGCATCAGGACTCATCTCTTGTTTAAGAGACTAGCAGGTGCTGCCCTAGCGGGTTTGGCTCAGAGGATAGTGTCGGCCTGCGGACTGAAGGGTCCTGGGTTCGATTCCAGTCAAGGGCACATGCCTGGGTTGCGGGTTTGATCCCCAGTGGGCGACGTGCAGGAGGCAGCCAATCGATGATTCGCTCCCATCTTTGATGTTTCTCTCTCTCTCTTCTCGCTCCTCTCTGAAGTCAATAAAACCTTTTTTATAAAAAGGTTAGCAGGTGCTCAACAGGCATGAAAGCCCACCCACACTGAGGCAGTTAGGCATTGCCAGGGCCACAGTTGGTGGGAAACCAGGGCTGTCTCCCTCCCCTTAGCCCGGGGGTCGTCAGCTCGAGGGCACCCTCCTGCTCATGGCCTGGGATGAGGAGGGGCCCTGCGTTCTGGGGAACCTTCATCTGAAGGTAGACCCCAGACGCATTAGGAGCCTCCTCTCCTCCCAGCTGAGCCCTTCCCATCCCGGGCAGCCAAGCAAAGCCTCCCGACAGCTTCCCTCCACCCAGCCCTTGGCCTCTGAGCCCGGGGCGGTCTGTGCCTTGGAGTCCTCCGTGTGTGCGCATGTGTGTGAGCTGGAAGGGCTGGAGAGGAGAGCCTTTCTGAGCCTCAGGATGAGCCATGTCCTGACCTTCCCAAGGTCGTGTTGCCCCTACTCTCTGAAATCCCTCCATACCAACCCCCGGGCCTTAGGCCCAGGGCCCAGGATCGATGCTGCAACCGAGGTATGTGCCCTTGACTGGAATCGAACCCAGGACCCGTCCATCCTATGGCCGACGCTCTAACCACTGAGCAACTGGCTAGGGCAATAGTTTTCACCCTGTGCCTCCAACCAGGGCCTTCCACTCCAGCAGATCGCAGGCACCATAGCATCTCAACTCTAAATGTCTGAGTATGATAAGAGACTTCCTAATGAAACCTTTTATTTGGGAAAGAGGTTTAAACCTACTGAAAAGTTGCAAGACCATTGCAAGGAACTCGCTCGCATATACCTTTTGCTTAGATTCACCCACTGAGAAAATACATGTATACTACATATCACATAAATAAGAATGTGCATATACAATTATTCTTTAACTAGAGGCCTGGTGCACGAAACCTGTGCACTCGGGGGTCCCTCAGCTCAGCCTGCGCCCCTCGCAGTCTGGGAGCTCTCGGCAGATGTCTGCCTGACGGCTCAGGATCGCTTCCCATGGGGGCGGGCCTAAGCTGGAAGTCAGACACCCTCAGCGCTGCCGTGGAGGTGGGAGAGGCTCCTGCCATTGCTGCTGCACTCGCCAGCCATGAGCTGGCCCAGGGCTTCTGGCTGAGTGGCGCCCCCGTGTGGCAGTGCACTGACCATCAGCGAGAAGATCCTGCGTCGAGCGCCTGCCCCCTGGCAGTCAGTGCGCGTCATAGCAACCAGTGGTTCTGCCCTTCGGTCTATTTGCCTATTAGCCTTTTATTATATAGGATTTTTTCTGAGCCATTTGAGAATAAGTTAGAGAGACCTCACCCTTACCCTGAATATGTTAACGTGTGTCTCCTAAAAAATAACACTCCTGTGTAAAGTGCATTAAACTTACCTTGTGCAATCCTGTTACCTACTGTGGAGTCCATGTCCACACTTGGCCGTCCATCCCAATGTGGTCTTCCATGGTCATCCCTCCCCGAGATGTGTGTCTGCATGCTCTCCAGTCTGGACGGTTCCTCTGCCTCCCGTGGTCTTTCACTGCCTGCGTAGTGTGTGTGTGTGTGTGTGTGTGTGTGTGTGTGTGTGTGTGTGTAATTTTCTAAATTAAATTTTTGGGGGGACATTGGTCAACATGAACATAGAGGTTTCAGTGTGGGTTTCTGTTTACAGGATCTCTATATTGTACCTTATGCCTAGCACCCGAAGTCAGATCTCCTGTCCCCACATACTATTTCACACTTTTGAAGAGGGGAAACCCAGTTTTGTGGGTCGTCCCTAAATTTGAGTTTGTCTCAAATGTTTCCTTATGATTCAGCTTTGATTTTGCAAATATCCTGCCAGCGCCCGTCTTTGGGGAGACGGCTGGTGGTCGGTGGGGCACACAGTTGAAACTGCAGAAGTCATGGGCTCTCTGAGAGTGGACGGGGGCCGGGCTGTGGCCTCCGCTGAGCTCTGTCCGTGTATCTCAGCCCCAAGCTCTCGAGGATTTGCGGATGCTGAACCCTGAAGCTGCTTTTCTTCCTTCTCTCCACAGCGCCCTCCTGCTCCTGGCCGCTGCGGGGAGCCTCCCCTTCAATGACGCCCAGGTAAGCTCAGTCAGCGTGTTTCCCCCCAAGGCCTTTTACTGTGAAGCCTGCTCATGGGAGCAGAATTCCCCGGCCCGTCCTTCGGGATCGGAACAAGCCTGGCCTGCATGTAGGCATCGAGGGCTTTCAGGCCGGGACCTGCTGGCCAGGCCAACATGTTCCCTCGGGCCCCGCCTTCTACCCGAGGCTGCGCAGTGTGGCCGCAGAGCTCTGGCCCCTGGGTGCTGCGATGGGTGCTGCGATGGGTGCTGTGATGGGCTCAGTCTGCCTCTGTAGGTTCTCGGAGAGCCTGCAGCCAGCGCCCGAGCTGCCCGAGCCTCGCACGTTGGGGCGCAGCTGACTCCCCACGGCCTCTTCTCCAGAGTGACTTTCACTCGCCCTGTTCTCTTTCTGAGGCTGAGAGCCACCCCACTCCAGTGGTCCTCTCGCCTCCTGCCGGGACTGTCTTTGCTCCCCCAGCACTCACCAAGGCTCCAGGGGGCGTCAGGCCCCGAGCCAGGCTCTGGGCAAAAAGAGGCGTCCTCTACAGACAGAGGCGGAGTCTCGTCGGAGCAAAGGAGAGGAGGGCAGACGACAGAGAATTGCTAGTACAACAGGGCGGCCAGGGCTGTGCCCGGGGAGCGTGGGATGTGTGAGCACCTGGGAGACCTGGGGACACAGGACGCTAACGGTTCCAGGGCCTGCTGTGCTCTGGGCTCGGGGCCAGTGCTTCCTGTGCCCCATTTACGACCTCATGAGGCCACCAGCTGGCGATTGAGTGGGCTTTTAGAGTTTAACCCAGATCTTTCCGATGCTGCAGCCAGGCCCTGCTTTCTGGACCTAACCATGAAGAGGGAGGATGATTAGCCAGGAGCAAGCAGGGGTGGGCCCCGCCCTGGGGTGCCCTAAGCATGCTGGGACTCAACTCCATTGAGCACCTACTACGCACGTGTGTGCTTCTAGGCTGGTCACTGGCTCCTGGAATTTACATTCAAGTGCAGGTGGCGATCGAGACAGGAATTAGTAAACCTGTGGGATGAGAAGCTCTCTGGAGACAGGAAGGGGAGGGGAGTAGGGCTGAGCTGGGGGGGAGGGTGTTGGGACTGGGGAGGGGGAGTTCCCTTTATAGAGGGGCGGTGGATGTGCTGGAGCGGGCAGGGGCTTGTCACCATGCCTGGTGCCCTGAGTTTGGAGTTTACCCTGAAGTCCCTGGAGCACTTCCGAGGGATTTGAAGCCATTGGTGACATCATCAGGTGGCCTTCTAGAGGCCCGGGGCGGGGGCGGGGGGGGGGAGGGGGTGCTGGGGGCAGGGAGCATGTTGGGAGGAGTGGCAGGCACCTGGGTGAGACCCTGACTCCAGGCCCCACAGTCCCATCTGGGCCCCTGGCTGGCGCCCGTGCCTCGCACTGAGTTGACATTTAGGGTTTCTGATTGCCAGACTGGCCTGTTTGTGGGAACCTGATATCTTTTTTCTTTAAATCCTGTGTTACAGTTTGATCCGGATGGGTACTTCTGGGCTGTAATTCACTTACTCTGTGTAGGTAAGTCTTAAAAGAATGCTTACTATGATGATTAAGGCTTATTATTTAGATCTTATTGTGAATACTGTTCAGTGACTTTGGACAACAGGAAGATTAAATACAGTGTCGAAGTTAAAATAAACGGACGTCCTCTGGTTCGATGGTCCTGTTTGGGAGGTTTCCTCAAACTGTATTTCCAATGGTCTCCTCTCTTCAGGGACAAACATGAGCAAACTCAGCACGGCACGGTTCTGCTTGCTCAGGTCCTCCGTGGGAAGAGACCCAGAAGTTTGTGCCAAAGACACTCCATCGATATATAAAAAAAGGAACTGGGTGAAAAAAGGGCTGTCTGACTATTCAAGTCATACGTTCAGAGCTTCTTGTCTGTGGTCCTGGGAGCACTGTGCCCCGAGGTGCCCACGGTCAGACATCCCAGAGTTTCTCCTGTGCATCATCGATAGCTTCCTGTTAACCACACCCCGTGACCCCCGGCCTCCCCCAGCACCTCTGTGCTGAAGGCATCACCACCGGATTATCCACTTCCACCTCAAACCCTCCTGGTGTGGTGGCGGCCCCTGAGGGCATGGGGGATCCTGCAGGGAGAGGGCCTCCTTCTCCCTGTGGATTTGGTGCTTCCCTGGAGGTGCAGGCAGCCCCTTACCAGAGTGTCCTGTGCCAGTAACACATAGCTTCCTTTTCAGGGGCCTATAAGAGCCTCCAGAAGTCCCCGAAACCCAGTGCGTTAAGGTAAGCGTTAGAGCGGTGCGTTGTGGTTTGGTTAAGGAGCAGGGTGAGACCCAGGTGCCAGGGCTGCTCCTGGTCCGCAGACTCTGCCAGTTGGGTGCAGTGGGCAGCAGGCTCGGCCCAGAGCCCTTCTTTTGTCTTTGAGTTGCTCCAGGCAGGTGCCCAGGGCCTGGCACGGGCCAGCGTCAGGGATGGGCGGAGAGGGAAAGCCTGTCCTCCTCCTTCAGGGGATACTCCCTCGGCTCAGGGCTCCTTTTCCTAATCCCCAGCCCTCCTCAGCAAGACTTGGGTCAGACCCGAGTCCCCGCCAGTGGCTCTGTGCTGGGGAGAGTGAGGCCCTCGCTGTGGGCAGTCAGTGGGCCAGCCTCGGCGAATGTGAAGGAAGGGAACCCAGGCTGGGGCTGGGCTGGGCTGTGAGGTTGGAACCCCAACCAGCCATCTGGCTCTGGGGCCCAGGCCCTCCGAAGGCTGAGGGGAGAGGTGCAGCGGGAGTGGCTCCTGGGAGCAGGTTACTCCCGAGAACGTGCGACTCTGGGGCCTAAAGCACATGTTGTGCTGTTAGTAAAGTACTTTTGCTGCAAAAAGCCAGTGAGGCTGCCAGGTAAAGTGCAGGGCGGGCAGCTAAATTTGAATTTCAGATAAACAGTGAGTGATCTTTTTTAGTGTGAGTGTGTACCGCACACTAATTAGAGCATAGCTACAATGACACATTGTTCTTTATTTGAAATTCTGGTTTCTTTGGGGTCCTATGTTTTTATTGGTCAAATACAGTAACCCTAGGAGCTGGTGCCCTGGTCTGAGCTAGTTGACACCCCTTTAAAGTGGCTGATGAACCCATCTATCTCTCTATCTATCTATCTATCTATCTATCTGTCTGTCTGTCTGTCTATCTATCTATCATCTATCTCTATCTATAATAAAAGCATAATATGCTAATTAGACCGGAGAGCTGAACAACCTTCTGGATGTCATTCCGGATGAAGTGGAGGTGGTTAGGGGCAATGAAGCAGGCAGGTGAGCAGTTAGGGGTGACCAGGCCAGCGGGAGGGGTGCAGTTGGGGGCAACCAGGCCGGCAGAGGGGGCAGTGAGGGGTGACTAGGTCGGCGAGAGGGGCAGTTGGGGGCTACCAGGCCGGCGGGGGGGGGGCAGTTAGGGGTGACCAGGTCGGCAGAGGGGGACAGTTGGGGGTAACCAGGCCAGCATGGGGGGGGGCAGTTAGGGGCGATCAGGCCAGCACACAGAGGCAGTGAGGGGCGATCAGGCCAGCGGGGGGTGGGCAGTTAGGGGCAACCAGGCAGGCAGGCAGGTGAGCGATTAGGAGCCAGCGGTCCAGGCTTGTGAGAGGGATGTCTGACTGCCAGCAGCCGGACATCCCCCGAGGGGTCCTGGATTGGAGAGGGTGCAGGCTGGGCTAAGGGGACCCTCGTGCACAAATTTTGTGCACCGGCCTCTAGTACATATATAAAAGCCTTAAGCGACCATTATGATAGGACGATTGGTCGCTATGATGCGCACTGACCACCAGGGGCCAGACGCTCAACACAGGAGCTGCCCCCCCCCCAATCACCCGTTCAGGGCTGGGCCCCAGGCTGGGATGGGGAACTGGGGGTGGGTGGCGAGGGAAGGAGGAGGGGGGGAAGTGGGGAGGTGGGGAATCTGATTGGCCTTGATCACCGGCCAGGCCTAGGGACCCCACCCGTGCACAAATTTCATGCACCAGGCCTCTAGTGAGAAATAATCAGCCACAAGTGAGTGTGTGTGAGCAGACTAGGAAACGTGTTTTTTAAATGAGCCAGGATTTAGCTTTGAGTGTGAAGGACTCTTCAGACCATTTATTGATAATTTATAAATGTAGTAACTTATGCATGGATATAATTTATTAACACAGGATAGCGACTACTTTCTATATGTAAAACACTTCTATTATTTTATGTTTGTCTTTTTCTTATTCCTTAGTGACATCGACCAGCAATACTTAAACTATATATTCAGGTAAAATATAATTTATATTTTCAAAGAGTAACTCATATGTTTCTAGAGCTATTTTCTGTGTATTTCTGTATATTTCTAGAGCTTATTTCCCAATAATATTGTGACTTGGGAGTTCTGAGCCAACATGACCCCAGGGAGGTGAGCTAAGTGTCTGTGAGGGACCAATCAGGACACCAACCAGCAGCCCTGCCTAGACCAGGTGGGAGGGGCCCTAGACCAGGTGGGAGGGCCTCTGTCCTGCCCACAGTTCAGAGGCTGTCTCTCCTGGGAATGTGGAGTCTGTAAGGCTAAGGGGACAGTTTTCCTAGAGCCCACAGCCTCCCTCTAGCCTGGGCCCTGGACTTCCCTCCCCAAGTGGTCCTGACCTTGATCCCAGGGCCTCCCTGGCCTGTCTTCCCCACTCATTCCCAGACCCAGCAGTGCCCGAGGGAAGGCTGTCCGTGGAAGGCTGAGGTGTCCACATGCAGCATGGGAGGTACTCGGGGTGCAGGGCGCAGCCTAAGGTGGAAGGGGCAATGGAGCCAGGAGCCAGGGGCCAGGGCCAGGTCTCCCCACGGTGCCACCTCCGACAGGGAGCTCCTGGGACCTTGAGTTTCTAACTTTGAATCTGGCCACAGGTTGTTTTGAGGCTGTAATCTCTGTTCATACCCCCTCGTTTTGCAGATGAAATTGTGTGTGTGTGCGTGTATGTGTGCACATGTGTCTCTGTGCATGTGCATGTATGTGTGTGCGGGCATGTGTGTGTGTCCATGTGTCTGTGTGAAAGGGGTGTGCACAGCTGTTCTCTCTGGAGTGTGACTTGTGAAACCGAAACAATGTATTGGAGCTCAGCTGGTGGAGATGATGGTTTTCCCTATTTCTCCGTTTCATTCCCATGAGTGTGGGAGCGTCTTCTCTTTTGCTTGCTGTGTCCCCAGATGAGAGCAGTACCTGGCACTTCCTAGGCACTCAGTAACGATTGATGAGTGAATGGATTTAAAAGGTCTGCTGTGTATCTGGCCTGATTGGTCTTGGGGGAAAAGTCTTACTCCTGACCTCTGACTGGACTAGCTGCCTGCGTGGCTGGAATGGAGAAGGACAGAGTACAGAGGTGGGCTCAGGCCCGGGAGGCACTGTCCACGGGCCCAGGAGGCGGGAGAAGCTTCCGGAAAGGAAGGTAGGGGGGTGCCAGGAAGAATATGGCCTCTGCAGCAGAACACGCCTCCTCCTCTTCTTCATCCTTTCTGGCATCGATTGCAAACCAGTCCAAGGAGTTTTCAGGCAGTGGTGGACGGGGTGGGTCATTCTGTGGGCTGGCTTCGTGGACACTTAGCTCACCTGCTCTGCAGTTAACTCTGCGGTAAAAGCAGACGTGGCTCACGTCCCACAGCTCCGTGGAGAGCGCAGCCTGCTTTGGTCCAGAGCCCGCTTGACGGGCTGGCACGGCTCTGGAGGAGGTGGGCGTGATGGCCGCCAGGGCACAGCTGACCCTCGGCGGTGAGGCGTGGACGCTCGTCTCCGGGCAGGCTCAACCCCGGGCCACCGGGAGCATCTTGGGAGGCTCCACTCTCACCGAGGAGCTGGGCGCGGGCGGAGTGAGCCCGTCGGCGAGGTCACGTGCCAGTTTCACCGTTTCCAAGGAGAAAGGCTGGAAACGCGGTGTTCTCGGTGCGGAGCCCCTTCACTCGCTGTTTCCTTTCCAGTGTGGCGCTCCTGGCGTCCGCAGCTCATCCCACAGGTAACCCTCGTCTTGCTTGTGTGTTTGCCTCACGTTGTCTGTTCAGTGCAGGCCCTGATCCGGTCATGTCTCTGGGGACATGTTGGAGGGAAAGTGGCTGCCTTCCAGGGTGTCACACCCAGGGTTAGAAATGGCCCCGGAACCTTCCGGAGTCATCGCCCACGCACTCATTCTCATCCCTCTCCTTTAGTTGAACACACACATGTGATAAATGGAACAAAACTAACTTGATAAAAACACACACAACCCCCGAGAGATGGAATTCAGAAGGTTCCTTCCGATGCGAGGCGGTGATCACTGGAGGTTGTTAGTCTGAGGGAGGGCCGCGGGCCTTGGGCTTCTGTCCTCAAGTTCCTGATTAACGAGTGCCATGCGGCCCACACAGCTCCCGTGCTGCCAGTACTTGCACACCCGGCCCCTCCACCCCCCACCCCCGGCTCCAGGGTGCAGAAACAGGAGGCAGCAGAGCGGGGCTTGAGGCCCGGCCCCTCCCGCGCCTCCGAGACTCCCGATTTGGAAGGGTGAGCGATCTGCTGTGGAAATGCTCAGTTCCTTTCCTCGGGACGTTTTTGGAAGACGTGCTGCTTTTTTAATCTCCTGACTTCTTGTTTGTGACCAAGTTCAAATTCCAGAGAGGGAAGCAGCCAGTATGTGATTATTTCCTCTCGCACCAAGTGGGACTCAAAGAATGAACTGACTTCACGCGAAATACATGTGCCCTTTGGACCGGCACCTAAAACGAGCGTGCACGGCCGGCCGGGCCCTGGCCGGGTGCCGTCATGAAACACGACAAGGGAAGAGGGTGTCAGGCGGCTCTCGGTCTGCTTTTAGGTCTGAGGCAGAAGAGAACAGAACAGTCTTTTGAAAAGAGGATTGTTTTTGTCCCCCTTCTGCTGCGGGCAGGTGCTGCCGGGGAGGGGGAGGATGCAGGGCTGTGGGGGAGGGGCTCCTGCTGTGGCTCCCAGCTCGAGTGGTGCCGTCTTGGGCAAATCTCCCAACTTCTCTGAGCTCCAGGCCAAGGGGGAAGACGTTGGCACAGCCCTGAGAAAGGTGATTGCAGGGCTTGAGCAGGGGTCCTGCCCAGGCCTGACGCCCTCAGTGGCACCCTTCTATCAGACTATGACTGTTACGGGAAGGGAGGGCCAGTACCAGGGACCTAGGGACGCTGCTGTGAACTCAGTGCCGGCAGCTCCTCGCTCGGGGGCTGGGCGGAGGCCCTGGCCGGCCATTGCTAGGACCTCGGGCGCGGGCGTGCGGCCACTGTCTCACTCTCGCTGTGCCCGCAGGTGACCTCCTCCGCGCCCGGGACTTCCCCTTGTTGTATTTCTACAGATTCCACAGCAGCTGCTGCGCCAGGTAATCTGACCTCACGACGCCCTCGCACTGTTCTTTCCTGTTTCTGTGCTCCCAGCTGTGTCTTCGCTCCCGCGAAGCCCAAGGTCCCTGGCGGTCACCCATCGCGTGGCCAGGAGGGTGGGGGGAGGGGAGGGCAGGCTGGGTGCTTGGAGCTGGCCCGGGCCTTCGAGGACCCCTGTCCTGCAGAATTGTTTACGCCCCAGCAGTGGTTTCCAAACTTGCCCAAGAGCTGGGATTTCCTGACTTTTTTTTCTCTCCACAAGCAATTCTTTCAACTTTAATCTGAGCTAGTTGAGTTCAAGGGAAGATTGGGGTCCACAGTCCTACCCTCTCCACTTCCACCTTGATATCTCTCTTGCTCCTGAAGGACAGCCTCCAAAATAAAATAAGAACCATAAAACCTCCACTGAACCCCAAGATTATGAGACAGATTGTGGGAACCACTGAGTGGGAGCTGGCTAGATGAGGTGACCTTGAACAGGGGCCTTGGGAAGTACTCAGGAATGTGGACCAACCAAGTGGATAGAACTAGGCACATGGGCCGTCCTGTCTCCCTGTTCCCCTGCCCGCCCAGGCCTGACTTCCCTGCTCGGGGGGCAGGTCTCTGTGGACAGGCTCAGCGCGTGCCCTCGGCTGTGGCGGGAAAGCCGACGCAGGGTGAGGTCCAGCCCGCTGCTCCCTGACCGCGTGTCTCGGCCACGTTACCCTGCTTCTCCCCGCCCTCCCTCGTGTCCTCGCCTGGAGGAGGGAAATGCTAGCAGGGCAGGGCTGTGTGCACTGAAGGGGGGTCTGAAGCCCTCCACGTGCCTGGTCCGTCACGATGGTCCCCGGTGTTACCTGCTGAGGCCACCTGTGGGTCCAGTGCCCGCAGCCGTGAGCAGGTGCTCCATGAAGTCCCGGCGGGGCACATGCAGAGCAGCCAAGGCCAGGCCCCGCCCCCCCCAGAGCTCATGGTCAGGTCAGAGCCACCCACCAGCGCCTGCACAACCGTCAGAGGGCAGCGTGGGACTCGAGGCCCTGGGGGTGCGAACGGCACAGCTCACAGGCCTGCCTGTGGTTTGGGCACAACTGCAGGCGTGTGTCTTGCTTTTCGAGCCACACTTGCCCTCCCTGCGTTTCTTTGCTGAGCCTCCATACCGGCGTCCCTGCCGTACTCCCTTCCCCAGTCCCCTGCCCCACGTCAGGAGGAGCGATCATTCTGCTTGAGTTCCCTTTGCTTTGCACATGGCCACATGGTGACCTTGAAGATGGTTCTAGTGCAGGCCACTGCTCCCCGACCACGGCTGTGTCAGTGCCATGCGGCCCCCAGATGCTGCCCACCTCCGGCCCCCAGGGTGGGGGTGCGTGCAGGTCACCCCTGGTGTAGGCGCGTTCCTAGAGCACAGCTGCTGTGTGGGTGGCCTCACTTGGGGATGTGTCATGGGAGCCAGCCCTCCCCTTTCAGAGTCTTACCTCGAACCCAGACCTCTGTCCTCAGGCGGTGCTTTCCCTTGGGGATCTGTGCCTGGCCGTGTGTTCTGCCGGGAGGAATGGAAGCTGCTTGGCATCACCAGCTTCAGCATAACAGAGGGGCGGGAGGTACTGTCCCCCCTTTTCTTCCTCATGATTTAACAGAGACCTCCCAAATTTCTGTACCCCGCTCCCCAGCTCCGGTAAAATGCTCTCTTCACAGCTCCTAGGAAAGTAGTGCTTACTGGGTTTCTAATTTGTCTTTTTTAAACCTAGAGATCCTTGGGAAGCAGAGGAAGTGGGTGTGTAACTTAGAAACTGGCTGGTGAAGTGTCACAGGGAACAGTGCCCTGTTGGCTCAGAGAAGACAGGCCTCGCTCACAGGTGTCTCTCCTTCCAGTGGACTCCTGGGGTTCCTCCTCACGCTCAGCGCCGTGAAGCTGAAGAGCCTGGTGGCCCCTGGGCAGTGTGCGGCCTGGCAGCTCCTGGCTCAGGTAAGAGAGGAGCGGGGAGCGGGCGTGGGTGGACCCAGTCGCAGAGCTGGCACTGTCAGCTTTATCTCCACGGAGTCCGTTCTGGGCGCCTGATCCCACTCCGGTCCGTGTCTGCGCTGCCGCCTCATGCTCCCGGCCGGGGTGCCGGGGAGCCCCCTCACTCTCCTGAGCCCTGATGTCCCCACCTGAACACGAGAGGTTTGTACACAAACAACATCTCGCAAGCTGCTCCAGGCCTAAGAGACTGGCCTCTGGATGCACGGGGAGTTCTGGCCCTTCCGGGCCGTGAAGTGTCAGAACCCAGCTGGCCAGGAGGGGGTGGCAGGTGAGGTGGCAGAGAAGGGAGTGGGACCGTGACCAGGCACTGGGTGAAGCCGGAACAGGGGCGGCTCACGGTAGGACCGCCCACCTGTACCTGACCGGCCGGGCTCCGCGGGAGCCAGGAGCCGGGAAAGAGGAGACAGGCAGGAGGAGCGGGAAGCAGCTGTGGGACCAGGATCCTCGGGAGATCCTGGCGGCCGTCCTGGTGGAGCGTTTCTCCGTCGTGTCGCCCGCAGGGCTGCCTGCAAGGGTGGCCGTTGTTAATGGGCTTGATGGGGGATACTCACAGAAACAAGTGCCCTTAGTCACCTCCATGTTGACTGGTTGCCCCCGCCCCCGAAAACAAAGGCAGGCATGTCTTTGAAAGGAGATTTCACAGCGGCATCTTCACCCGTGTGGCCTCCTGTGTGAGAGCATGACTGGCTCTGACCCCGCGGACGGAAAGCGTGGCTGCGATGCTGACTTCCGCGTGATGGAGGGACACGCGGACACACTCTCCCCACGTCAACTAGGAAGCCAGGCCAAGGCCCTGACCATAGGCACGGGCGCACGGAGCAGCCTCGTCCCTGGAGCTACCGCTCTGGGTGGGGTTCTCGCCTGAGGTTGCTCCCGCGCCTTCCTCCCCAGCTCTGTCCCTGTGATAGTGGAACCAGAGCGGGGCGGCTGCGAAAACCAATGGCCTTGTTGGTGCTTCCAGAATATTCCATGCACAGTGGCCCTGTCAGTGTCAATGAGCAAGAAGAGCCAGTGGCCCCACTGTCCTGAGCTCACAGCCCTCTGTGGTACAAGCAGTGGGCAGGGGTCTAGCTGGGGACATGGGGAGCTCTGGGGGGTGAGAGGCCCACCAGGGGCTGGACAGCTCTGCGTGTGCCCCTGGCTGACCCTTTGTGCACCAGAAGCAGAGGTGTCATGCGCCGGAGCCCCACAGTCTACCCGCAGAGCCCAAGCCCACTCACAGGATGGAGCAAGCCAGCAGCAAGGGAAAGCTGGGCGCATGAGCCCCCTGAGATTCTATGTGCTCCCCGGCCACTCACTGAGCCAGAAGCAGAGAGAAGTCTTTCCGGCTCCAGGTATGTGAGCGCCGCCTCTGACTAGTCTTTGCCAGAACTGACGGGGCGTGGGGGGGGCGGGGTGACCCCGAGGAAAGCCGGCTGAAGATAAAACACGGGAAACACAGTGCAGACGGGGGTGACCCCGAGGAAAGCCGGCTGAAGAAAGCACGGGAAACGCGGTGAAGACTCAGAGCCACACCTTCCGTGGGAGATGGATCTTAAAGACTCCGTCTAGGCAGGTGACTGAGCAAGTCGACAGCACTGGCGACGGCGCTCCAGAGGAGGTCAGGCCCAGAGCTGCTGCCGTGGGTTACGTAAAGTGTCCGGTGTCCAGCAGAAAATCAGACGCTTTCCGAGAAACAGGAAGGCGTGATTTATGCCAGGAAAGAGCAGTCAGTAGGAACCGTGTCTGCGTCCTCAGATTTACAGCTTAGCAGAAAAAGACTGCAGTGCAGCTGTTTAAATATGTTCAGACACAGAAAGGAAACGACATTCAGAGAATTCAAGGAAAGACAATACAGAACCTCAATCAAGAGGCCAAAATTATTTTGAAAAAGCCAAATGGAAAATCTGGCGTTGAAAGTGTAACTGACATGAAATGACAGATTCTCCAAAGGTATTCAATAATAGATTTGAGATGACCCAGGAGGCAGAACAAAGGGAATTCTTCAATCTAAAGAACAAAGATTAGGCTTAGAGACCTGTGGGACATCAACCAAGCAATGTATTTATAAGAAATCCAGAAGAAGAGGAAAGAGGTAGAAAAAAAAATAGTATAAATGGATGACTTCTCATAAAAAACAGCAGAGGATAACACATTTAATGTGCTGAGAGAAAATCTCCAACCAGGAATTCTGTACACAGCAAAACTATCCTTCAGATATGAACGAGAAAGAAAGACATTCCCAACTAAAGACAGGGATTTGTTGCTAGCAGTCATATCAATAGTTACATTATATGGGAATAGACTAAATAGCCCACTCAAAAGTCAGAGATTGTCAGTCTGGATAAAAAAGCAAGACCCAACTGTATGCTGTCTATAAGAGACACGTCTTAGATTCAGAGACACAGATAGGTTGAAAGGAAAAGGATGGAAAAACATAACCATGCAAACAGCATCCATAATGCAGCTAGCCAGAGTGACTATTAAAATCGAACTAGACTTCATGACAGGAACTATGCCTAGAGAAGGTTAATACGTTGGGAAGATGTAACAGTTATAAACATCCCTAACAACAGCAGCCAAAGCATACGAAACAACAAGTGACAGAACAGAAAGGAGGAACAGTGACAGCTGAGGATTCCAGTACTGAGGGCGTGCAGGCAGGGGCAGCCACTGGAAAACTGTGGAGCTTCCTCAGAAAATTAAAAATGGAACTGCCTTTTGACCCAGCAATCCCACTTCTGGGAATAAGAATCCTGAAACACCAATCAAAGAATACACACACCCCTGTGTTCATAGAGCATTATCTGCAACAGCCAAGATCTGGAAACAGCCCAAGTGCCCATCGGCAGATGCGTGGGTAAAAAAAGCTGTGGTGCAGTTACACCATGGAGCACTACTTGGCCGTAAAAAAGAAGGAAGTCTTACCATTTGCGACAGCATGGAGGGTCCTGGAGATTGTCATGCTGAGTGAAATAAGCCCGTCGGAGAAGGACAAATACCATGTGGTCTCAATTACATGTGAAATCTAATGGACAAAATAGAACCGGGGCATTGATGCATGGAACAGACTGAGCTGTCAGAGGGAGTGGGAGGGAGACTGGATGGAAGAAGGTGAAGAACCTGGCTGGTGTGGCTCAGTGGTTGAACGTCGACCTAGGAACCAGGAGGCCACGGGCCACGGTTCGGTTCCTGGTCAGGGCACATGCCTGGGTTGCTTGCGCGCTCCCTAGTAGGGGGCATGCAGGAGGCAGCTGATAGCTGATGTTTATCATTGATGTTTCTAATTCTCCTTCTTCTTTCCTCTTTCTCAAAAAAAGAAGAAGAAAAACATATTTCTTTAAAAAGCTGAAGGATTTTTAATCCTTCCTAAATGTGAAGGATTGAATAAAATGAGCCATTAAGGATTTTTCTGGCCTCAATATATTAAACAATCTTCCCTCCTCTCTTCTCTGACCTCAATGGCATCATATTTACCCATCCCGACATGCATTTTCCTACAGACCAGACGTGCTGACATTGAAGGTGCAGCAAGTTGTATGCAGCCCTTCCCGTGATGTCACTGGGACGGCCGGGCGCCAGTGTGTAGAGTGACTCGGAAGGACGCTCCATTGGCCCCAGAGGAGAATTGGGATTCTGTGAAACATTCATAGATACACAGGCCAAGAGGCCATTCGGAAGGGCCTGGACACCTTCTTACCTTTCCCAAAAGCACCCATGCTCTGCCCCTTCCAAGGAGGTGTCACGTCGCATCATCATGCCCGCGTTGGGAGATGAGGCACCGGTGCTGCTCGCTGTTCCTCGTCTTTCTCCGCCTCTTTCCTGGGCCCGGTGCTCAGCAAGGAAAGGTGCCTTCTCAGTCACTGTGTGTCATCACTGTTACTGCTGTTCTCTGGGGACTGGAGGGACATTCTAAGAAGCTGAAAATAATACTTAGCAACATTTTCCCGTTCCTTTGTTTTGGTAAAGCGAGCTGTGTGAAATGTAACGCAGCCTCAGAAAATCTTGGGGTCCCTTCCCACTTGTGCTGAAAAGCATGGATGCAGGGAAAAAGTGGTCGCGTTTAAGAGAAAAGCAATGACGTGTGGGCGTACAAGGAAGACGCATCCGCTGGTGGGTTCGAGCAGCTCTACGTTCTGAGAATTCTTCCCGTGTCCAGTAGCGTCTCGTCTCATCCTTCTGGCGGACGGCAGCTCTCCGCGTCAGGGGAAGAGGCAGCTGAGGCTGAGCCAGGAGAGGAGACAGTTCCAGATAGCAGCACTGGCCCTGGCTCTGAGGACCCAGTGTTTGCTCCCCATGCAGACCTGCTCCCCAAGAGGGCAGAGTCTCCGCAGGCGAATGCAGTGCCGCTCCACCCTCCACTCCCAGAGGCAGTGGCCGCCCAGGAGGCGGCTTCCTCTGCTCCTTAGGACCCTCAGAAGCAACTCGCTGTCCTTGCCTACAAGCATCTGCTGACTTGTTGACTTAGTTTTTTATTGGTCGAGTTTCATCTTTTAGGCCGGGACTAGGTGGCTGTTGGCCGCTGGCCGTGCGGGCGGCGTGGTGTCTGCGGGAGTGAAGGGGCCTCCTTCAGTGTTGCAGCCGGGGCCTCACTCACCCCGCCCAGGCCCTCCGGAACAGCTGTGTGTGCACGGGGTTTTAAGGGTTACTGGGCTTGTACAGTTTGGGGGACATTGAAGGCGTCTTTGAATGGGGGGGAGGGGTGGCTCTGAGTTGAGGCAGCGGAGTGTCTGAGCGGCCCCTGTCAGCACCAAGTGTCAAGTGCGTGACATGATGGTGCGATGTGTGTGCACTGTGAAGTGATCACACGGAGGTAAGCCAGCACCCCCTCCTTAACACACTCACAGGAGGATACGGGCGCCTCAGGTGTGGGAGCCGCCTTCCGCGGCCACTAACCTCCGTGTTGTTCTAGTTTCAGTGTCTGTGCTGCAACGTCTTTCTCTCTGTTGTCTTCATCACCGCCGGTCTCACCGTCTCTGCCACCGTCGCAGGGTGGGGAGACACTTGCTGTCCTTCTGGGGTGAAGTCAATCTCGGAGGAGGAGGCCCCTCCTGTTCGCTGTCTTCCCATCGCTCGGCTCCATGAGTCCTCGTCCCTTCTTCCTGTCGCACCCCAAGTCTCACCTGAATGCCTGGCTTTCCGGGGAACAGCGGTGGCTCCCGCCTCCCTGTGCCCTGGAACGGCTGGGAGAGCAGACTGCTGACTGGGCGCAGCGCATGGTGAGGGGCTTCCCTGGGGAAACCTCGTCACGGCTGTTGCTGCGTACATCTGAGCCGCGGTGGCGAGGGGAATACTTTTTCGTGGAAAATGAAAACCTAGCGGCAGCGTATTTCCCTTCGCAGCCTCTAGCTGGGCGGCCACAGCGCATGCCCGTGTGGTCCCGGGCGTCTGCGCACAAACTTATCTGGGAATTATTCCTTCATGAGCGCCGTTTTCCCAGAGGGCTGGGCGGGGAGCATAGTTTTGGGTTAAAGAAAACATTAAAGCTCCATTTCCTATCGTCAAAGTGATCCATGGGGAAGCGAGGCACGTTCATGGACATTTGCTGTTTTGGATGAAGCTGTTTTTCTTGTTTCCAGCGATGGGCTATTTTTAGAGCCATCGGTCATCCCAGTGTTCTGTGCTGCAGAAACATGGTGACAATTCTGGTTTCACAACTCTGGCCCGAGTGAGTTTGCTTATTGAGGAAATACTTTGAATTTCTGTGAATTTCCTGGCTGCAAGGTCTTATATGGATGCTGTTATTACCCAAGATTATTTATTTTTTAAACGTGTCTTTATTGGTTTTGAGAGAGAGAGGGAGAGGGAGCGAGAGAAACATTGCTCCGTAGACAGCAGCTCAACAACCAGCCAGGCTTCAGGCTCAGGTCCACCCGACGCTCCCTGGTCCCTGGCACAATGGCAGGGCGGGCAGGGCGCAGCCAGCATCGCGCTCCCGTGTGCAGCCAGTGGTTGGGGCTCGGGCACACGTTTCTTATTTAACTCCCATCACGACCATGCAGCCCGACCACGTGCTCCTCTGGCCCTTCGGACAGAGGGAGCACAGATGTGCGTGACTCCTCTCTTAGAGCAGAGGAGGGGGCGACCCCAGGCTCCCCTGCAGGAGGAGCCCCCCCGCCTTTCTTGAGGGACAGGGAGGAGGTTCTTGCGCGGGTGACGCGAGACTGGGTGAGTGCATGCGCTGCGGGGAGTGTCTCCGGGGAGAACGCTGTCCCAGTAGTTACCATTTCCGTAACCAGTAACCCACGACGTGGAAAACCCTCCGGGAGCTCAAGGGAAACAGGAAGTGAAGGGACTCGACCCACGGGGGCTGTGCCTAGGGCCACCCCAGAGGCCGTGCTGGCTGGGCCAGGGATGTGGGCGCTGGCTCCGTGGTGAGGCCTTCGGTGTTCTGGCCGGTGTCTAATTGCAGGTGTGTTCTCCACTACGAGGCAAGTAACTTTTCTCACATTTCTAACTTTAATTTTGATCCATGACTTAAATCTTGATTCCCCCAGGAAAACACCTTAGGAACCAATGGTTTAACTCCCTTCACTTAAAAAATGTCAAAAGGCTTATGATAGAAGGTTTGGAAAGTTAAATGAAAAAGAGAAAAATGCGCCTGTGATCCCAGCACGGTGGCCGTCTGCACACACACCCGGGGCGGGCTGTCTGTCCTCACGGAGACAGGGTCATTCTCCACTGTGGTTTCTATGGACGTTTCCCCACGTGGGGCGAGGGGTAGGTTTGAAGGGAGCTGACCTGAGACCATAGGGGAGGGGCTGGCACTGCGTGGCGCTGTGGGCCGTGCCGAGGGTCGTCCGGTCCGTGCACAGGGCATTCATTTCCTGTCTCTGAACATCTCCAGGAGCACGTTTTATCTGCGTCTGTGTTGGAGACCAGCGCTGTCACTGGAGCAGGTGCGAGGAGATGCCCAGACGGGGCAGGGCGGCCCCCAGGTGTTGCTGGCACCTGGACACAGGAGGGCAGTCGGCAGGTCCCCACTGTGCGGGGAGTAACCGGCACCTTGGAGGACTGAGGGGGCTGTGAAACACATGCGGACTCCTGAATCCCGGCCTGGGCCCGGGCCCCAGGGCCCCGTTTCTTCAGGGAAAAGCCGCACTGATGGAGGAAGGGGCTGCTGGGCTCCTGGCTGCGCCCACAGGGGTGGCCCTCGCCCACACCTGTGCCTAGGTCCCGCCACGGAAGCCAGGCAGAGGCCAGGGCGCAGGCCCTGAGCCTCACGAGGGCGCCGAGAAGTGGGGAGGGCACCGCGCCTCTTCCCTCCGGGTCCCGAGGGCGGGTCTCCTGGCAGCGACTGACTGACCATGCTACCGGCCCTCTGCTCCCTCTGGAACGAGTGTGTGCGTGTCCGTATCTGTGTTCGCTTTACACCCAGGAGAGAATCAGAAGGACGTGCACGTCCCCTCCCCTGCCGCCATCTTACTCAAGGGGTGAGCGGTGGCTGAGCTTGTCACTGCTGCTCCCTCCCGCCATTCCTCGGCAGCTGCCTTGGTCCTTCACGATGGGCCCAGGGGTGTGGGCGTCTTCCCACAACACTCGCGGGCACCGTATCTCGGCCCTTCGCACATCCCGTTCCGTCACCTCTCAGTGACCTCGGGAACCGGCTGGCCGGGCCAAGGCTGTGTGAGGCCAAGGCTCTTGCCTCTGAGGCTTGCCTCTCGGGTGCCTAGTGTGGCTCCAGTGAGCACCGTGTGGCCTCGACCTCAGCCAGCAGCAGTGCCAGGCCTGTCTCCTCTTTTACTTCTGAGTCAGCTCCACTTCTGTGACGGTTAGTCATTGCTTTTTTTTAAACTTTCATTTTTTAAACTCCAAAAGAGCAAGGGGTACCGTCTTAGCTCAGGCTGCTGTGACCAAATACCACAGGCTGGGCGGCTCCGACACAGACATTTATTCCTCATCGTCCTGGAGGCGAAGTCCAGGACCAAATGCCAGCAGAGCAGGTGTCTGTGAGGGCTCTTCGCAGGTTTGCAGATGGCTGCCCTCTGGCTGTGTTCTCACCTGGAAGAGAGGGGGGGAGGGGGAGAGAAAGGGGGAGGGAGGAGGAGAGGGAGACACCGCCCCATCATGAGGACCCCTCATGCTCTCATCCAACACCAGCTAACTTCCCAAGGCCCCATCGCACTGAGGCAGGTTGGGGGGGATGGGACATCCAGTCCATCCAGGCGACCAGTGACATCTGCAGTGAGTGCCAGGTGCTAGCAGTCCTCTGGTCTGTGTGTCCCTGATGCGGCCTGAGGGGTGGGCGTGTCCTGGACCAGCGAGGTGCATCTCTGAGGTTCTCACTCTCCGGTCCGGTTGGACTGTGACCAGGTCCGGAGCCAGGACACGGCCTGGCATTGTGGGCTACTTCTCCCAGCCGACACCAATGCAGGGGTCGCCGGGGTGAAGGAGGGAGGCTGCCAGCGGTGGCAGGGTGTTCACCAAACGGGCACCACACTTCCTATCGGCACATTTTCCGGGAGGGTTTCACGTGTATCTTTTGGCAAATGCATTCTGTCACCTCCATGTTGCTCGGCACGACAGTACTTGCCGTTGTATCAAAGGAGGTGAAGAAACCGCCCGGCCTTGGAGCGGTGTAATCGTGGTGCCTTTATTCAAAGCGCCTTTGAGCTTAAGTTCATTTCGTTCCTAAAAGAAGCTGCAGAGACGAGTCTGCCTTGAGCGAATCAGAACAACTTCGGAGATAAAAACGGCCCTCTGGCCAGGAGCACTGCTTCACGTGGGAACTGGAGTCCGGGGCAAAGGTGACCCTCGTCGTTCTGTGAGCTGACAGGCGTGAGCACGTTTACGGTAAAAGGAAACAGAGGAAGTTGAACAAGTGACGAGTACGAGAAGGGAGACGCCACTGACCCCACACCAGGCGTCCGAACGAGTTTGAAGGGAAGTAGGGTAGTCTCGAATTCCCCGTTTGTCTTCTGCAGTCGAATGCTTTAAGGACGTCTGCATTGTTTGGCTCTTCATGCTACTTGGCAAAGAAGAGGACGTGTCAAATGTGTAGCCTCTTTGTTCAAAGAACACAGTGAGGAGACAAGCAGACTAACGCCCCCCGCCCCCCCCCCCCCCCCCCCCGCCCGCTGAGCCAGGTCTATGGGCTGAGCTGAACGGTGCGCCCCGAGAGCGGGGAAAGGACTCGCCTCCCGGAGGTCCCGGGCGCAGGGCTCCCCAAGTGGACATCACCACGGCTCTGGGGAACGGAGACACGTCTGACTCCCAGTGAGGGAGGCGCGCACCCCTCTGCACGGCTGTGCCAGGAGCGTCCAGGGAACAGAAGGCTCCAGCGCCCACAGTTTCTGAAGGTGCAGCCAGGGGACCAGTGTCCGAGGGCGTGACAGGCTCGGGCGTTTTCAGGATGCAGCTTGTGCTCACGCGCTGGGTGCTGGCACTCGCACTGCTGCCCGCTCGCTCCCTCCTCGGGGTGTGGATGAGGGCGCGTGCCTCCTGTGCAAGCGGAAGCCTGGCCGTCTCCGTGCTCGCTGCGCAGCTCTTTCCACCCACAGGGTGGCTGGTCACAGACGCCGCCACCGCCCGGCTCTCAGGTCTAGGCCCCAGGCATCCCTGATGTACGAAAAGGAATGTTACACCAACAGCAAACTGACCTTCGGGCTGTGCCCAGCGCTGATGGTCCGAGCAGCCCCATAAAGTGTGCAGGCGCTGGCCTGGTGCCGGTCTCCGCGGGGGGGCCCGGGCATACAGTGACGCCGCGTGCAGTCCCTGCCGGGAGACACGGCAGGGACTTGGCCTGTGCCGGGCAAGTGGATGTGGGAGCCCCCGAGGGGCCTTGTCCGCTCGCTGTGTGGCAGGCCTGGCGCAGGGAAGGTCTTCTGGACGTGGATTCCAAAGGGCGAGTAGGAACGTGGGGGGTGAAGTCTCCAGGCAGAGAGGACTTGAGTGCAGGTGAGATGCCGGGATGAAGTCGAGTTTGAAACCAGAGCCGGTGAAGTGGGGGCGTGGGCTATACCGGCAGTTCCCATGGAGGGCACACTTGGCGCTTGTTAGAAATTCACAACCAATCATAACAAATCCTGACAACCAGTCTGAATCTCAGATTCTCCCCCAAATACGTGACTATCTGGCAGGTCCAGAGCCAGGACACGGCCTGGCATTGTGGGCTACTTCCACTCACAGCACTTTATTTTCTTAAAAACACACACACACACACACACACAAATTTATCTTTGGATTGGAGTGTTTCAAAAGCAAACGCGACCTGCCTGAAACACCACCCCGTTGGACTAACACGAGGCTGTCACATCCTTCCACCAAGCCAGGAAGGCCAAAGCCGGCGCAGACACAGGGCGCCGAGTTCCTGTGGCTGGCGTCCCTCCGCGTGGGGCCTGCTGTTTGCTCTTCAGCTCCGCGTGTGCGAGGGAGACGTTCCTCAGGCCACAGAGCTTTCTTTGCAGACAGATGTGCCCTTCAGATGCCCTTGGTGAGCGAGGACGAGGGCGCAGTGGCTGCTGCTTCTGTCTTCAGGGCCCAGTTCCAGGAGCAACGCGAAGTCTTCATGAACAGGTTCTGGCCGCTTTCAAGCTCAAGACAAGCCCCTGCTTTCAGGGACCTCCATCTCCAGAGCGTCGCATCGTCCAAACCAAAACTCTGCCCGTTAGAAACGACCCGCCCTCGGGCCCGCCACCTCCCTGCCCGTCTCTGTGAGTGACGCCTGGTAGCCTCGCGTGGGGTCGCACGGTGTCAGAGCACAGGGTCCCCGGCCTCACTCCCGCTGTCGCATGTTGCAGAGCCTCCTTCCTCAGGGCCGAGTGATACTCCATGTGTCGTCACGTGTCGCTGTCCGCTGGTCCTCAGTGGGTAGGTGGGGCGCTTCCCAGCGGTGGCTGTGAGTGGCTGCGATGAACATGGGGTGCAGCTGCCTGTTGGCGTCCCTGCTTTCAGTGATTCTTCCCCTTGTGCCCCCTCCCCCCAAAATCCCACAAAAAACATGGGGCGCTCGTAGGTCCTTGCTGAGTTTCTGGCTGAGAGAAGGCAGCCGGCTCCTGTTCTTTGGTGGAGTTGGAAATGGGCGGGCCCTTGGCACGAGCAGATCTGTCATTCTCACCTCTGTGTGCCCTGAGCACCCTGACAGCCAGGCACGTGGGAACCTGCCACTCGGCATGAATTAGCCTCCCACGGGAGGCGTTGGCGTGAGACAGTCACCGAGTGGGGCGCCGACCGACCAGCTGCCTCCACGAGGGGCTGGCTGCTCCCATCCTTACGTGGTGGCTGTTGTGAAGGGTTAGAACTTTGGTGAGTGTGTGTGGGGGGAGGGGAGAGGGAGAGAAGGGGAAGGGAAAGAGGAGAGAGAGGAAGGGGGGACAGGGAGAGACAGGGTGGGGGGAGGAGAGAAGGGGAAGAGAGGGAGGGGGGAGAGGGACACCATGGAGAGCTGCTGCTGGGGCTGGGCTGGAGATAAGGTGGAGGAGCCTGAGAAGCCGCGGTGCCGACTGGACAGACTGGACAGTAGCCGTGTGACTGCCCAGTGCGGGCGTGTTCGCGCTGCGTTCACTGCAGAAAGAAGACAAGCCTGTCTGTGAAGTGCCTGTGAGCCGGCCGTGGAGCGTGCTCCGTGAGGCAGATGTGGAGACGCCGGGAAGAGCGGCCTGGAGGAGGAGGAGGAGGAGGAGGAGGAGGAGGAGGAGGCCATGACGCAGCCCGGGGCAGGGAGGCAGAGGCCCGTGGCTCCTGAGCCAGCCCTACGTTCCCGTGAGGGCTGGTGTAACCACTGAGAGGCGTTTTTCTTGCAAAAGGTGCAGTTAATCGGTACAAACCGGCCAGCCGGCCACCTCGGGCAGGCGAGGTTTTTCCAAAGCGAAAGGACTCACGGAAACAGGCGCGTCCCGGCTGTGGCTCTGCAGGCGCGAGGGCGGCGCCCGCTCCTGGCTTATTCTCGGACTTCCTGTTGGGGGGCAGACGGCGACGGGGACTCACGGCGAACGCACTTTCCTCCTGACCTGAGAGGCCTCGGTGCCAGCACAAGTCCCTTCGTGCGCGGCGCCCAGCATAGCCTGCTGCTGCGTTTTTGGTGTTTTTACTGATTTCAGAGAGGAAAACCAATGATGAGGCATCGTCAGTCGGCTGCCTCCTGCACGCCCCGCACTGGGGATCAAGCCCAAAACCCGGGCCTGTGCCCTGACCGGGAATCGAGCCGTGACTCCTGGTTCCTAGGTGGACGCTCGACCACTGAGCCAGCGCCCGGGCATGCAGCCTGCTTCTTTCTTGTTCTTGCAAGAAAGCCAGCCCTGGGGCGACCTCCCCTGGAAGCTGTGGGCAGCGTTCTGGGGGGCCATCTTTCCTGAGCGGACCTTCCACGTGTTGACAAATAGGGTCTCTGGTTCACATGCAGGCACTGCAGGGCCTGCTACTGACAGTCCTCAGAGACTTTTCTAATTTCCAGCTCAGGTGTGGGAGGGACCTCTGCCTGGCTCTGTATTTGCCGATAATCGGTGATCTAATTGCTGTCTCCTGGGAAGCGCCTGGTCTCCTCGAACGGGTGACGTGGGCCGAGACACAGAGGCCACTAGGCAGGGAGGCCGGGCCGCAGGCCAAGGCAGGACACAGACGTGTTGTCTGGAGGACCTGGGACAGTCGTGCACCGCAGACCTGGGTTCACGTGGACGAGATGGAGACAAGGGTCTGCTCTGCCCACCGGGGAGGGGGCGGGAGGGGGTGCCTGAGGGGGGCTGCCCGCCGCCTCCGTTGACCAGTTTGGGAATGAAATGCCTTTGCAGACGCCCACCTCCCACACAGACAGGGTTCAGCATTTTCCCGCCAGAGCTTCCCTCAGAGCCACGCTGACCCAGGCACTGGGCGTGGGCAGGAGGGAGGGGAGGGGAGGGCAACGTCGGGACCTGGCCCAGCATGCGCTCGGCTTGTGAAGGGCTGGAGAAGGTTCTGGAGTCCACGCTGATGCCTTTGTTGGGCTTCTCTCTGCAGGTGGCCACAGCTGGCTCCTCGGTGCTGCTGTTCGAGGGGGCCCTGACCAGGGCGGCCATGGGATGGTGAGTCTGACGGCGGGTGGTGGGGTTCTCCAGGTGCTGCCTTGCGCTCCAAGTGCCACGCGAGGCGTGGGCATGTGCATGCAGAGGCGTGCGTGGCATGAACGCAGCGTGATGGCTCTTCCCGCTGGGTACACCCTCCCCACCGTGCCGTGCAGCCAAAAACACAGAACAGGCAGCCCCTTGCGCCCTTGTCCACACAGGAGCACACGGCGGGCAGCCATGTCTGCGTGTGAGGCTGTGTGGGTTTCTTCCATCCTCCAGTTCGTTTGCTCTCGGCCAAGCTCCAGCTCTCTTTTTAGAAGGACCCGCCCTAGCTGGGAGACAGCACTGCCTCTCTGTGACCTCGAGCAGAGACCTGAGGAGCGAGTCGAGGGGTTCGCGGGGGGACAGTGCGTGCAGAGGGCCTGTGGTGCAGGGTGACCAGAGCTTTGTGGCGAGGGAGAGCGGCAGGAGGGAGGCTGGAGAGGCAGCTGACCACATGGGCCTTGAAGGCTGTGGTGGGCGTGGCTCGGCCTGAGTGGAGGGGAGGGGAGGGGAGGCGACCAGGACTGGGAGCCGCACTCCCTGTGCCTGTCTGAGGCTCACTGTCGAGCAGGCGGGGCGAAGACCAGCCAAGGCTCCGGCAGTGATCTCGCAGGCAGCCCTGGAAGCGGGGGGCTGGTCGGACCCCTGCATGTGCTGGACAAGGCTGTGGGCTTGGAGAGGAGGGGAGGAGGCGGGACGACGTGCACGCTCTGGCCCGAGCGGTGGAGAACGCGGTGCCTCTCGCTGAGATGGGGAGTCTGGGGAGTGCAGCGCTGCAAGTTGGGGTACAGGATTCGTGAAGGCTGGGTGCCTGTTCCACCTGAGCGTCGAGGTATCAGTCGGCAGGTGGCGAGAGGCCTGGCGGTCAGGACGGGGAGAGACTGCCCAAGTCACGGAAGCAGCCTATGCGGTTATTGCAACAGGAACCTGGACGTGGGACGTTCCTGGGTGTTGAGAACTCCTGGTGTGTTCTCAGCTGCAGGGTGAACCGCGGAGGAGGAGCGTCAGACTGGGTCTCCGCGTTGCCTCTTCGTGGAGCGGTCTGCAGTCTCCATGTGCCGTTGTCTTCAAGCCGAGACTGGTGCCGGCTGGCAGCCCCGGGCGGGCCGGGCTGGTCTCTGTCCGTGGGGCTTGGCCCGTCACACGTCCCAGAGGGCAGGCCCGGGTGGTTCTCGCTTCTGTCTCGTGTCTTTCAGATTTCAGTCGACAGAGGTCGGGGATTTCCCCTGGAGTCAGCTCTCTGGATTCTTTTGAGGATGTGGCCTGCACGTCCCACGGCAGCCACTGCGGGAGTGGGCAGAGGCTGCCCCTCCGTGCACGTGGGCTCGGCCATCAGCGTGGCCCCACAGCTCCGGCTGGACGGGCCGGGAGCGCCTCCAGGGCGGGAGCCAGGCCCTAGTCACCGAGCCTCTCCCACCCGTGCTGAGTAAACGCGTGGCCAGCCTTTCACATACTCACTCCAGAGAAATTATAAATCTAGGGGCCAATGTCGGTCAATGTCCAGCTAATGATCTTGTTTTTAATTTCATAAAAACAATCTGTGGTAAGCCCCGTAACTGACATATCCAGGTTAATATTTATTCTTTTTTGTTGTTAATCCTCAATCGAGGAGTTTTTTCTATTGGTATTTTTACAGAGAGTGGAAGGGAGGAAGGGAAGGAGGGGGGGAGAGAGAGAGAAACATTGGTTGCTTCCCACATGCAGCCTCACCGGGGCTGGCATTGAACCTGCAACCCAGGTACATGCACGTGACCCAGAATCAACCCCGTGACCCTTCGGTGTGCGGGCCGACGCTCTAACCACGGGCCACGCCGACCAGGGCTAGGTATTCATTTTTTAAGTAACAAGAGTTTTAGGGTAGGTATCGATAGGAATTCCTTCTCCCAAAATTCAGCCAAGAGGGTTTAATCCATACCCTGTCGAGTGGAATTGGTTGTGGGGCCTCTTTTTAGGCCAGGAGAATCCCTCTTGTCTTTGGGATGGTGCCGGTGTGAGGAGAGAGGGAGTGACCAGACACACCACCATATGCTCTCAGGGCTCCGCACTCAGCCCTCGCCGTGCCCGCCGGCCTTGACCTCCATGGACCAGGGTGCCCGGTGTGGGCATTGCGCAAACTTGGTCCTGGCACTGGCCTGGCACCAGCGTCCTCACGAGCGACCGCGTCTCGTCTTTGAGTGAAGATGTCGTACGCCTTCAGTTCAGGGCCAGCATGGCGACTGCGCGTCGCTTATGGGGAATGGATTCGGTGGAGGGGCTCCCCCACACTGCACACTGCATCCAGGATCGCAGCCCCGGAATCACCGCCTCCCGCTGGGGTATACATGGGAACCTCTTCTCTAAAGCGCTCAGAGGACCTGCTGTCTCCAGCACAGCCCGGCCCACGGGGTGCGCACTGTCCCTCGCGGGTCCCCCGAGGATGGTGCCTTTATCAGGCACACACACTGGTGAGGAAACGAGAAAAGAACAAGATAATTTGAAATATAGGTGGAAAAGGGGAGCGTTTCATCTGTTGACAAAAGACGGCCCAAAACTAGAGAAGACTTCACAAGGTTTATTTGAGCCAAATGTTGAGGACGCGCCCAGAAGCAAGGTCGCGACAGACAGAAAACGCCGGAGAACACGTTTCCGCTCCCTCCTGTGCATCAGAGTCCAGGGGGACACAGGGAAGGTCCTGAACCCACTGGCGGGCGGGGAGGGGTGAAGGCGGCAGAGAAGCGAGGCAGGAGTGCTCCAGGGCGGGTGAGCGCTCCAGGGTGGGTGAGCAGCCCCAGGAGAAACAGCTTTCTTCTGTGGGGGGACAGAGATGGTGCTGGGGCACAAGGTGACAGTGAGGTCTGTGGTGTCTGCTCGGTGCCTGCGGCGGTGCCGTTGAGGGGCCGCAACAAGAAAGTTACTCTGATTTCCAGCGGCGTGTATCCTGGATGCGTGTATCCTGGATGCGTGAGGACGGGAGGGCTTGCTGAGGATCAGCACGGCCTTGCCGAGGGCTCTGGGCTGCCCTGCACGGCCTGCCGGTCGGAGTTTGTGATCAGACCATCCCATGAGGCTGCTGATGGTCACTGAGCGTGTGCGGCCCACGTGCGCCCGCGTGCGCCCACGTGTCAGGTTCATGACCGAGCCTTTTTGCTCACATCGCCGACCGAGGAGATGTTTCCTGGGTGTGACGTGCGTGCGGGGCCGCAGAGGGAAAGGGTGGTGGCTCTGTCTTCTGCCCGGCGGTTCTGTGAGACTCACTGAATAACCACAATAATAAACGTGAACATCGAGATGGGCCTGGTCCCGATGGGAGAGAAGGGAAGGACGGACAGGGAGACGGTGGAAGGCGTGGGAGAGCGGCTGGGGGTGGGTAGTCACTGTGACTGAGGAGGATCCCTGGAAATGAGAAAATGGGGTGG
The DNA here is from genome assembly GCA_026230045.1 of Corynorhinus townsendii. Lineage (NCBI taxonomy): Eukaryota > Metazoa > Chordata > Mammalia > Chiroptera > Vespertilionidae > Corynorhinus > Corynorhinus townsendii. The sequence goes on along the minus strand of JAPDVU010000007.1, from coordinate 155,839 downwards.
GGGGCCTGGAGACATCAACAGGAGTAAACCCCCCCAAACCCAGAGTCCCGGCAGCCTTCCCTCAAGCACGGTGGCCCGGCCCTGCCCGGTGGGTGGTGGGCGCATCCTTGACGGAAGGGTGAAGGGAACAGCAGCCTTTCCTGGGTGAACAGAGAAGCCAGGTCACTGGGATGTGCAGTGAATCTAGATGAAATGGGTTCAGAGGTCGTCACCTTAGCAATTCTGTCATACGGACACCTCGAGACTCCATGGCACCAGCCCCTTTAGCAGATGGCCCAGCAGCTCCGTGGGGACCCTCCTGCGGTATTTCCTCCAGAGTGTGACCCAGGCACAGTCACTCACTCACACACACACACACACACACACACACACCCCACCCGTCAGGCGAGTGGACACAGCCCCCCTTCCACCTTGCAATCTCTCCCTCTCCCAGCTCAGGGGGACTTTGCGTGATTGGCGGTTCCTGGGCCTGACCTAGAAGTGGGGTGTGGGGAGCCCCCATGGTAGGACCAGGGGAGTCCCTCACCCGCGTACGTGACACCCGGCAGTCTCATGACCTCTTGACTCCTTTGCAGCCTCCTGCTCGGTGGACTGGGAGAGGCCTTGCTGGTTTTCGCAGAGAGGAGGGGCGCCCCAAGATGACGAGGTGACAACAGAAAGGGAGACGGGCGGCGTGGGAGCAGACACCCAGCTGCGGAGCTCCAGCGAGGGTGAGGACGCAGAGCATGGAGCAGAGCACGCACGGAGCAGAGCATGGAGCAGAGCAGGGCGCAGAGCACGGCGGGGCCGCTCCCCCTGCACCAGGAGCTCGCGGATCTCTGGCCGCAGAGAACGGACCGGGTGCCTCTTCCTCGAGAGGCTCGCCTGCGCCGTGCCCCCGGGTGTGCGGACGCCTGGGACGCTGTGGAGGCGCCGCTCACCTGCCTGGCGTGCGGCCTGCTGGGGCCTGCACAGACGCTGCTCTTCCTGCTCATGCTCCATGGGGCTGCCCCGGCATCTCGTGGCATTTTGGGATTTGTTTTGTGTGTTTACATCTTCGGAGCCTCCTGGGACATCCCTTCCTCGGCTCATGCGGGCTGGTCCGAGCCTCACCCACGCACTCATGGGGATCCCTCCTGAGGGCGTCCACAGGGCGAGTGGGGTGCTGAAGCCTCGATGTGGTCTCGTGTTCCTTCTGTGGGTCGTCATTCCCGCTCACCATTCCGTTAACCTGATGCGAAAGGGTCGCCACAGCAAAGAGGTGGGTACGCCCTGAGGGTGTCCTCCGGGCCAGGGAAGAAGAAACAGGTCTCACATGGACGCACACACCTTTCATGTTCACGTTCCTTACGCTCTGAGGCCATTTCCTTCCTGTATCTGAGGCGGTTTCAGTCACTGAACACAGGTGTATTTTTCAGGCCAATTAAAGGTTGGAGTAAAGCTCGAAACTGTGCCTCAATGGGACTCAAAATAAATGAATTTGCATGAAACGGTTGTTTGATTCTGAGTCCACAGTGAAGGTTTAGGAAAACAGTGCCGAATCCACACGGCTCTGCGGTGTCGGCCTGGGGTGTCTGGAGATGCAGGAGGGCAGACCCCCCCTCCCCAGGTCACCATGGGAGCCCCCACCCAGGTCGCCAGGTCGCTGTGGGAGCCCCAGCCCCGGGAAGGCTCCTGCCTACCCTCCGCCCGGGAGGAACAGTGGGCGTGGCCCTGGCCATTCCTTCTGCGTGTCCCTCCGCCACGTTGAGGCAGCAGGAAGGAGTCTGTCGACTGGGAGTTGGAGTGCCTGTCCTTTCTGTTCTCTGCTGGCCGTCCAGGTGGAGAACCGCAGGTGACCTTTGCCCCCCGGTAGTCGGATTCCTGACCCTCACCTGGGTGCCGGCCTGCTGCAGACGGAGGTCAGATGGAAGCCGGGTTCGGAGCCTCCTTGTTCCTTTGCTCCACGAGACTCTAACCGAGGCCGTTCTCTCCTGTCTGTGGAAAGGCTTCTGTCCAGCAGGACGGACCCCAAGCACTTGGGCTGCGAAGCTGTGGACCTTTTTATAAAAGGATCTCTAGCAAGGGTTTCCGTTGTTTGATCTTCAATATCGTGCTCCAGAGTCCTGTTGTTTTTAAAGGTCTGATTTCTTGCTTTGACATCAGTCAGAGGTGGCCTGCAGGGCGGGCCCGGGGTCTGTAAACCAGGGGCTGGCCCGTCACTGCGGCTGCCCCGGCCCAGGCCCTGGACAGGCCCCCAGGCCCGTGTGCTCACGTCCTCTATGGATCCTGGTGACCTGAGGCCTCGGTGGCTGCGAGTCAGAGGGTTTTGTTTGTACAAGGAATTTGCTTTGCGTCGAGAGGCGGTTGCTGACAGCTGCGGGCGTGAGGAGACATAACCTGGCATTTGTGTTTGTGGGTGATCTGCCTCTCGTCTCTGCAGCCCCAGCAGGGGAGTCGCCCTGGGAGGGAGTCCTCCCTCTTTCTAATCCTCACCCGAGGAAGCCCTTTCCAGGGGTTCTCAGACGGAGGGAAGAGGGTGGAAGGAACTTCCCCCTGCCCAGCCCCCAGCCCCCCTCCCTGGCAGCGAGGGTGGACCCCAGAAGAGCACGCAGCACTTAGCGCCCTCTGGCTGCGTGAGAGGCCCACAGGACCACCCGTCTTTACCCCGGCACGGCCTGCACCTCGGGAAGAGCGCGGGCCCTGGAAACAGGGACTTAGCCCAGACACCGTTCCTGGGCCAGCGGATTCACACGACAAGTGGAAGGCGGGGGGAGGGGCGAGGGGGGCTGCTTAGTAACAGGGTGCCAAGTCAGAGCTGGGGCCCCAGGGTCTGTCTAGGCTGTCTCCCACTCTGGCCAGTGGTGTCAATCATTCCTTCACTGGTCGGCATCCTGCCTCTGGCCCCCACTCACTGCCTGTCCATGGCTTCTGCGTTGTCTCCAGCAGAGTGGCCGCCATCCTGCGGGAGCCGAGCAGTCCTCAGGTCTGTGAGCTGCAGGCCGACTGCCCAGCGGGAGGCGCTGGATGTTCACACGATCGCAGACCTGAAGCAATGCACATCCAGCTCCCAGGGAGGCCCGGGCCTGCGAGGCAACCCGGGATTGAAAACTACACACACAGACCGCCGCTCTCTCCTGAGCTGGAACGCACGTGCCTGGACGTGCACCCAGAGCAAGCAGACCGTCAGTGGTTTGTAGTGCGCTCACAGCGCTCTGCAGCCATCACCACCACTACCTTCGATGCATTTCATCCCCCTTCCCCCCCCCGCCACCCCCCCCCGTCCCTCCCGCTGACCAGGCGGTGCGCTGTCCACGCCACAGACCCCGTCCAGGGACTCCACAGGAACGGGCTCATGCCCATGTGGCCTTGTGTTAGACTCGGGTCTAAACCCTCTCCTGCCAGCTCCGTGGGGAAGGGCCTTTTTGAAGCCGACACAGTGAAGTGCCAGCATCTGCACAAGGCCTCCTCACACAGTGGGACGCCCGGCAGTGGCGCCATGACGGCATTTTCCAGCAAATCCTTGTTCCGGTCACGGCGTGAGGCTCCACGTGCTTCTGACAAGCAGACTGCTTCTTCCTGAGACCAAGTCTCTGACTGACACACATTGTATCCAAGAGCCTCTCATCGTGCCTGGCTGTGTGCTCAATGGCTGAGCATCGGCCTGCGGACTGAAGGGTCACGGGTTCGATTCCGGTCAAAGGCACGGACCTTGGTTGCAGGTTCCCCGCTCTGGTCAGGGTGTGTGCAGGAGACATCCACATTGATGTGTGTCTCACATCACCGTCTCTCATCTGTCCTCCTCCCTTCCACTCTAAAACTCAGTGGGAAAGATCCTCGGGTGAGCACATCCCTCCCAGCCTCCCACCCATGCTCTGCAGCCCGTGGTGGGGTCCACCCAGCTGGTGCCAGGCTGCTGCGTGGAGCCTAGAACCCACCTGTGAGCGGCTCAGAGGCCAGTGCAACCCCCGCTGCACTGAGGGGGCAGGGACCAGGGGCCCTTCCCGTGGACATGGACAGGCGAGGCGATGGGAAGGCCAGCAGGGCACACAGGTGCCTCGGCGCAGAGTGCTGCCCGCTCCCGTGCGAAGCGCAGCAGCTGGCGGGCTGGGTCGGCCCCTGGTGACCTCGTCCGTTGGCTGGAGAGGAACGTGAGGCACGGGGGCAGGAGCTGGGAGGGGCTGGGAAATTGATGTGCACCGCCTCCCAGGGGCTAAGGACCAGCCTCTCCAGGCCTGACCCCCCCACCTGGCCCCACCCGTGGGGAGGTTAGAGCTGGGTCCCTGGTCCTCATGCCCCCTCACCTCTACCACCCTCTCCTCTCGGCAAAGGGGCCGGGCAGCTGGGTTCCTGCTGCAGCTCCTGCTCGACCTCGGGGTGTCTGAGGGAGCCCTCTCCATCCCGGCCACAGTCCTCTGAGGGGCCCATGTTCCCTGCTGCACCCCAAGGCCCCAGCAGCCAGCCGCCCCGTGGGCCTGGGGAGAGGGAGGCTCGTCTCTCTGGCTCCCAAGGGGACCAGATATGCCCTCTCCCCGCAGTCAGAAGGCTCCAGAGCGGGCATTGCTTTCTCCAGCTGCCTGGTGCCATGCTGTCCTGAGCAGAACAGTCAAAGGCGTCCCCTTCTCTGGTCGGGACACACACAGGCTTGCAAGGGCTGCGTCCAGCCTGCCTCCTGCCCCCCTGGGGCACCAGCCGGGCAGGTTGTCTGGCTGCACCTGAGGGCACCCGGACCCAGGGAATTCAAATGAGCTGTTTATCGTCCCCGTTGGGCCCCAATGCCATGTCTGTGCTCCGAGAGTGTCCCTGCGAAGCAGGGGTTTGTTTATATAGTTTTGCCGACTCAGCTGAGTTCTGGGGCGGTGACAGCATTGTTCCCCCTGATGGAGCGCCTTCAGGTGTCAGCGGCAGCTCACGTGTCCCCCGGACGCCCGACGCACCCTTTGCAGCAGGCACCACCCTGCGGCCAGCCTGCTGGCGTCACACCTTCCCCTCTGTGCCTCGGGGTCACCGCCTCCCTCTACCTGGGCCCCGCAGGACCCTGTGCATGCGCACCCCTCCACTCCGGGCCCTCCTGCTCTCTTTCCTCAAACACCGTCCCACCGTCTCCACACACAGGGAAGGAGCAGGGAGAGCAGCCATCCCATTTGGGTCTGGCTTGTATTTTGCAAATAAATATGAAAGTTGGTTTCATGAGCGCAGGCAGCTGCTGCAGGAAACAGTGACCTCTGACTTAGATCCCATAAAAGCCTGCAGGTCTCACCAGGGATCCCCGCAGAGCCGCCAAAGGCAGGAATGCCCTCAGCCTCCTCCCTCCCGGGCTCTGTCCTTTGTGGTCGCCCTGGAGCCCAGCTCTGGCTCAGGAGTCGCTCATAAGGGGCTCTGAGGCCGAGGGAGGGAGCGGCCACGTGGCGGGAGGGCCTCTGCTCGGGGTCAGGCTCCTGGCAGCCAGACTGCCTTTTCCTAAAGGGGTGGTGACCCTCCTGACTTTTCCCATCAATTCTTTTTCTGTTTTGCTAATCCTCACCTGAGGGTATTTTTTCCATTGAGTTTTTTAGAGAAAGTGGAGGAGAGGGAGGCGGAGAGAGAAACACTGATGTCAGATTGGTTGCTCCCACACAGACCCCAACTGGGACTGGGGATCGAACCCGCAACCCAGGCACGTGCCCGTGACCGGGACCTGAACCTGCGGCCCTTCAGCGGAGAACACTGCCAGGGCTCCCATCAGCGCCTGGTGCTCTCGTGAGCGGTCTGTGGGCAAAGGCCACCCTCACCTGGTTCAGCTCAACCAGCCTTTCTGCACTTTCCGGAAAGTCTATTTGTGTCTGAATGGTCCTTAAGGGGGCGGAGGTGGGGGGGGGGTGCCTCGGAGCAGTGAGCGCTCCGGCATTCTCATTGGGCTCCTTGGGAGGCAAGAGGAGCTGCTACCATTTTCATCACCCACCGTTTCCTCCTCTTACAGCTTTTTACCTCGCTCGTGTCTGCCTCCCACCCCTGCGGCCCCCTTAGGCACCCCCCTCCCCCCCACAGCCGCCTGGGGGAAGCCTCCTCCTGAGTCCTTCCGTCCTGTGAGTCCTGATTCTGTCCTCCCGTCCAACCCTCATCACTCTCCCAACCCCCCTGCTGTGGCCTGGCCAGCTGTCCTCATCAAATGGCCCCTCCCTTGGGGCAGAGCTCAGGACCCTCTGGGAGAGGGGAGACCCTGGGGCGCCCCCGCCCCCCAAACCCCTTTACTTGAAGGACTTCTGTAGCTGGACAGACAACACCATCACCAGGTGACAGAATGGCCTGGCTCAGCCCTGCCTGGTTCCCCAGCCCAGCCTCCTCTGCAGATTGTGGGGTGGAGGGGAGCCCGAAGGCTCCAGGCCCTGATGGGTTAGGGGAGGCCAGGGCGGAGGCGGGAGGCCTGGCTGTAGGCACTGACCCGGAAATGTCTGCGGGAGAAAGGATTCAGCGGCAGCAGGGCAGCAGGCAGTTTTATTGGCTGTTGGGGGGATGGACCCCCAACACCCCATTTCCACATCAGCAAGGCAAGGTCTGTGGTGTGGGGGGAGAGGTTGGTGTAGCTTAAGGGCTCACCCCAGAAGGGCCTGCGGGGTGAGGAGGGAGCCATGTCAGGGTCACCCTTTGTCACGTGTCCCCCCCCCCCCCCCCCCAGCATCAGGAACACGCGTGGCTTTGGGAGGGGTCTTGCTCCAGGTGTGACCAGGAAAGGGGAGTGTGGCGGCTACAGGGCTGCCCGGGCCAGGTGCTGGGGGCACAGAGCAGGCCCCCGCCTCTTCCCAGGGGTGTGGCGTGCCTGATATAGCAGCAAGGAGCCCTGGGACCCCAGGACAGTCTGGGGAAACCAAGTCAGGCCGAGAGACGAGTGCTGCCCCGGAGCATGGGGTGGGGGGCTGCAGGGAGCCCAGGAGGCAGCAGGGCAGGGCCTCAGGGCCTAGACCAGTGGTTCCAACCTTCTTTCGGCCACACCCGCCTCAGCATCTCTACAACCTGATGTCCCCCCCGCCGCCCGCCCCCCCCCCCCTCCGTGTCATAGAATTCTTATTCAGAAAGCGAGCTCCTATTCCCACAGAGGAAGCCTAAAAGGGCATGAACTTGGTCTAAACAAGCTTCCAAGGAACATGGCAGCCACGAGAGAGAAAAATAAAAGAACGAAAGGACAGTGGAAGTTCTGAGGAAGACATCACCAGAAATGGTTAAAATAATAACATGAAGTGACATGAGAAAGTAGCAAATAAAGTTTCAAAACATATTACAGCACTAAAATGCACAAATATGTCGCAATCTCTATTTATATGCTGTAGATGAGGCCCCGGAACCGAAAGAAATGCAAAAGGGTCACCGTTAACTCACCCTCAAACCCCCGCTTAAAAGCCAAACTGCCCCCGGGGGGTCTAGAAGCACGGACCCGGCATTTATGTCTGGAAGGTGCAGCGTGGCCTCGTCCTGACCCCTTCTGAGCCCAGGGCTGAGGCCGTCTGAGATGCACCCACCCTGGAGCGGCCCTGCCAGCGAGCGCCCCCTCCCCCAGCCCCCCAGCCCCTTCTTGGCTGTCTTTCCCCTCAGGGGTGACACACAGATAGTCTCATGCTATGGACGAACCTCTGGATAAACCTCTGGACACACATCTATCATCCTCCCCCCCTCCCCTCCCCCAACTAACTTCAACCCCACAGGCCCTCACTCACAACCCACAACAGTGTGAGACTTGAACCAATGGACCAACGTCCGTCTAGAAGGAAAAGACGAAACCAAGCAAGCCCCACATCCAGGAGCACCCGCTTTCTCCCCTCAGCTGGACCAGGCCTGGCCCCCAGCAAACGCCCCAGGCGCAGCCCGAGGCTGGAGGACCTGGAGGTGGTGGGGGGCCGGGCGAGAGACAGGGCCACGTGGGAGCTGGGGGTAGACACCAGGAGGCAGGGCCCAGGGCACGTGGGGCCTCAGGATAGACACACGTGGAGTGCTGGGCTCCTTCCCAGCTCTGCCTCACCCACGGCAGGGCCCTAAATCTTAGTGGGTCCAGCCAGACCCTCCACAAAATCCCTCTGACACGCAATCCAGCGAAGGAAGTGTGTCAGCAAACGCTTAGCACCAAGTACAGCCAATCGGGAGCCTCCTGCTCACTCTCCCCAGCGGCGCCGGAACCTCTGACCTGTGGCTAGCGAGTTCGATCCAGGCCGCTAGGAAGGCTGCGCCCAAGCCCCCCTCGCCCCTGCCCCGGGGAGATGGGAGAGCGTCTGCTTCCCATGTGAGGTCTGCAGTGGGAATGGCGGCAGGTGAATCAGTGATGCAAGGCAGGGGGTGACCACTGAGACGTGTGTAAACACACACACACACACACACAGATATAGAAACAATAAAATACTTTAATTCTCTTTACATGGCCACAGGCCTTCCCGCTGGGCGAACCTCGGTGGGCACTTCTCTTGGGCTTTAAGGCGAAGGCGTGGTGACGACAGGTGGTACCACACAGGTTGGTCACGTGTAGGTAGTTCCAGCCGTCAGCACAGCCCGCACGCAGGGATGAGCTCGCCGCCTCTCTAACTGGCACAGCCTCAGCCCGAGGCAGCTGGTGCCAACCGGCTAAAAGCCTCAAATACGAACCGTGTGTCTTACCCTTGTTCTGGATTTTGCAAAACACAGTTATGTATGTACATACAGCACAACAAAGTGCCTAGCGTGCACTCTAACATAGAGCACCAAGCCCACCACGGAGCGCTGCCCCCGCCGTCCCCATGGGCAAGGGTGGGGTGAAACCCGTGCGTAAGGTAGGGTGCAGGAAGGGGCGGGGCCGCCTGCACCCTTCCTGCGGGAACCCCAACACCAGAACTGGCTTTTGCCCTGTGGGGGGTGGAAGTGACAGAAGCCAGGTCACTATGTGGGGGCACAGGTGTCAGATAATCTGGTACCGAGAGTGATGGCTACTCAGAAGTTCTCCAGAACCCACTGTGAAGGCCAGCCTGGCTCATGGCCCCGGGCAAGGAGTCCCTGGGCGAGGAGTCCCCGGGCGAGGAGTCCGCAGGGGAGGTGTCCCCAGACGAGGATTCCGCAGAGGAGGAGTCCCCGGGCGAGGAGTCCCCGGGGGAGGTGTCCCCAGACGAGGATTCCGCAGAGGAGGTGTCCCCGGGCGAGGAGTCCCCGGGCGAGGAGTCCGCAGGGGAGGTGTCCCCGGGGGAGGAGTCCCCAGGCGAGCAGTGTCTGGGGGCGAGGAGTCCCCGGGAGAGGTCTGTGCTAAGGGGGCAGGGCCGGCTGGGGCTCAGGGCTGAGGCAGCATCTCTCAGACACACTGACACTCACGCGGGCACATGCCCCCGGGGACAGTGCCCTCCAACAACTGGTAGAGACACTGGCACCCTCTTCTGACACCGTGAGGGCCTTTGCAAAGCTTCCCTCCAACGTGTCCACGCTGTCTTCCCTGCTCTGCTCTAGCGTGACGCTCAGACTTGGCGTGGGTCTGGAGAGTTCTGGACCAGCCGCAGGTCTGTGTGTGCCCAGGAGGAGGAGGACTTGGGGGGAGGGGATAAGAACTCTTGCTGGTGGAGAGCTGGGAGGGCCACCATGTCTTCTGCCCAGGCCTCCCCTCCCCCGGTGGGTAGTCACAGCTCCCAGGGGCTCTTGGCCAGCAGACCAGACTCCCAGAAAGGTCCCCGGCACAGCCTCTGCACAAGCGTGCTGGGAGGAGAGTCCTGGGTGCTGTGCTCTGCTTGGGAATGAGTCTCCAGTAGCAGCGTGGCTCTCTGGCATGGGGAAGCATCCGGCCTCCAGGCCTGTGCTAGAGCTCCGCCTGCACCAGGAAGCGCCGGGCCCCCTCCGCCCGCACCAGGAAGTGCCCGGCATCAGGAAGTGTCCGGCACCAGGAAGCATGCGGCAGCAGGAAGCGCCTGCGCTAGGAGCTCTGGACCAGGCGTCGGTAATGGGGCAGGACCTCGTGCTCCGGCAGGTGAAGGGCGAATTCCAAGGCCACCAACACGGGGAACTCGAAGGTGATGAGCTCGCGTCTGTTCAGCCGGAACTTCTCCTCCAGTTTCTGCAACAGGAAGAGAGAAAACGGAAAGCACGTGAGCGCGAGAGACTGAATCCCAGGCTTTCTCCCATGACGCCTCTACCCTCCGCCAGGGAGGGTTACAGAGAAGCGGTGGTGGGCACGGCCGTGGAGGGCGTCAGAGCTCGGGAGCAGAAGGAGGCCTTGCGACGGGACTAGTGCTGTGGCGTGTGGGCACGGGCCGTGGAGTGTGCGTCCTGGCTGTTCCATGTTGAGATCCTGGCTATGGTGTGTGGGTACTGGCTGTGGTGTATGAGGCACTGGCTGTGGCATGTAAAGCACTGGCTGTGGCATGTGAGGTGCTGGCTGTGGTGTGTGGGCACAGGCCGTAGCATGTGGGCACTGGCTGTGGCACTGGCCGTGGTGTGTGGGCACTGGCTGTGGCGTGTGAAGCACTGGCTGTGGCACTGGCCGTGGCGTGTGGGCACTAGCCATGGTGTGTGGGCACTGGCCGTGGCGTGTGGGCACTGGCCGTGGCGTGTGGGCACTGGCCGTGGCGTGTGGGCACTGGCCGTGGTGTGTGGGCACTAGCTGTGGCGAGGACGCTCCTCCTCTTGGGAACGGTGACACTCTCTTCGGTGGCAGCTGGCCCTCCCTGCTGGCTCCCCCCACGTTCTCCGTGAACTCAGCACCGTGAAGCAGGCCTTTGTGTGTAACTCCCTAAGGAGACGAGCGTTGCCTTACGCCAAGGGGTCTCCTTTAAGAGAGAGGAGAAATCCGTAACGTCCCCCGAAGAGGAGGCCACTGAGGCCACAGGAGGCCGAGGTCAGTGACCCGTGTGTGATGGACGCCCTGGGGTGACCTCCCACGAGACCCCGTGGCATTACCGTGGCTGAGAGAGTAACACGGGGCGGGGCGGTGCAGCTAGCCACGGGCCACTCACATCAATCAGGTGCTTGACCTCGGGCTTCCTGAGGTCGCTGCTGATCTTGGCCGCCAGCAGCACACAGGCCCCCGCGCAGAGCTTCCGGTTCTGCTTGTTCAGCTTCCCCTTGAGAGCGAGCTTCTCGAAGTAGACGAAGGCCGTGGCCACCGTGGGCTCCTCGAGGCCGCAGTCCTCCTGTGCCAGCTTCCGCATCTCACGCTTCAGGCTGGAGAGGCGGGGAGGAGCCTGCTGGAGCCTGAGCACCAGGGCCCCGAGGACAAGCCTTCGCCCCGAAAGCGCTTCCCTTCCCCTTCCCAAGGGGACCGGCATTCAACATGAGTGAGACGCTGCGTCATGTGGGGAAGAGACTCATCTAGACCAGCCGCCACCAACCGGTGGTCTGTGAGGTCCGAGAGGGTGGCGGCCGTGGTCTAGACCCCGCAGCACGGGCGCACACGGGACCCCAGGGCGGCCAGGGTCCCTGGACACTCGGAGAGCTGCCCAGATAAAAGGGGACCCCAAGGAGGAACTAGGTCCTGCCAGAGACAGAGACTGACGTGAAGCGGGCATCCAGAGTCAGCGCTGTGGAGTGACCGTCACGTTCATTACTGACGTCAGAAGGCCAGGCTCAGAGCACGCCTATGAGTTCAGGGCGGCTGCCCAGCGAGAGAGCAGAGTGAAGCCCAAGCTCTGCTTACCTTTGGTCAAACCAAACACGCCAGCACCCGATCAGCGCTAGGACCCATGCGGACATAAATGCTGGCACTTACTCCCACATGGCGTTGTCACACGCAGTCCAGCCCCATTACCATGTACACACACGCACACACACGTGCACACACGCGCACTTGCACACTCACACACACACACTATCCTGGTACACAGGCACCACACGCCGATTTCCCTCTGGCACAGCCAGAGACTGCTTGGCCAGCAGACATGCGCCCCCAAATCGACCCATCGGCCACGAGGAAACGGCCTGGTTTTGCTTCGGTTGCTTTGCTGCAAGACAGGGCTCGGCCGTCCCTCCTGGGAGTGGCTGTGGGCAGGGGGCCATTTCAGACCCCAGGAGCCCAGCTCCTCTCTCCTGCTTTGCCTGCATCTGAGAACGCAGGGGACCCGTAACATAACATAACATAACATAACATAAATCGGACTGAATGGTGGGCTGCAGAATGACAGCGGGAATGATTTTTCCCTAACAGGCGCCTCCCCTGGTCCTTGCCAGGTCCTGCCACGAGACCTGCCCTCTGCCCTCCGCCCTCCGCCCTCTTCCCTGGCTCTCACAGAGGGCCTCCCAGCAGCTGGCCCCTCGTGGGCCTTTTTTGTTGGTTCTCACCCAAGGACATTTTTCCATTGATTTTTAGAGAGTGGAAGAGAGGGAGAGAGAAACATTGGTGTGACATCACATCGATTGGTTGCCACCCACACACGCCCCAACCAAGGCCGCGATGCAACCTGCAGCCAGGTCTGTGCCCTTGACTGAAAAGCAAGCCTGCGAGCCCCCAGGACGCTCTAACCACCGAGCCACCACCAGGGCTCAGGAGCCTCTTTGCTGAATTGCCCACATTTCGCTTGGACCGCAGTCCAGAGCACAAGTGTGATGGGCGCTGGGAGGGGCTGAGGGAGCACGAGAGGAAGGCCACGTACCTCCGTATTTTGCTGAGCGTTAACTTGATGTGAGGGAACTTCTCCCTGAAGGTCTCATTCATGTCCTTCTTGAGGTCCGAGGGCTTCACGTAGGCGATCACTGTGGTCTGCAGGGAAGGCAGCAAGGTCACACCTACCCCGAGGCCCCGGCCGTCACTGCAGCGGACGCCCACGGTGACTCCCACGCCCCACGCAATGGGGAGCCCTGAGGAGGCCGAGGGAGACCACCCCTGCTCTTAGCAGGACCGGGGGACGGGGACGTGCAGCACACGGCCTCTGGACCTCCAGGGTCAGCGCCTGGAGGGAGGGAGCCCCGCTCGCACAGCGCAGATGCGCACGGACGTCACCCCCTCCGGCCACCACCGGAGACGACTTGTGACTAAACCTCAGGCTGCACCTCCAGAAAGGGAGGAGGCACGTGCCTCCCAAGGGCCACTTCGAGAACCATGGAAGACGTCCGTCGTGCTTGGCATTCAGCACGCACTCAACAAACGTACTTTCCAATCATGGGAAAACATACGAAACGGAGACTCGTCCCTATCAACCCCTTCCTCCCTCGGCTCCTCCTGGCCACACTCCACCTTCTGTCCCTGTTACTCTGACGACCCAGAGTCCTCAGATGAGTGGGACCATGTGGTGTCTGTCCCTCCGGGACTGGCTGTCTCACTGAGCACGACATCCTCAGGGTCTGTCCATGCCGTGGCACGTGTCAGCACACATATGGCACGTGTCGGCATCTCCTTCCTTCGTAAGACTCAGCAGCGCGGGCAGGGCCAGTGTGGCCCCAGGCCCCCCATCCCGCCCCTGCCCCTGCCCCTCTGTCCTTAATCCGATGGAGCAGCAGCAGGAGGGGGTCTGCATGGGGTCAGGGCCCCCCGCCAGCCCGCTGTCGCTGAGAAAGTGGCTACCTTGCCCGAGCCTCACCGCTTTTCCTCGGCACAGGTGAGAACGCCTGGGCTGCTCCAGGGGCTTAGGCTTACCGCGACGACACACAGAACAGAGAGGCCACAGGAGCCTCGAGAGCAGCGCAAGGGAGCGGCAGCATCGCTCGGCTCCGGCCCAGAGTCGGTGTCTGAGCTGGGCCCACTCTGCAGGTGACGCTGCCCAGGGAGTTCCAGGAAGTCAGGTCCTCCTGAGCCCAGGTTCTGGGGGCTGGCGGGGGGCAGCCCTGCCGTCCTCAGCCCCAGTCTCTCTAAGGCACGCTTTCTGGGGTCCAGCAGCCACGACTCCTCTGTGTGGCTCATGTGCCTGGGATGGCCTATGCCACCCTTGGAGGAAAGACTAACCCCCCACCATCCTGAGAGCCAGCCACGGGGTCACCATGGCCCCCGCCACCCTCCTCCCGGCCTGAGAGAGAAGGAAAAGCGAGACCAAGGCTTCTTCCTAGCTCTCCTCTCAGTCTAACTGCAGTTCATAGTGACACACCGAACCCCCCGTGGTTTTAGTTACTACTAGAGGCCTGGTGCACGAAATGCATGCTGGGAGGGGGGCGGGGGTCCCTCAGCCTGGCCTGCACCCTCTCCAATAAGGGACCCCTCAGGGGATGTCTGACTGGAGGCCGTTGGACATCCCTCTCGCAATCTGGGACCACTGGCTCCTAACTGCTCGCCTGCCTGCTGGCCTGGTCACCTCCCCAACTGTCCGGAAGGAAGTTGGATGTCCGGAAGGAAGCTGTCCGGTCACCTGGTCTAGCTAGCCTGTTACCTTGTAAAGGTACAATCAGCACAGATGAGTCAAGGTGCTAACACACAGGCTGTGCAGTCCCTTCCTGGTCATGCAGGGCGTTGTGCAGCCACAGTGGCTGACACCCGGCTGACACCTGGGCCGGCACGTGACGTGGCGGGTCAGAGTGGCTCCAGGCTGCCTGCATGTCTGCAGAGGGAGCCGTTCTGTGGTTGTGGGGGACGGGGGCTGGGGTCCTATAAACTGATTTCCTCACAGCTGCCCGGTGGCAGGGAGCGGCGTGCGCACAGCTGCTGAGAGGAGGCCCCCAACCGCAGAAGGTACTAGAGACGCAGCTCAGAGAGGAGCCCGCCAGCCGCCCTGCTGGAGGCAGTGAGGAAAGGAGGGGCCGGCGTGGGGGTCGCAGGGAGAGAAAGACCACGCTGTCCCCACACCTACTGCGGAGACCGGAGACGGGATTGCGTCGTCAGGAAAGCAGGGAGGGCCTCCCCGGAGCTGAACTAGGGCCGTCCCGGCCACAGCAACGTCTCGATGCCCAAAGCGAAGGCCTCTCGGGCTGGGTGGGCTGCAGCGCGAGGGACTGGGAGGGACTGCAAGGGAGGCCGCGGCTCCAGCTGCTCCAGGGTCTCCGTGAGCCGTGTGCAGGCAGGCAAAGACGTGCGTCCCCGAGAGCTTTCACAGACAAGGCAGCGTGCGTGGGGGTGGGCAGAGCCCACGGGAGGGACTTGTCTGCCTTTGCCACGCTCAGCATCGCACACCGCGCCCGAAATTACACTCTGAGCCACATTCCCACCACCCTCGGGAGACGGCGGGAGGAGGGTTCTGTGGTTGTCACAGTAAGTGATCGAGAGCAGGCACTTGGTCGGGGGCTCGGGCCCAGAGCTGACCCCGGAGAAGGTTCTGTGTCGAAACAGCTGGAGGGTTTATTTTTCCTGAGAAAGGAAAGGGGTCCAGAAAGCCGTGCAGATCAGGTTAATCCTGTTGGTGTTACCTCAGTCAGCTCTTTCGCTCACTTTCTCTTCCTAATTGCTCCCACACTCATGGCGGGGGCACGGGGGGCACTGTGGCCTCAGCTGCTCTGACAATAAACAGCCTCCCTCGCACAACTTCCTGACAGGCAGGCAGCACACGGAGCAGGAAGCGCCCGGCCCGGCCCGGCCCGGCCCTGAGTGAAGGCCCGGCGAGAACCTGCAGGCAGCCGGGGCTCACACCCTCCCGTGTCCCTGGTCTCCTTCTAGGAACTCGGCCGAAACCACAGGGGCTGCGCCCGTCTGGCCTCCACACCTGCCCCGGGAATGTCTGTGTTCGTCATGACCTCTGACCTCTCGGGGGCTAACGGGAGAGACCTGCACGGATCAGAGTGAAAACCACGATGGGAATGTGACGGCGAAGCCAACTGTACAGGAGCCACGGAACCCCAAAAACCACAGGCCTTCGGAGCCTCAGGATCGTCCGCCTCCGGAACCTCCCGCTTTACGCCGCGTCCGGACCCTGAGGACCAGTGGCCTTGTGAACTTGAACAAACGTGCGTGAACAGATGACCCAGCCACATCCTGGCTGCTAACGTCCCCTGCCCTGTGATGCGGGAAGCCTGCTCCTAGGTGTCGGCCTAAGAAATAAAAACACGTCCTTAGAAAGGCGCACACAGGAGTCTCATCACATCCCTCAACTGGGAGCAGCCCAAACATCCCTCACAGGACGATGGATGAATGAACTCTGGTGAATTCATACAAAGAAATCCTACGTGGCATTTTTAATGAGCTTACTGATGCACGGTGCCTAAGACAACCTCTCAGATACTGAGTGGAAGATGGATGAGAAAATGAGAGTGCACAGTACGTGACCCCATTCATGTGACGTGAGTGTAAGCAGAACCGGTCCCTGGGACAGGTCTCAGCCGCGGGGGCCTGTGCGGGCGAAGGCAGAGATCGGGCAGGAGGCCACCTCCCGAGGACACAGGACGACCTGTGTCTTGGTCGGGAGACTGCAGGAGCCACGGACCCGGACTTAGAATGGGCGCATCTGGTTGTGCGTCACATGACAAGAAAGTAAATGGTACAGCAGGTCAGGGGGTCAAAGGACCAGCTCATCACAGTCAGGGCTGCTTCCCTCTGCAGAGGCCACAGGAACAGCTCAGACCTGGAATCCCACAGGTCAGAACACCCCCAAACACCGGACACAGCCCAGGGCTCCAGGCTCGAGGCCCCCACAGGGGCCGGGGGCGCGCTAACTCAGCTGCCCTGAGCCTAAGGGGACAGGCATGAGCAGCAAGGCCAGAGGCCCTGGCGACCCTGAGGGAGAGGGTGCCGTGCAGACCTCTGCGACCAGCAGGCCACCCCTCCCCATGCTCCACGCCAAGGCCTCTGCAGGGCCCTGAGGGGGGCAGAGTGGGGGGGCACAGGCTCGCACAGGCTCGCCGTCCACTGCAGGGGCGCCCTCCTGACATGAGGGTCACCCCGCAGCGGGCGTGCACCAGCCAGGCCTGTCTGGGCAGCCCACCTGCCCACGGGCCAAGACCACAGACTCAGAGGGGCCTCAACAACCTGGGCTGAGCAACCGCGTCCTCCGTCTCCTCGGTCCTCAGTGCCTGTTACACGCGAGGCTCCTGACCCAGGAGAGATGGGGCCAGTGTGTCAGAAGTGTCATCCTGCAGGCTCAACTTGTGCGTGTGCATGTGTGTGCATGTGTGTGTGTGTGTGTGTAAAGAGCAGGACAGCGACTCTTACTGTTTTTTTCCTCACTGATTTCAGAGAGGAAGGGAGAGGGAGACAGAAACATCCACGATGAGAGAGAATCATGGACCCGCTGCCTCCTGCACACCCCACACTGGGGATCGAGCCCGCCACCCGGGCCTGTGCCCTGGCTGGGAATCGAACCGTGACCTCCTGGTTCCTAGGTTGACACTCAACCACTGAGCCACACCAGCCGGGCTGACTCTACTGTTGAAAATACTGATTTTATACAAAGTCAGCTTCTCTCACACCGCAGGGCCTCCCACGTGAGCTCCCTGCCGAGGCCTGGCATGGCCCCCTTCCCAGCACCCATTCTCAGTATCCTCCCTCGGGGAGCCTCTCACCTGTGACTTCCAACCTCCGACCCTCCCTGACATCTACCACTTTCCTCATGACTTCTCCATTCATCACGAGGTCAAGGAGCATGGGGACTGTGGTGGGTTTAACCTCCTCTGAGCAGGAAGCACCTGGCCTGGCACACAGTAGGCTGTCAATAGGGGCTGAGTGGGCAAATCCTATGCTTGTTGCCCAACACGCAAATAAAGTGAGCAAGCAACCCGGCCCCACCCCCCACATACACACACTCCTGCACGCTCCATGTGAGATGCATGTGAGGTGGCCCATGCTCCGGGCCCACTTCTGGCAAGGGATCCCCTGGGCGCCAAGAGTGATGCTCACGTGACACACATCCGTGACTGAGACAAGTGTGCCGAAACGTGGGCGCCTCACGTGTTACCCAAGTGCGCGTGTCTACAGTGAAGGAGCGTTTCTTTCTCTGGAAAGTGAACCACGACGGAAGCACGCAGGTTCAACGCGGTGAATGAAAAATGAGCGGCTTGGGAACATAAAACACGGAGTGGGACATGTGTGTGGACCTGGCAAGTCACCCAGCCACTGCGCACGGAGGGAGAACAACCTGTGTGCACAGCGCCCATGGGGACGGCAGCCCAGCCCGAGAAGCTCCCAAGAAATGATTTAAAGAGAAAAAACCCCGACCTGGCAGTAGCCGGACCCCAGGCCTACGGCAGGAGGGGCCCGTGTCATCCCCGGACGTGACACGTCTGTGGATGAGCTCCCACCAAACCTCCATGTCTGTGAGAACGGTGCCACTGATCTCTGGGGGCCTGGAGTTCGTTAAACTGCTGACCCAGAGAGTCCTTTGCTCCTCCCCAAGTCGGCAGTGTGGCCGCTGGGAGCCGAGGGCTGTGGGGTTCAGCGGTGAAGGGAGCCAGGCTCTGCACCAGGAGCTCCGGCCCCACGCCCACTTCCTATCTGTCACTGTGACAGCCAGTGGCTCCAGAGCAGCTTCCTGCCCAGTCACTTAACAAATGAAGTGACTGATAATTAAAGCAGGGACCATACAAGGCCCTTCTTCCTACACAGTCATGACCTCTCTGTTCTCCCTGGACCTCAGGGAAATGTGTCTGGCTGTTCACTAAGCGCTTACTATGCGCTGGCTCAGATGGATGAGCTCCTTACTGTGTGCTGGCTCAGACTGATGAGCTCCCTACTATGCGCTGGCTCAGACCGATGAGCTCCTTACTATGCACTGGCTCAGACTGATGAGCTCCCTATTGTGCACTGGCTCAGACAGATGAGCTCCCTACTGTGCGCTGGCTCACACCAATGAGCTCCGGTGGTTGTTTTTAAAGAAGCAATTGACCTCACAGGTCAGAGTGGAAAAGAACTGCCCACAGGTCTGGTTTGCTTTCTGTGTCAGCAGCTGGGGAACAAGGAGGGAAGAGCAAGGAGGGAAGAGCAAGGGACAGTTTTAAACTAAATGCCTTTGGCCCGGCCTGCGTGGCTCAGAGGTTGAGCATCGTCCTACGAGGAGGTCACGGGTCAATTTCCAGTCAGGGCACATGCCTGGGTTGCAGGCTGGGGTGTGGGGTGTGCAGGAGGCAGCTAGTCACTGATTCTCTAGCATCACTGATGCTTCTCTCCGTCTCTCCTTCTCTGTAACCAATAAAAACGTATTTTAAAATGAGTAAGTACACTAAATGCCTTTGGTAATTCATCCCGGCTTGGTGGCACACTGGAATGTCTCTGGCTACCTGCCCAGTTACAGGAGGAGACGCGGGAGTAGCTGGCCAGGCCCCGTGTTCTCTGATGTCGGCTCGTTGCCAAATGTTCCGTGAGGAGAGGCCAGAGGGCAGGGCCCTGCACGGAGGCGCTCAGCTCTGAGTGGGTACCAGTTACCCTTTCATACGGAGGCTGGGTCCACCACGGCTTCCGAGACACGACACGAGGCCTGTCCCAGGAGAAGGGCCCGGGCTCACTGCTGGGCCGGGCTGCAGAGACACATGGGCGGGGGGGGGAGCGAGAAGCCGGGCAGTGTGCTCAGCTGCGCCCCCTGGCCGGCAGGGAGGCAACGGGGCGTTCCGGTTGCGCTCTCCCACCGATTCCTGTGTGCAGCCCAGGGGCAGCGGGTTTCCCGAAAGCCCTCGCACCTCTACCCCACGGTGTCCCGGGCTCGGCCTGCCTCCGAGTTGGTGCATCTCCCCAAGGAAGTACCTGGGCCCTGCCAGGCCCTCTGACCTCGGGGCCCGGCGCCCGGAGCAGAGCGGTGGGAGGTGGTCAGCCAGGAGCCGAAACCACACTCACACAGAGGAAAACAGGAAAAGCCCGAGGAACAGCAGCAGCGAGGAAGGCCGGCGTGTCACACCCGTACCGTCCCGCTTCCACTTTCCCGGGAGAGGGCTCGGTCGCCCTGAGCCTGGTCCATGTGTCTGCTCAGCAGGCACTGCAGAGCCACCCTCGTGAGGACTCCACCGAGCTGGCTTGACCTCAGCGCGGCCGACGGGCCCACCCTCTCCTAGTGGGTCTACAGATGCCACGCTTTGGCAAGTGAGCCGGTAGCTAACGTGATGCGTGCAGGCCAGTGACCAGCAGAACCCTGGACCGGCCATGCTCTGGTCTCCCCGTCAGCAAGGCACCTGGAGGGTCTCCAGGCTGAGCAGGGTCTGAAGGGGCCCCGTTCCAGGCAGCGCAGCCGGGGGAAGGCCTGGCTGCCGCCTCCACGCTACTCACCATGTATGAAGGGAAGATGAGGACCCGTTTGTGCTTCCCACAAGGCCACTGGGGGTCGTCCAGGAGGTTCGGGTCGTAGTCCACAAAGTCTCCCAGGTCGCTGCCTAAGGGCCACAGGCAGAGGGACAGTTAGGGCCAGGCCTCCAGGCAGCGTAAAGTGAGCGCCCGTGCGGAGGGGACTGAGGACTGGTCAGGGCACTAGCTCGGTCGCCTGCCTGCCTGATGTGTAGTCACGGTCTCTGGAGCCAAGAAGGCGTGTCCTCTGTGACAGGGACACCAGATTCTTCACATGACGATGTTCTTTCCCACTTTAGAAAGTGACATGTGAACCTCCCTGACCCCCGAGCACAGAACCCCATGGAGCACCGACAACGCAGGGACACGCGGATCAGAGCACGCGGCGCCGAGAGGCTTGCTCCTAACCCTGCAGGTCATTGGCAGCTGAGCCCCGCGAGAAGCACGTTTTGGGGTGAACCCTCCTGGGCAGACCACTGTGTCCACATAAACACAGATCAAGGCAGGCACATGCACGTGAGGCCTAGCGTGGTGGGAGCACAAACAGTGTTTCCGACTCAGCACCCGACAGGCTGAGCCCTCCGATCGCCTGGGGTCTCCGAGCAGTGACACTCTCCCCAAGAGCTCCCAGCGACCCCACAGGGTCGCTCAGGCCGAGCGGGAGCACCCCGCCTCCTTCCGCAGCCCATCCGCTCCCGCGGAGACTCACAGAAACGCTATGTGAAGAAAAGCCCAACTTGAGCATGAGAAGTGCAGTGAGGTGCAGGTGACAGGGAGGTGACTCTGAGGTGCAGGGAGGCAGCGAGAAGCCAGATGCTGCCCAGCCCCCTCTGCACGAGGCCGTGGGGTTTCCCTGGGGGCGCTCAGGGGCTGGGGCGGAGGCATCTCACCGGAGAGGCCACCCTGTGGCCGGCTGTGAGGCTGCGTGGCCTGAAATCCTCTTGCCCAAGCTCACACTCAGGGACCCCGGCCCTCCAGTCTGCACACAGGGAGACCCACCCCACACTGTACCCCAAGACGCCTCCTGCCTCGGCCCCCAGACCCAGCAGCCCCGCACCTGTGTCGAGGCTCCCCTGGGTGCTGCTGGCCCGCCCTATGGAGAGGCTGCGGTGGCTCAGGGTGCGGAAGTGGGAGAAGGAGGAGGTGGAGTCGATGGTGCCCCTCCGGGCTCCCAAGGCATTTGTGGGCCACAGGAACTGGGTGTAGGACACCGTCTAGAAGGAAGGCAAAGGGCAGGTGATGGGCATCCCCGGCATTGAGGCCGCGCCGACCCAGCGACGCTGTCCACGCCTCCCCAGCAGCTCTGCGTCAGCGAGCTGGAAGATGACCTCTATTCCGGCCGAATCTGCCAGAGCCGCTGCCTGTGGCTGTCCCTGACGTCCCCCCCTGCCCCCCGCCCCCCCGCTGTGAGAACGCTCAGGTGACGCGGCAGATGTGTGTTTGGTGACAACGTGGTGTCCTTGGTGCT
This sequence comes from Corynorhinus townsendii, assembly GCA_026230045.1. Taxonomy (NCBI): domain Eukaryota; kingdom Metazoa; phylum Chordata; class Mammalia; order Chiroptera; family Vespertilionidae; genus Corynorhinus; species Corynorhinus townsendii. The sequence goes on along the minus strand of JAPDVU010000007.1, from coordinate 134,396 downwards.
GTGGGGATGGGGTGTGCTGCATGAGGCACAGAATGGCACTGCTTCCCATAAACCAGCACTTGCAGCGCTCCAGGCCCCGGCGGCTGGAGTCCCTGATGAGGTACGTGACCCCTGCCCTGCGGCAGATCCATCCATGGGGCTCACCTCTGCTGTCCCACCCCCCAACTGCCCCCATTCCTGGGTGGACACTCAGCCTTCTCACCACCTGCCTGAGGACCATGGCTCAGGCCCTGGGAGAGCTGCTCCCTGCATGCACAGTACTGGGACGGTCTCCCCAAGGACACTCCACATGGTCTCCCCCAACAGGCTTTGGGGGGGCTCAAGAAAGACTGGATTCACCCGTCATACCCTAGACCTCACCCCGCAGCCCGGTGCGCTGCGCGTGCAAGAGACGTGTCAGCCCTGGTGCCCGGGGTCTCCGTCGGAGGCTGAGGGGCTCTCAGCCTCAGGGCCCCAGGAGGCCGACACTCCTGTCTGGTCGTGGGGAGGCTGCTTGCGGGCACCATCTGTTACTGCTGTTCACACGACCCACATCCCTGCACCCAGAGCATGCATGTGGACACGTGTGCGCGCACACAGGCAGGGAAACCATGTGCTGCTATGTAATCGCGGCCTCGATGGACTTCGCCTGCCCACTGGGAGCAGAAGGCTGGCATCACGAGCCCAGGAAGGTGCCCCCCACCCCCAGAGCGAGGCACGTGGCCTGCCCCCCGCTTCTGCTTCCCGACCCTGTGGCTTGGGTACAGGCTCGCCGACGGGAGCCAGGCCGCCTTACCTTCCCGTCAGCGCCCAGCTCCACGCCTTCCAGGCCAATGACCTCTTTCAGGCTCACGGCACCTGCTGACTGTCTCCCTCCGTCCGACTTCAAGTCCCTGGACGACAAGCCAGAGAGGAAACGCTGCTGTTTGCACCCAAAAGAGACGCTGTGATGCTCACTACATGAGGCATCATGCTGACGAAATGGACCGAGCAGGCTGCTGCCGGGCCTTCCCTCGCCCCTCGGCTGGGCTGACTCAGCAGCTCAAGGGCAGTGCCCGCCCCCCATGAAAGACGTGCAGCTGAACCAGCGCCTGAGGGAGAGAGGGGGTGTAGAGTGAGGGATCCCGGCTCCCTCCGCTCAGCAAGTCCCTCCTCTCTGAGACGGTCATGGCACAGGGACTACATTCTCCTGGGCTCTCACTGCTGGCTTCTTCTTAAATCTGGGGGAGACCCCCTCTCGACTCCCCTTTTATTAGACAGGAGAAAGAATTTCCCATCCTGAACAGCTCTCAGGCTTACTGCTGGCCATGAAAGAACTGGTGCCACAGGAGTCACCCCACCTACCTGGCCAGGCCACCTAGAAACGAGTGTCTTTCTGTAAACGACGCCCATGCTAATAGCACGCAGTCACAGGACACGTTACACCTAACAAGGCTTTCACACACTATCCCTTTCGTTCTTTTTAAAAATACAATCTTACTGATGTCAGACAGGAAGGGCGGGGGGAGGGGGGACAGAAACATCAGCGATGAGAGAGGATCATGGATCGGCTGCCTCTGCATGCCGCCTAATGGGGATCGAGCCCGCACTAGGCTTGTGCGCTGACAAGGAATCAAACCATGACCTCCTGGTTCACACGTCAACGCTCAACCACTGAGCCACGCCAGCAGGGCACTTTCGTTCTTGGTGATGCCCTTATCAGGCTGTTGTTGCTATTACTATCCCATTTTACAGATGAGAAAAACGAGGCCCAGAGTAGGCAGATGGCTTGCCAGGTCCCCTCTCCTTACAGTAGTTCTCACTAAGCTGTGTGTTGGAATCACCAGGGATTTTGACAACTCCAGCTGTCCAGCTCCCACCCCAGCCACGCTGATTCCGTTGTCATGGGTGCAACCTGGGTGGCAGGAGTTCTGAACGCTCCCAAGGGACTAAACGCAGCCATGTCCAGGAAGGACCGCCTTCCGCTGCTGCCTCTGGGACACAGGCCAAGGCCCCTTCGGTCGCGGCGCCGTGCGTGCCGGAGAGGCACCGTGCTCAGGGCTGTCCTGTAAGCACGGGGCTGTCTCAGCAAGAATACGTTTAAAATGGTAAAGGGATCGATGGGAAAGCGAGGTCCAAGGAGCCAGGTGAGTGGGGGGAGGAGAGACAAGTGCCCATCCCCCTTGGAGGAACCCAGGACCCTCTGATGGCTGAGCAGGCCTCCTCGCCGTGGGCATCCCGTGACGGACTGGCTCCCTCATCCTATGATGCAGAGTGAGGTCAGCAACAGCTTCCAAAACCCGCCTCGACCTGCTCCCAGGACTGTCTTCTGCAGCCTCGCTGAGGCGGGTTCCGCCAGCGCGGAGTGTCTCCGGGCCCCTGTGGATTGACACTAAAGTCTCCAAACTTCACACACAAACTCCAGTCGGTGCCCCCCACTGACCGGATGCGACTACGAGACTTCAGGCAATGCCATCAGCTCCTCCAAGGACAGTCCCCGCAGAGAACCACAAAGTCGCTGATGGTGCAAAGCATCCTGGGCCACGGAAGTGCTCTCGGGAGGAGTCCGAGCTCCCCCGGGGAGAGGTGGCCCCGCCAGGACCACGCCCCCTGAGGGCTAGGAGGCCCAGGCTTCCCCACTTTATGGAGGTGCCTGCCCACAGGAAGCTCACATCCCTGGTGTTGGCCTCCAGCATGCAGCTGAAGACCCAGCGGGCTGGAGCAATGCTCACAACCACGCCCCCGCCCCGCCCCCTCCAGGAGCCTCCAGGGCAGGGCAGCCCTCAGACTTCCTCCAGCAGAGAGGACAGAGCAAAGGGAAACGCCCGCGGAGCCAGGTCCGGGCACTGAGGCTGACACAGCCTGTGGGTCCAGAGCGAGGCCCCCGGGGAGACCCGAGCTGGAGCCGGAACAGGCTTCAGGGGAGCGAGGAGAAACAAGAGACCGTGGCCTTGATGCCCCCTCTTTTGGACCCGAGAGGGCGGGCAGGCCCTGCAGAAAGGCCCGGAAGGGTGCGCTGGTTTCCCCAGAGGGAGAGCAGAAAGCACCCAGCGAAGCAGCAGCCGAAGGAACAGGACTGACTAGTGACCAAGTCTTCACGTCTCTCAGATCACAGCTCTCATCAGCACGTTGCGTGAGCACGGACCTCACACAGCACCTGGAGGCGGGCCCCGGGGAACTGCAGCTCAAAGTGTTAAAAGCAAACGAAGTTGGGCTTTGCAACTGGTTTGAAAAGCCTCAGAGATCGTTTTTCCCAGATGCACGCTGAGTTCACATATGAATTTACTTATGTTCCGCCTCCTTCTCAGCATGGAACAGAGACAAGTTCAACGGCCATGTGTGGGTCTTGTCCAAAACCGCGAGCGGAACAGTTTACGTGTCGCCTGGACTCGCAGGTGTGCACGGCTGGTCAGGTCAGGACAGAATCTCGTGGGCGAAGATACCCTGACAGGACCGCCGCTCCGATTCCCCTCAGGCCCACAGCCCCAGGGCGGGCTGCTCACCGTACTTAGCTACAAGACCTCCTTTCTCATGCTAGTCAAGTTTCTTTTTTAAAAATATTTTTACTGATGTCAGAGAGGAAGGGGGGAGAGACAGAAACATCAGTGATGATAGAAAATCATGGATCGGCTGCCTCTGGCACACCCAACACTGGGGACGCAGCCCGCAACCCGGGCATGTGACCTGACGGGAATTGAACTGTGGCCTCCTGGTTCCTGGTTGACGCTCAACCACTGAGCCATGCCTATTTAAGTTTCTTAACCTTTGCAGAGGCCGTGAGCAACAAACACACTTTGAAAATCCAGGGCGTGTGCACACACACACTTTTTTAATTTTTTACCAGGTTGGCTGATGGGGGTGGGAGGGATGGGAGGTAGTGTGAGGAGGACAGGGAAGGGGCCACAGGAGATGGGGGAGGGAATGAAAACGCACTTGGGCAGCAGCCCCACCACAGTGATCCCTTTAAGCAAGAAGCAGACGTGGAGGTGGGCTCTCCGGGGCTGCTCACCCCAGGGGTCTCCTGGGAACCCCGGGCCTGTCTTAGTTTTGTCCCACGACACAGAGCAGACGAACACGGCTTCACAGTGGTGGGTCGTCTGGTCAGAGCAGAGGCCGGGCTAGCTATCCCGGTGCCCAGAGGGCATCCCCTCGTGTGCTCGAGGCCACACCACGGCCAGCGCCTGACTCCCCTGTGAGCGGGCACAGTGCTCCGTGTCCTTCCCAGAAGCTCGCTGAATGGCAATGAATGGATCTGTCCCAATAGCAGCCAAGGCCCTTCCTTAGGGAGCTTACGGCTAAGAAACCGACGTTCCTCTCAATAAAGGAAGTGACCGTACGTACACGACTTAAAGGATTAGCACTGGGAAATGCGTGATCCAAGTGTGTGTGGCCAATGAACGCGTTTCGGGGCCTCCGCCTCCGCGACGGCCTCTGGGATTTACTTCTGTGCCGGGGCTGCGTCTCAAGGCTGGGGGTTGCCAGCCGGGAGCCCCTCTGGGCATTCGCTCTTTAAAGGACAATGTGTTGAACGCGTCGATGTGTAAATAACTTAAGAGCTAATTAAATATTAACAGGGTTTCCAGATGCTTAAAAATAACAGGCCAGAGATTGGCTTCACAGAGATCAGAGTGTGAGGCTGGGCTGGGCAGCAAGGCCGCCTCTAGCCCGGCACCATTGAGGGCTGCACCACCAGGCTCAGCGACACGAGGCTCACACGGTTCCAGAATCCTCACGGTCACCCCCACGGCACAGCCGCCATCGGGCATGTCTGCCTGCGGGTCCAGAGCAGACGCTACCCCAGTTCAGAACCAGCGGACGGGCCAGGCTGCCAGGCCGCGGACGATCAGAGCAGCGTTCAGTCCTACAGAGCACGCCATCCACACGCCATCCCACGGGCACTGGCAGCAATGAGGGGCCTCTGCAGGCAGCTCCTATAAACAGCCGATCATGGCATGATTCGCCCATGAGGTCATCCCAGAGCCTGTCTCTGGGGGAACACGCATGGTGTGAGGAAGCAGCACAATTATTGTGTATAATTTTCACAACAAAGAGAGGTATCTTGGGGGGCCGTGGGGGGAGGGGGAGGGGGAGCCGGGCCAGACGAGGGGTGTGGAGGCGGGAGGCCTCTCCATGGAACCAAGGACACGAGTGCCACACGGAAGCTGCCGTCTAAAATGTCACGTCCACAGACACTGGGGCTCGGGCCCCGCAGTCAGCTCATCCCGTGACTGTCCGTCAACCAGGATTGCTTCTCAGTGGGTCTGTCCCCAACACACACACTGCGCAGGCGGTATTCTGTTGGGCTCACGAGTGTGGTTATTTTATAGAATCCTCAACCTCAAGCTTCTGGGATTCACCCCGACTTCCTTCCAATCGATCTACACGGCAAAAGCAGGCTCACAGTCCTGGCCAGTGTGGCTCAGTTGGTTGGGCATTGCCCCAAAAGGTTGCTGGTTCAGTTCTAGTCAGGGCGCACGCCTGGGTCCCAGGCTCAATCCCCAAGAGGGAGCGTGCAGGGGGCAGCCCCTGGATGTCTCTCCCTCTCCCTTCCATTCTCTCTAGGACCAATTTAAAATAAAGGCAGACTCACAGTTGTATGAGGAGCAGCACTTATTCATGTGTTTATTAACATTGTATTCCTTCCCATGGAAACGGCAGCCTCCTCTGCCCCACCTAGTACGTGCGAAAGGCCTGCGGGTGCCCCGCCTTCAGGGGCTGAAGCCCATCTGGCTCTCACGCAGCCCGTGTGCAGGGGGCATGCTGGGGCTGCTCTGACTCCAGGCCCGCGGTCTCCCGCTCACAGGGGGGACCCCGCTCCCAAAGCTGTGGAGTTGGCTGTCTGGGACGGGGTGTGCCCGTCCCCCCCCTCCCCCCCCCGACAAGACGCCATGGATGAACGTAGCCCCACAGGACACCCTTTCAGCCTGTCACGCAGCAGCTCTAGCCAGAGGGTCCAAGCAGGAGGTCCGGTCCCAGGAGGAACAGGCCAGAGGGTGGTAGAGGGCGGAGAAGCAGGAGGAAGCTCTGGGTCCGGGGCTGACCTTCGGCAACACTTTAGAGGTCACGCTTGCATTATTCCCACCTCCCTCTCTAAGCCTTTCTTTCCGTCAGGATCCTTCTCCTTAGTCACTCCAGCTTTTCATGATTTCTCCCCCTCTGTCTCTGCACCCACAGATTCCTGTGCCGCTCCCAGGCGGCCCAGAGGATGGTGGAGTGGGGGGTGGGTCTTAGCTGGAGGGGTGGACCCGGCGTGGGGGCTGCCACTCAGGAAACGGCAAGAACGTGCTTACAATGCCCTTTGTCAGCGGAGGGGGGGGGGGGTCGCCAGGTCAAACACAAACGCACGCCTGAGGGGAGAAGGCAGGGACTCACGTGGATAAAAGGCACCGGGACTCTGAGGCCTTGGCAGCCACCGGCGAGGAGAGGAGCTGGTTTCAGGCTGGGACTCAGCCCAGAACATGGTGTAATTTACGAGTTTAATCCGAGGAATGTTTACAGGACGGGAAGGCTTGATGTCACAGCGATAGCGGCAGAGATGGCCACACCTGCCTGCCTTTTGTGTAACTGGCTGCCTTCTGTGTAACTGTTGGAAAAGGTGGGATCTGGCAGAGCTTCCTCCCGCCAGCAAGAAAGATCAAAACCAAAGAACGCTCCCTTCACAGTCCACACAAGGACACGCACCAGGAAAGAGAAATGAGAAAAGACTGGAAGGAAATGGACCAAAATGGGAGTGGAAGCTGCTCACTGCTGCTCAGGGAGCTCCCTCTCGCTTCACACCTATGCACCTTCCAGGTGTTCTCACCCCAGGCAGCTGAAGAGCAAGTGAATGCGGAGCTGATGGTGGACCTCGCTGGTCGGGACGCACGGCGGGCGAGGCCGGGGGAGCCGCTGATGGCTGTGCTGGGGCAGATCTGAGAAGAGCAGTGCAAGGGCTCTCGAGACAGAGCAGGAAGGGGCCCAAAGCAACGCTCAGTGAGCACCCGCCACAGGGGCAGGTGCGAGAGCCTCCATTCCTGGTTGGTGTGCCCGTGCTCAGCCCCAGCGACAGCACAGCCCCAGTGCTCAGCCCGAGACAGCACAGCCAGTTCCACAGACGAGCAAGGCTGGTGGGTCCCACCTGGCTGTCTGCTCTCTCCCACGACCCACTGCTCCCAGCAGCACCCACTGTTCCCAGCACCCACTGCTCCCATAAGCACCCACTGGGCACGGGCTCCAGGTCAGGGCTGTGCTCTCTGAAAGGGTGAGCAACCTGAACAGCCTCTGAGCTGCCAGCAGATCCCACATCTTTTCGACCGACACCTGCACCTAATGAGGAATGGCCAGCGGGGCCGCGGCAAGGCTGGGCGTGAGGACCAGAGAGTGTGTGAGTGTGTGTGTGTGTGTGAGAGAGAGAGAGAGAGAGAGAGATAGGAAGAGAGAGACACACACACACCAAGGCAGGGGCACCCCTACACTGAGAGGGGCTCCAGGGAGAAGACAAGTCCCCTCCCCGACTCCCACCCAGAACTGACCTGAGGAGACCACCCCCTTCCAACTCAATGCCACATTCAAGCCAAGAATGTCCCTTGCTTCAAGCAAGCCCAGAACACACGAAAAGAAGGCTGATCTGCTCACACGGACTGCATGCTATTTACATTTCACATCAACCACAGGATGCTCGGTCAGGAGGTGACATGGAGCTGACGGAGGGCGAGGCAAGAAAACTGCTGACAGCCAGAGACCTGAGGGGTGTGGACAGGGACGGGGAGCTGGGTGTTGTCTGAATGCACCTCACCCTGCACCCCCCTTCATGCCGATCATGCCCCGGGAAAGACTGAATTCCCAACAGGAAAGAACGGGAAAAGAAGACAGCTATTAGAAGCATCTCCTACCTAAGAGGGCAGTAAGGATCCAGGAAAATTCCAGGGCAAATGGAATAGGGAAACTGAGGTAGGAAAGTGCAAGCAAGGCCAAACAGCCTTGGCCCGTGTGGCTCAGTGGATAGAGCATCTGCCCACGGACCAAAGGGTCTCGTGTTCAACTCCTGGTCAAGGGAACGTACCAGGGCTGCAAGTGTGACTGCCCGCCCGGGTTAGGGCTCGAGCAGGAGGAATCAATCCACGTGTCTCACATCAGTATTTCTCTCTGCCTCTCCCCTCCTCCTTCCCTTTCACTCTCTCTAAAAATCATTGAAAAAATTTCCCAGGGTGAGGATTAACCAAAACAAAGCAACAGAAAACAAAAAACCAAGACCAAACAGTGTGGGCAATTGGCAGCCAGCCTGTCCCTAACAAGCCATGGTGTCCCCAGCCGAGGACTAGAGAGCAAAGGGTTAGAAACCTCCCTAAGGAGCGAGCGCAGAATGGAGGGGGGGGAAAAGGCCCTTTCACCGCCCAGCAGAGAAGCCGCAGCCTGGGGCGAGGCAAGGCCAAGAGGCAGGTGCTTCGCAGGAATTCTGGGAAGGCCACACCAAGTAAACAGGGGCCTGAGAATTAAACTGCACCAAGACAGTCAGCAAGGAACTTGGAAACCTACAGGCAGGAGGGCCTGTAAGGCCTCGGACCCCCAACCTGCTCTTCAGATCAGCCGAGAGCCTGTCTGCGCTTCGCGAGCCAGAGGTGCAGGGCTGCTTGCCTGGCTTCTTTAGTCAAGGTGCCGGCTTCAACTGCTCTAACACATGGGCTTGACCGCAGTGCAGTCAGGTCTCCCGTATGGATCCATTTACATGAGAAGACTGGGTGGGGGCTGGGACTCCACTCGACTCTGGTGTCGGGGAGGGGCCTAGCAGGACCACTAAGTCAGGAACGCATATGAAGCCCTGCCAGGCCGGCCTGTATGCTTCGCTCGCAGAAGTCAGGAGCCAGAGTCAGTCCAGTTCAGCTTACACCCAAGGACAAAGCTGGAGGTGGGGCTAGGGGTGGGGGTTAGAGGGGCTGGGACGCTCCGGCAGCCGCAGAGGCCAGAAGACAGACCCGGAAGAGATAAGGCCACCCCGAAGGATGCTCTCCATGTCAGGGGTTCAAGTGCACAGTGAAGGGACCTTTGAGTTTCCTGTTTTTAAAACTTTCTTGGGATGAAGTTGGGAGTGCACATGCACCCGTCCCCAGGCGGTCTGCGCCTGTCGGAACCATCGGGCACACGTGGCCTGGTCCATGCGCCTAAGTACAACGGAGCCACGGGAGCCAGACACCGCGGGGCGAGCAGCCCGGTGGCAGGAGTTGGGTGGCTGGCTCAGCTGGGGGTGGAGGGCAAGGAGCATCACCCTTGTGCCTACGGGCTCGAGCTGCAAGGCAGGGAAGCCCACCACCTCATCCCTAATGCCCTTTCCACCCGGAACTTCTAGGGCTTATGTCCTGGTCAGGGAGAGGGCTTTAGTGTGAAAGGAAAGCAGCTGTCCACAGTGAAAACATGCTAGTTACCATGTACGTGCGCTGCAGTAGTTTAAAAAACATGTATGTGTATAAATTTACTAGCACAAATATTTATTTGAGCATAATTGTTTCCCAAAAATCAGTTTAAAAATCGTAATTATAAGTGGCAGTTATTATAAATAGGATATCTGTTCATGAAAACATTTAAAAAGCAGGACAGCCCGGCCAGTGTGGCTCAGTGGTTGAGCACTGACGTATGAAACAAGAGGTCACGGTTCGATTCCCCATCAGAGCACATCCCGTGTGGGGCGTGCAGGAGGCAGCCGATGCACGAGTCTCTCTCATCATTGATGGTCCTGTCTCTCTCTCCCTCTCCCTTCCTGTGATCAATAAAAATACATTTTAAAAAATGAAAAGCAGAACACTTCTTAGTCCTGCCCCTCAAGCAGACTTGTGCTCCGTTTCTTCTGAGGACCGCAGCACATGCTGCCAGTGGGCGTGTTCTTTCTCTGCTGGGGGACACGGGGACCGACTGTGGCTTTGTTCCAGAAATCACCTTTACTGCACCTTGGTTTCTCATCTATAAAAGCGGAGGGAGTGGCGAGCTGAATTGTTCGTATCCAAGATGTGAGGTTATGTCCCGTGAGCCCTGCACATTCCGCATCTGTATCTGGGACAAGTGCAGGACGAGTCTCCTAATAACCCCACAGGTGACTCCCCTAAACACCGCCGTCCTCCCTCGCCCACGACTTCGCCTTCTACGGTTTCAGTGACCCCTGGTCCACGGTGGCCCGAAAATATTAAATGGAAAATTCCAGAAACAAATAATCTGTAAGTTTAAATTCCGTGCCATCCTCAGGATGTCCAGGATGAAATCTCAGTGTCCGCTCCATCCCGCCCGATGGGAAACCCCCTTGTCAGTGCATCACGCCCGACGCCCCGCCTGCTGGTCACTCAGCAGCCGCCTCCGTTATCAGACCCCATCCCAGTCTGCAGGGGCTGTGCTCAAGTGACCCTCGTTACGTAATGTGCCACGTCCTCCAGCTGTCACTGCGGCATTGTTCCCACGGCTCTATTTCACTCCTAGTTACTGTTGTCGATCTCTAACTGGGCCTGATTTGCAAATTAAACTTCCTCATAGGTGTGTGGGTCTAGGAGAAAACGTGGTATTTACAGGGTCGGTACTACCGCAGTTTAGGCCTCCACGGCATCTTAAAATGCATCTCCCGGGGACCAGGGGCACCGTCCAGGGTGAATCAGCACCGGGACCATGCGCCCTCCCTTGGGCCAGGTCCTGTGTGGACAGCCTGTGACCATCACAACACCCAGAAGGCAGACCCTGCATGCCGCTCCCATGGCGCTCCCGGCTCCCACAGCCCTGCCCTGCCCTGCCCTGAGCACCTTGGTTCCCCACACAGATGCAGGGAACAGGTGTAGCATGGGGCAGGACTCAGAGGAGAGGCACAGAGTCGGGCTGGGAAGGAGGCAGCGCTTTGCAAGGTCAGAGCCTCACTACCTACGCTTTTTCCAGACCAAAGGGGAGCTTGCTGACCTTGAGAGGCGTTGTTCCTCCTCCGCTTCTGGTCCGCTTTGCTCTGTTCCTGGCTCCGTGGGCTGGTCGGGTTCCAACCCCAAGCCCAGGCACAGGAGGCAGAGTGGGCACACGGCTGTGGCACTCCTTTCCCGACCAACCTGTCTCCAGAGCCGGCAAGGCCCGGGGCATGGGGTGGGCCCTGCACTGTCCTTGCTTCACGCATCAGGAGATGCCAACATCACATCAGAAGCAGCAGGCAGCATGGCGAGCACACACACGTGCGCGCACACACACAGATACACACGGGGACACACACACACCTGCAAGGATTCTTTCTGGCTGAAAGAAGGTAGAACTTTTTCCTGTGACGTTTACACACTCAATTTTCAGTGTCAGAGAGAGGCCAGCTACTTGAGGGAAAAGACAGCACCTCCCACATGTGGTCCCACAGCCACTCGCCCAGAGAGCCACAGCGAGATGCGTACATACCCGGCCTGGGCGCTGTCCCGATATGGCAGCACGGAGAAGACACTGCAGAAGGACCGCCTGCCACTGAGGAGGACGATTCTACAAAATAAAAACAGAAAAAGAACAAACTAAGTGCTAAGACTCTTAAATTTAAAAAATCCCCAGCGATGAAGCGCGCATGGGATTCGCAGCGGTGTCTGCCCTCCCCGCCCCCGTCGCTGCCTCTGATCCCAACCTCAGCCGTCAGCCGGCTGGCGAGACACCCCGCTCGGCGGATCTGCAAGGAGCGCACGTGAGTCTTCCTATGTGCAACCTGCTGGCGTGGGCTGCCCAGGCCTGACGGCGCAGGGCTGAGCTGGGTGGCCGGTGCTGTGCCCGCAGCCACATGACCCCTGGTTCCCACCCTGCAGCCACGGAGCCAGAGCGACAGGCCAGGACCCGAGCAGGAGACACACAGGTGCTGGTCAGGCGTGTCTCTCAGCTGCAACGCATGAGCTCTGGGGGCCAATGAAGGAACAGGACCAGCAGCCTCAGCCTCCGTCCTGTGACACGCTCCTGGAAACCACCAAGTCCCCGTCACCGGGGACAGGACTGCGGCCACTCACTGCACAGTGACTCCTGTCCACAGTGGCCCACAGGACCCAGCTTCACATACCGGGGGGCTTTCCTCTGAGCCCCGGGCCCCGCATGGAAAGGAGAGGAACTGTAACTGCCTTGTTGGGACGTCGCAACAGCACATGGAGCACAGGGAGCCAGTCGGAGCCTGGTCCTGGGGGGTGAGTTTCACCAGTGGGTCTCGGACGGAGAACCCTGTGGTCTGTGCTCCACGGCTAGACGAGGACCACACGCGTGGCCTGTCTGTGAACATACACACACACAGAGGTCCTCTTCTCCCTCAAGGGGGATTCTCATCGGCTGCCACAGCCCCGAGGCCTACAGGCCACACGCCCGCTGCTCCCGGGTCCGCTCCCGGAGACCCGGCTGCCATGCAGCACCGTGCTGATTTGCTCAAGTAGACGTAATAGCAACTTCTCACAAGCGTCTATCCGACGCCAGATTCTAAATATTTTAACGAAGGGGCACGGGAGGTGATGCACGCATGGGGTGACTGACCGTGGGCCCGAGGCCGCGCGCCTCCCCGAGACCAGAAGAGGCTCCTCCGGCGGGCTGGGCTAGGCACCCAGGGATCCTCGGACACCCAGTGACCTGCCTCCACCCGGGTTGAGGGTGACTTTCAGCCTGGCCTGCTGGTCACCAGGCGGAGCGTGGGGTGGGGACAGAGGTGACCGATCCCCACAGCTGTGACATCAGGGCTCCATGTCCCCCGCTCTGCACAGCCTGGGCCCCTGTCCAGATGGGAGGGGGAGGTTCTGCCCCCCCTTCCCCTGCTTTCCACCCCAGAGAAAAGCATGGACCCCTCCCTCTCCCCGTGCCACGCGAGGAAGGCAGGCGTCGGGCAGGCCTGTCTGGCTTAGCAGACGGCACCTCGTCACTCGGGCTGAAGTGCGCTCCTTCCCACACAGACTTGCTGGGACATGTGCACTAGAATGAGAACACGAGCGCATGCACATGCCTGCGAAATGCGGGCATTCTTTCCACGGCTTCAGCCTCCGTGTGCCCCTCAGTAAGTGAGCTGCATTGTTTGGCTACACACGAGCTCGCACTGTGTGGTCTGGCCAGGAGGCTGGGAGTGGCCGACAGCTCGCATCTCATTCAGAAAAGCTTGTTCCGCCAGCACAGGGCAGGCTCAGCAGCGAGCAGGTGCCTCTCTGGTCCAGCAGCTGGGCTGGGGGAGGCGAGGGAGGACCGCACGCCTCTGGGCACGTCCCCGCCTTTCTCGGCTGCCACCGGCACCCGCCCGCTTTCTCAGAGACAGAGCAGGAGTCCCACAGTCTGCAGCGGTCCCCGCCCCGTGGAGCTGGAAACAGTCAATGTGGTCACCGAGAACACATCCCACGTGTGTCCCGAAGTTGCTCTGGGATCCGGGGGCAGCAGGCCTCAGCCTGAGCAGCAAACACGAACGCGCGGAGAGCTCGTGCCTCTGCTTCTTACACCGGCAGCTCCACGCAGTGACTCTAGAGCCCCGTGCGGGGTCCCGACCTGGGGGTTCCTGTGAACGTGCCGACTCACTCTTTGTGAGCGCCAGGCAGCGTCCATCCTGCACACGCACACGGATGTCAGACTCGCGGCCCCTACACACGTGTGTGTTTGCAGAAGCAGATCAGACACAGCACAGGACGACATGACAGCCCCTCTCTGTTCCAATGGCCCGACGGGCTTTGGAAACTGGCGCCTCCACGTCTCCCTCCGGACACGGGTGCCCTCTCTCCTACCCGAGTGGCCTGTGAAGCTGTTTCCCGTAGGATGAGCAGGAAGCAGTACACGGAAGGGGAGGGCTTCCAAAGAGGCACTAACTGCAGAGCGCTGGGCCTCTGAGGGTTAGAGAGCACAGTCCCCTACCCGGGATCCGTCAGCGCGGCAGCCCCACGGCTGGGCTCTCTCAGGTCCAGGGTTTGCCAAACCCTCCCAGGAGCCTCCCTCTAACCTTCTTCACGCAGCCCCTTTCTGTGCTTAGGAACATGTTTCTGGTCTGAGGGAACTTGCGCCCCTGGTGAGATGTCGGAGGGCTAGGGACAGCGGGAAATGCACTCGGCCCCCCACAGCCGACAGAGCCCCATGGCCCACGTGCACTGTGTCTGCCTTCAACCCCGTAGCCTGGTGTCTGAGCAGACGGTCCAGGGTCACCCAGGGCTTGTAGTGTTGCCTCTGATGCCCCAAACCAGCATCTGCTCTACTCCTAGACCTCGAGGCGTCTCTCTTGGCCATGAGGAGGCTGGAGGTGTCCAGGTGCAATGTTCCAGTTGGGCAGGAATGTTCTCCGGACAGAGAGCAAGCAGCCGACTTCAGAAGTTGGAGCAAAGAGAACGGCACGCACCACGTGGTGGCTGAGTCAGTGACGCAGGAACACAGCCCAGGCGTCCACGGGCCAGGCGTCCACGCGGGTGCCGGCACACAGACAGAAACACACTCTCATACGCTGCAGTTCACCCTCAGGTGCCCAGGGAGCAGGAAGGAACACCCTGAGAACGTGTCGAGCCGTGTTCCCCACAGGATGTGGGGAGTCCTGGCCCTGTGAATGCGGCCTCACCTGGAGCCAGGGGCCTTGCAGGGGCAGCCAGCCTCGGATGAGGCCGTGCTGGACGGGGTGCGCCCTAGATCCAGGGACTGGGTTCAACAGGAGTGGGGTTCGGAGAAACCCAGACACCAAGGGAAGACGGCCACGAGATGGGCGGTGGAGGCGGGAGGCACCCACGGAGGAGAGGGACCTGAGCCTGAGCAAGCGCGTGGCCCCGTGCGGAGAACAAGCCAAGTGTTTGGTGCCATGTGCAGACCGTGTGGCGGAAGATGGTGTGATGAGTTATGTTTTTTTCACAGAGAGAGGGGGGGAGGAAGGGAGGGAGAGAGAGGAACATCCATCGGTTGCCTCTCAGACACACCCAGTTCTTTTTCTGCCTTCACACGGGGACGGGCTGGCGATGGGACTTGACATGTTGGACTTGACAGTTGGAAAAGAAAGCACTGCTTGGCTGGGTTTGGGGAGAATAAAGATTTCAGGAAGTTCAGACTACGAAGTGGATGCCGGGTTGCCGGCTGGATCCCAGTCGGGGGTGTACAGGAGGCAGCGGATCGATGATTCTCTCACTGATGTTTCTCTCTCTCCCTCTCCCTTCCCCTCTGAAATCATGGGAGTGGCCGTGGAGATGGCGGTGGGAGTCATGAAAAGAAGACTAGCAGCTCCGTGATGCTAGTACCACCAGCCTGTATGGCGTAGGCCTGCAAGGCATCTCCCCACCTGACTTGTGCCAGCTCCGCACCCCCACCCCCGCGCTCCGACGCCCTGTGCCGCCTCACTCACCACTGTGCTGGCCATGCTTCCCTTCGTTCCGGGCTCCCCCTTCCCCGTGCTCACCTCTTGGCCCCGTTCCTGCTCCAGGACCTGTCCCGGGCCCAGTCCACTGCAAGGCCAGTCGTCTAGGTCCCTCTTCTCCGTGGCGCCCTCCCTCCTCCGCCCCCGGAACTGGACCAGTGCTGTCCCATGCACCCGCCAACGAGGCAGGGCCCAGAGCAGCTGAGCGGCTGAGGGGTGTGTGTGGGGGGGGAGGGGGGGAGGGGATGCGGAGAGAAGGGGGGGACGCAGAGAGGGGGGGGACGTGGAGACGCCGAGGCCCCGGCCGTATCTCCCCGACGTCACTGACCACGAGGCTGACAGGAGTTTTGTGCTGCTTTCCGGGTAACACAGGGTTGTCTTTCTCACGTCTGGCTTCCAGTTTCTGATCTCCCCCTTTCTGCCTTAAACTGCGCCGAACTCTCAGGGTCCGGGCAGGCGTTGCGTCGAGGACAGAGGCCCTCCCTCCCGCCAGCCGCCCTCTGGTCCCGGCGGAGCCGGAGCCTCTGCCACGGCAGCCGATCTGGGGACCGAGGCGGCTCCACACGGGAACACCAAGCGCCCTCTCCGCCTGCAGCCTGGGTCACAGGAGGTGGGAGGGGCCCCGAGGGGTCAGAGGTCGGGCCGAGTGGCTCCCTTCCCCGGGGCCGGATGAGGTGGGCACAGCGGCACTGAGGCCCTTCTGTTCTCAGTCTAGACCTTCGCCGCCTCCTCCGTGAAGCCTCGTCCCCCCCCAGCGTGGGCAGGAAACCTGTGTGAGTGGCCCCGACACACGCCGTGGGTGTGTCCTGAATGCCACTGAGGGGGGCATGGGAGGCCACCCCCCCATCCACTCCCCCCCAGGGCTTCTGCAAGCTTAGCAAGACCCTCCTGCCCACCACGGACCGCAGCCGTCCACTGTCCCTGACCTCTCCCTCCTCCCTCAGGACAGTCAGCCCCCGCCCTCAGGATAGTCGGTCCCCCTCCCTCAGGACAGTCAGCCCCCCTCCCCCCTCCCTCAGGACAGCCGGCCCCCTTTCCCTCTCCCCCCTCCCTCAGGACAATGGCATGGCAGCCATGGGCATTCCTTTCCTCTCTCGAAAAGCTGGGCCACATCCTCCCACTCGTCAGTTCCCGACCCCAGTTCCCTCCGTCACCTCAGGACTCTATTGTTCCCCTGGTGTCCTCCGGCCCGTCTTCCATCTAAGAACATCCCTCGTTGCTCCTAAACCTCCTTTCTTCTTGCCCCTTTGGCGCAGGAGAGTTCTCACCTGGGCCACTAGTCCCGACTGGCCAGGCCATGGCACAGCCTGCTGTTCCCCCACAGCGGCCAGCGCTTGCTTCCTGTCCCAAATCCCAGTCCTCAGACGTCAGATAAGCACGCGGCCTCTCCTGCCCCTCAGCAACTTCCCGCAGGACTGCCCGCAGCGCGTGCTCTCGGCTGTGCCTGTGGCTCCCGGGGCGAGGCTTTGCCGAGGAAGGCAGGGCGGGTCCGTAATGGCACCTGTGATGCCGTTAGTGCACACTCTGCATTAGCCGCACCCCCACTGCCCACCGGCCCGGCGGTCACCTGGCCTGTGCTCTCGACACACCCGGAGGTGGGGGTGCGCGTCACACAGCCGCTCCTGTGGCTCTGCCACTGACTTTACTAGGAACTGAAGGCTTCCCTGCCTCTTTCGCGGGTGAAGAGAGGGTGGACAGAAACAGAAACGTGGCTAAAGGGTGAGCAGTCACACAAACACGGCTTAAGGAAGGCTGGGTTCAGGGACTGGGAGCCACAGAAGACAAAACACAGCGGTTAAATGAGCGAGGCGCATGACCGTAAGGGAGTAAGGGGGGGAGAGCGAGGCGGAATAGTCTATTAACAAATCCAGTTGGGTACGTTTTAACTAAAAACCTTGTACTTAAAATAGAAAATATGTTGACTGTGCAAATATTATTGGACAAAAGAGCTCAATGTTGCTATTCTAAAATTACTGGATAGCCCTTAATTATGTTCTCTGTTCAACCAAGGCTTCAAAAGTAGGAGTAAACTTCAGGAAAACAAGTCTGTGAACTGTAATCTTGATGGTTCATGTTGTACAACGTGTTTTACAGCAAATCCGTCGTGCCGGGCCCTAATCCTCCCAGGAGGCCAACAGCCTTCCGTCTGCATGGACTAGACATTAGGGGCCTTTTGCAACCAGAAGACCAAGCAGAGTGGTCGGCCCTGGGACAGTGTCCCTAACGCCCCCGTTCGGGGGACCCACTACCCATGTCACAGGTCAGCAGAGGGAGCTGCCCCTCAGGGCGCAGCACCAGGGACCCCAAGCCACCTTGGGCTCTGGCCCAACACTGCCCTCGCTGCCACGAATGCACGCAGCCACCCCTCGCCGACGCCCAGCAGCGACGACTCCGATCTGCGTGTCCTGGGACAGGGTCCTATCAGGGTCATGTAAGCTTTCCGAAAGGCCACATGGAGGAGAGCTGGAGAAACAGGTGCCGGTGCCACCGGCCAGGCAGTGCGGCCGGTGCCCAGGGCACCTACGGGCGAGGCCATGGCTCCCCCTCCTGCAGCTGCACAGCCGCACCCCAACGCGCCCCACACAGCCCTGGGGGCATCAGCTGACCAAGGCACACGGCCCAGGTGAGAACAGAAAACAGCCCAACAAAGCAGAAAAAGGGAAAAGACAAAACACGAAAATTCAACTGTTTTTCTCTTCAAAGGGTTCCGTGCAAATATATTTGTGTTGTATTCAAGACTCAGTGCGGCCCTGGCCGGTGCAGCTCAGTGACCAGAGCCAGTCGGCCTGCCACTGAAGGGTCCCGGGTCGATTCCCATCAGGGCACAGGCCTGGGTTGTGGGCTCGATCCCCAGTGGGGGACTTGCAGGAGGCAGCCGATCCATGATTCTCTCTCATCATGGATGTTTCTGTCTCTCCCTCTATGAAATCAATAAAAATATATTATAAAAAACAAAAGACACAGTGTGTGGTTAACCTAAATCTCACCGAGCCTCTGGGCAGTGTGAGGAAGCACTGCCTTCTACAGACTTCTCGGGACGATTCTGGCGGGAGGGGGGTGAAAGGTCATGGGAGAGCCTGCGCTTCACTTGGCCGGGTCTGGCATCAGGCTTCCCCTCGCCCTTCCCCCCGGACCCACCCCTCCTACAACCGGGAGACCGAGGCGGTGTCTGAATGTAGTACCTGCCGTTCCTCGTGTCGTGCTGCCGCATGTTCTTGATGAAATGTATCTTCTTAAAGCTCTTGGGTCTGGGCGAACCTGAGAGAGTCCGACATCTGAAAAACAAGGTTATTTAAAAAACACAGTCAGTGGCCCCCTGGACAGCCGAGCCATCTCCACACAAAGACAGGAAGGAAAGACCAGACAAACGGGTGAGTCACCCCAGGATAATGAGGACAATATGGCTGGGAGCAAGGAAGCTTAAAAAAAAAAACCGAGGACAGACAACTTCCTTGATGATGCTGATAGCAATTTATACGCGTCTCCAAAAGCCAGCTCATGAAAACCATTGTCCTCAGTCACAAGCACACAGCCTACCGGATTCCAAAGACATCAGTCTTTCTTGCCATCCTAAAAACCCTCCTGCATCAACGCAGGGCACAGAAACAGAAAACGGTCGACTTAAGGGTTCGGAGGGGAAGCAGCACCGGTGCAAAGTGGTGGAAAGTCCGTGTAAAACAACCCGGAACCATCTTTCTTGTCAGCAGCCTCTGGCCTGAGCTGCTTCGGTTTCAACTTGGCTCCACCTGGAGCTGCACTCAAATGAGAGGGGGCGGCTTCTTTTCCTTTTCAGATAAATTTTAAATAAATATTTGTTGGACAGAGCAACTTGGATTGAAGTTATTTTTTCCTGGAACATACGACATGGCTTGCACGGCGGGGCTGACAGCACGGCCCGTGGGCTGAAAGGTCTTTTGTGTGTGTGTTTTCACAGCTACCGGGTGCATGCCAAGCTCCACAGCTGCAGCAACACCAAGGAGAGCAGAACACCCAGCGCCGAGCATGTTCAGCCTTTTCTTGGAGAAGGAGCTGTGACTTTCTCTTTGGGTTTTTGCTACCGAATACTGCTGTTCACTTAGACCTTTCTGACCACGGGCCCCCAGGGCTGATTCTGCCCTTGGGAGTGGGGACCCCAGAACTTAGCCTCAGAGAGGAAGTTGCGGGGAGCTGTGCCCACTGCCGAAGCCACAGCGAGATCCGGGCTGGGTCCCCAACTTCAGTCAGGTCTGAACTTCGAGGCTTCAGGGACTAGAGTAACAAGGCAACCAACAAGCAGGTGGGTGTGGGCAGGCTGAGGACCCGATGGGCAGGGTCACAAACCCACAGCCACCCAACCTCTCAAATCCCTCAAGGGCCAAGCTCAGGAAATTAGGTCCAGACCTCGGGGTGTCCATCCCCCGAGCCCCCTTACCCACCTCTAGGAAGGGCCAGTCTTTCTAGAAGCCTTTCACCAAAGGGCACTGACATTGATTTACTTTCTGAGAAGCAACCCCTTCAAATGTGACTTTAACTTGCAAACAATCACAGTGGAGCCATGAGTGAGACAGAAGCAAAGGTGTGACATCAGGTATGTGGTGACTCTGCAGCAAAAGGGGGTTCCCTGGCCTTGGGTCTAGTCAGGTCGCTGCACCCGAGCAGGGTCCGCAGCCTCCACCCGCAAACTCATCCCTTCCCTGGCGCTGCTGTGAGGGTTCCGGCGGTGGCGTATACCAGAGCTTCACCAGCTGTAGGTGGTGCATGATGCGGTTAAATGGGAATAAATATGCACATCTATGCACTTGCACATGGATGCACATATGCACACATGTTTCAGGTGTTGTAGTTATTAAGACCATCAGCCTCAAAGGGTGCACACCTTGTCACCACCCGCCCCTATGTTGAAAGTGCAGTCCTTGTCAAGGGTCCTGAGTTCTTGGTTTTAAATAGGTTCTTTCAAAGACCTGCACGGCCTGCTGGAGGGCATTTAGCTGAGCTTCCTGTGGACTTGGGGGGAAGCACCCCCAAACCCCACTCCCCCAGGTTCAGTCTCCTTGGGGCTCCTCCTGCCTTCTCGGGCAGCTCTGTGGAGCAGACCCAGGACCCAATGGCCTCACTTCTACCCCAGAAATCAATGCTGGAGTCTGCAGTCATTCCAGGTCCCCAACTGTCTGTCTCCCACATGGCAGAAGATTCTCGAAGCACAGTCACTGGCGACGGGGCCTCTGAGAGTGTAAGGAAGCTCCCAGTGGATTCTGCACAAGGCGGGGGGCCAGCTGTGCCTCCTGCCTCCCCCACCTCCTCCACGGGAGAGCTTCCTGGGCCGAGGCCAGTCCAGGACAGTGGCCACAGCAAGGTGAGCAGGACTGTGCACACCTTCCCATCCTGAGCACCTTCCCAGGCCGGAGGAGGAACACCAGCTGCTCCCTGCCTCTGGGCCTGCAGAAAGGGCTGTAGGTTGGGGGACACAGCCCCCCAGGCCTCTGCAGGAACTGGGAGTCATCGGTGGCTGTTGGCACCAGCAGGGGAAGGAGGGGGGGGCCCCAGGCAGTCCCCACGGACCCAGACAGGCTGGAAACGGGGGCGATGGCGGCTGCCACATGTGCGCAGGCAGAGGAGGTTTTCTGGACACCTAGGGAGGGCGGGTCCTTATTTCTAGGACACAGGGAACCACCAGCCGGAAGAAGCCCCTCCTCGCCAATGCTCAGTGCTTGGACACTTACTAACAAACTCTGAGGCACGAGAGAAAGCAAGACTCGCCAAAGGAGAACTTAAGGAAGGTGCTTCCTATGCTCTCAGCGCCCAATTCTCGCGGCCTGGGCTCCCTTTCAAGGAGCGTGTGTTGTCTTGTGTTTTTTAAGCATTCAACTCCACCCCCAGGGAGCCTACGGACGCCCTAGAAAACCGTGGCATTAGCAACCATTGCCAAGGAAACCGGAACACTGAGCACGTGTTGTGGCAGGGTGAACAAGAATGAATTAATTTCGAAACTGCCTGAATTAACATGTAAACATCCACTTTAAAACATACACATTAAGTGATGCAAAATTAAATTGGGGTAGAATTAAATTAAAAGCTAATTTAATGAAAAATTATCTCTTTCTTGTTAGCACTGATTACAGGACACACTCAGTTACGCAAAAGGCTTTTAATAGATGCCTTGGAGCCACTCGTTCAATGTGCTGAGTTTAAAAGCAAGTTGGGCATTAGCATTCCACCTCCGCCCCCCACCCCCCCCCCCCGCCCGTTCCCCCAAAACCAGTACCATTAACAATAGATTCATTTCACAGAATCCGGGAGCTGGGAGGACGGCAGCGAGCAGCCCCTTGCCCCTCCCGTTTTACAGATGGGAAGACTGAGGCCCCAGCGAAGCTAAGTGAACTTCCAAGGCCATGTGACCGGTTTGTAGAAGAATCCAGCCAAGCCCTCAAGTCCCCTGACTCCTAACCTAAGATCCCCTCCTGCCATGCTAATTTTATTTCCTAAGAACAAGTAAATTTCTAAGAAAAAAATTTTAATTAAGAAAGAAGTCCATGGGAAAATGAAGCCTTCTTAAACTGCCTTGACTCCATTGATTTCTGACTGACTGTTAAGTGTTGGATTTGGACAAGATTTGCTGGGAGCTCAGCAGTTTCTGGAAGAGTGAGGGAGAGAGCTGTCCTCACTCTGCCTGTGTGTGCCACCAGGGGCTCAGCCTGGGCCGATTCTGAGAGGTGCAGGGTGACGGGCGTGTGACTGGAGCGCCGTGCCCAGCGCCTCCTCGGCCCCTTAACCACCTGGAGCCCCTAAAGGGGAGTGACGTCTTCCCACCGGGCCCCCTTGGCGCACGGCCACAGGTGCCCTGAGGACGAGCTGCTCGGGCCCTGGGACACCAGGGCTTCCGGCTCTGCGCACTGGTGTCCCATGTATGGCACCTGCTCGGACGCCAGAGCCGCCCGGTGCCTCCTGAGCACCGCCCCCGCCCCCACCCCCCTCGCTGATCACCTGGACCAGCGCCAGCCCGCACGGACTTCAGTGCAGCTTTTGCAGCACTCCCTCCAGGAAGCTGCCCCTCTCCCAACATTTACAACAGTGACGACGAAGGACACTCACACACGCCTCGTCTGTCACACAGCTACATGCCATTCACCTGGGACGGGCCCAGAGGTCACAACTGTTTTCAAAAAGACATCCAAGTGGAAAGTGAACTGTCAGCCCCGCTGTCTCTTTGGAATAAAGTCAATGATGAGACTCAGGGGCATCTGACACGTTTGACCCCTCCCAGGCCTGTCCATGCTCCACCCTCCACCTGGGTGGCCTGTGCACAAGACCCAGGACCTGGGGTGAGGCTCTGGGCTGGGAAGGAGCCTGCCCCAGGGTGAGCTGCTTCCCTCCACATCAGCACCTCCCAGGCCCAAAGGGAAGGGCCCGAGACTCCCCAATCCTGACCCACGGCCTGACACATGGGTGCAGGTGTGGTTCCTGGAGGAGCTGGTGCGAGCTGAGGGCACACCCTCCACAGGCCCCCCACCCCCGGCCGCTGCCATGTGTGCCCGTAGGCCAGCGCCCAGCTCGCTCAGCCCCTCTGCAGGGAGCCCCCACGGCCACCGGCTGGGTGCAGCGCAGATGGGCGGGCGGCAGAGGGGGTAGAGGCGGTGGCACAGCTCAGCACTGCAGTCACCCAAAAAGGTGCCTGCCAGCACCTCTCATCTCCAGGGAGAAACGGAACAGGCCCGGGAGCACGCACAGCTCCCCTCATGCGTTGCCCAGCACCTGGCTGCCTGGGGCTGTGACTGCTGTGTCACACGCACCTGGACGCGGGCCACGCTGGGCTGGCTTTGTCGCCAGCAGCTTTCCCAGGGAAGGAGAAGGGCCCCCACAGGCCCAGGGGGCGATTCAATCCTTTTCCAGTTCTCATGGCCTCAGGGCAGGGGTGTCCAAACAATGACCCTGGAGCTCAGAAGGTCATTTTAAACACTTAATTCTGCAGATCAGGAATCTTAACTTTGGCTGTGACCTTGTCCAGCGAGCCATTTACACACAGAAACGCAAGCCGGCACTCACCTCCGCAGGGGGGCGTTCTCCTCAATGTCTTCCAGCGTCTCCAGGGAGGACCTCTGGGAGATGAGTCGGCGTCTGCAGAGAGAAGGGAGGAACCTGGGCGTTAAAAGCGCCTTGTGAAAGGGACCAGGCGCTTCTGTATGTCTAAGAAATCAAGTCCAATGAAGTCCAATGAGATCAGACAAAAGCTCTCTTCACGAGGCAGCCATGCTCCCAGCCTGCACAGTACAGGCCAGGCCCAGCGTGCCGTCCAGTTCCAGGGCTGCTTTGTGGCGATTAGGGAAAGCGACTGCTCCCGTTTATGCTGCAATTTTCCCCAGAGACCAAAAAAGACAAGGTGGCTCTTACAATGCGCACTCGGGCACCGAGCGTCAGACAGCGCTGCGAAGTGTTCGAATAGTTAGTCGTCTGTACAAGGCCACCTGATAAGTACTGCATTTTAAAGCCGTGTTAAATAAAATCACAATCAGGGTGCAATAAAACCATTAGGATATGCAATAAAAAAGTGATGGTCTCTGATGGCCATGATTTCCAAAGCCATTAGAAACAAGGACGACGTATTCCCTCGGGAGAGTGTCTCAAGAGACCAGTGAGGCACATATGGGCACGTTTGTGTGTTTTTTTAATATATATTTTATTGATGTTTTTACAGAGAGGAAGGGAGAGGGAGAGAGAGTTAGAAGCATCGATGAGAGAGAAACATCGATCAGCTGCCTCTTGCACACCCCGCACTGGGGATGTGCCCGCAACCAAGGTACATGCCCTTGACTGGAATCGAACCTGGGACCCTTCAGTCCGCAGGCCGACACTCTATACAATGAGCCACACCGGTCAGGGCTATGGGCACGTTTGGACAATGCATTTACTCCTTCCCATTGCTGAAGAGCTGCAAACCGCCTTCCAAAGCCTCCTCAACCTCGTTTCTCTGAAGAATAGGCCCAGTTAACTGAGACTCCCTGGTATGGGACGGGGCGGGGCGGGGCGGCTGAGCTTCCCAGCGAAGCCACCCAAACAAGAACCTCATTTCCTGTAAGTGGTCTGGCTGAGGGGAGAAAGAGTCTGAGTGGGTCTCTCTTTACCTTGAAGAAAACGGGACTAAAATTAGAGGGATAATTCTGTTTTGTATTACAGTTGACAAAACTTCGCTAAGAACATACAATTACAACTCCATTCTACTTTGTTCTAAAGGACAAAAACATATAAAATGAGACACTCTGAAAGCTCTTTTCTGCAAACTATTTAAGGGCGCCATCAACTTTCTAAGAGCCTTTTCTAATCTTTGATATTCCAGTGCTTCCTAAATTGCTCATCGCACACCCGCCTCCTCCATCGGCGAGCTGCCTAATTTGTGGGTGTGTGAGCACCAAGAGTGTCCTCATGACACAGGGCCTTCTACACGGCCTGACGTTCAGCTCTGCAATGACTCACAAGAAACTTCCCGACAAAACTGCAATACTGCCCGATTCCCCACAGTCAACCAGACCGGAGGCCACGGGAGACACTGGTCTTGCCTGCAAGGTGCAGGGACCTGAGGGACAGGAGCTAATTTGATAGGCGCCGACTCGCCAGTCCCCGGGGCTGGTCTGCGCAGCGCTGCGAGTCGGGGCTCGGCTCACGGGACCCTAGGACAACAGCTCGCAGCTGTGACTCTGAAGTGTCCAGGCCACAGCTGAGGCGCGGCCGCTCCCAGTCCTCGGCCAGGCTGGTCTGAAGTCCCAGCGGGACAGGCAGACGCCAGCAGGTCACACCCCTCCCGGCAGACCCACACCGCCTCATCCAAAGGCAGGGCAGTCCCACAAGGAGCGTGCGTGCCAGTCAGCCTTGGACGTCCGTCCTGGGGTTGGAGGCTGGGAGCTTAGGAAATGCCTCACTGCTGGAGCCACAGTCTCCTCGCTGATGAAATGGGAAAGTACAAGGAAGAAGCAGAGACACAAGAGTCCTCGGTGCAGGGGAGTCACTGACATGCAGCTACTGGGTTTTTGATCGACACTCGTTTCCTCCACTGCAGATGCACCCTGACCTGCCTTCCCCTCAAATGACCAGGACCAGGGGCTGTCCTAGCTCTGCCAACCCTGGTCCCAGGCAGGGGCAGGGTCACCCCAAAGGCCTTGTGCCTGAGCTTAGCTGTGACCCTGTTCCTTTTATACATGTACCCATAGAACATAACTAACTCATTGGCCACCTGCAAAATTAGCCCCTCCTCTCCCCTCCCCAGGACTGTTCCTTTAAATTGGGCCGACGTGCTTCCCTTTCTCATGAGAGCAACTAGCAGCGTGTTCTCCGAGAGATGCACAGCTTGGAAAGGACCACCACGTTATAAAGAAACCGTCACTGGGCACCACGGAAACAGACATGGGGCTGCCCTTCCTACAGAAACAGGGACTTGTTCGCTGCCTCAAGGGCCTGCCCCCTGGTGGAAACACCTCTGCCCTCTGCCCCCTGCTAGGTCCTCCCAAGACATGTGGCAACCTCTCCCCTTGCTCCGTCCTCGGAAAGCCCGAATGGAAAGAAGGCTCAGGGCAGGTGCCAACCCCCACAAGGCACGTTTCACCCACAACATGCCTCCTAAACTAAGCTCATCGCCAGGCAGACTCTTCATCACCAGGTACAGCCAACAAGCAAGGTCTGCACATTGTAATGACGGACCATACCTAGTCTTGGACCACAATGTCCTGCCCTTATGAACCACAGCCAGCCAGCAAGACTCAAAACAGCAGCCCTGGGGCCACGTCATCAAAGGGAACGGCTGCGTCTGGTCCTCAGGTTCTGTCTTGTCTGACAAGGACACCCTGGCCCCTCCTCCCACTTAAGCACATGGAGGCCAGTGTGGGCCCCATCGTTTGTCCTGGAAACTGCTCAGCACAAGGGCTCATGACGGGCAGGGCTGGACTGCACCTTGTGGACCAGATCCCTGCAGAGAAGAACCTCCACCCCCAGGAATTACACTTTCCTCCATGCATCTCAGTGAAAATGCTGGTTTCAAATACCAGGCTCTCTGAAGGCCAAACGCCCCTCTAAAGGCCACGGTTCTAGCCAGCATTTCTCTAGCAGCGGAGCTGCCGAGGCCGCAGCACCACGCTCGCTCTCCGGACTCCGCTCTCCAGACTCCACTGCTCAAGGCGGACAACTGGGCTCGTGATCTGCCAACTCCGCAGCCGGGACTCCAGATGCCCATGGAGAAGTGAAGTCAGACTGTGTTCACTGGAGGAGCACACTGTTTGCAGCAACACATATGTGTTCCCAGATGAAGACAGAACAGGCAGCTGTCGCCTCGGAGCAGACACCAGTCTCAGAGCGGAAGCGCCTTGGCTTCGGCCTGGCGACGCCTCCTTCAGACACTTAGCTCCCTCCGTGGACCTACGCTTTGTCTCCCAGCCAAGCCGCTGATGAACCCGAGTGTGGCCTTGCTGGCTCACCTGGCAGTGGCTGCTGGATGGGCTGAGAGGAAATCCCAAGGATAGCGCGGGCTCTGACACTGCCCTACACACGGCTGGGCAGGTGACCAGGCTGCAGCCACCCACAGAGCACCCTTGGGCCCATCCACTCTGCAATGGGCACCCGTCTGGCGGCTTGTGAGGGAAAAGCCTCCTCCCCCCACGGCACTCCTGTGCCTAAAGCCGGACCCACACCCAGGACACCCACACCCAGGACATCCACACTCACACCCAGGACACCCACACTCAGGACACCCACACCCATACCCAGGACACCCACACCCACACCCAGGACTCCCATACCCACACCCAGGACACCCACACCCACACTCAGGACACCCACACCCATACTCAGGACTCCCATACCCAGGATACCCAACCCAGGACACCCACACCCACACCCAGGACACCCATAGAAGCATCTCAACCCCCCACAGTCACAGGCATCTTCCTTGTAAAGGACGGAAACAGGGTCTCTTTAAGGAAAGGAGATGCGTGATCCAGGAGCGGAGAAACGCAGGAAACTGACTTTGAGTCTGGCTGTTTTAATGTCTCCAGCTGACGAATCAGGCAAAAGTCAAGTATAACTCCACACACAGAGAACTGCCAGTCCTTGTTCAAACAGGATCTGTTTCTACATTTTCACATGCAGGTCATGAAAGCAGGCCTGAATGTTTGCAGAGAACACAAAGGCACTCGCTGCCGGTTTGCTTTTGTTTTAAGGTCTCATCAGACTCGTCGAATTCTGGAAAACCCAGGTGTGAGGTCATCAGGGCGCTCAGGGCTTTGAGAGAATTTAAAACCCGACGGGGACTCATGCCGCAGATCCCCGATGCTCCTGCCCACGGCCCCGTCCGTCCTGCCACTTCCCACCTGGAGACGCACTTCATTCCCTCTGGGAACAAGGTCAAGGCCGCCAAAAGGCACCTGCCCAGGCTCCCAGACACCTTGGGTTTCAGGAGAGAAAGGGGGGGCCACGGGTTGAGTGACAGCTGACTCTCCGGCTCAGTCAGCCCCACCCCTCAGGTGGAGCCTTGCCCTGCAGCTGTGGGAGCAAGCTGAGCAAGTGTGCAGAAGAGAGAAGCCAGAAGCAGCTGTACTGGGGGGGGGGGGGTGGGAGGGGGGGGGCCCAGGATCAGGAAAGCCTGGGGTTTGGTGAGGCTGATGAGGCGAACGACCTTGTCCTTGCTACATAACATGCTGGATGCCCACTGTGGGGGCTGGACACGTGGGGGCCAAGCCAGGACAGGGTGTGGGTGTGAGGGATACACAACAACGGAAAACCACTCAGAATAAAGGGCCAGCTTCATCCTGGAGGAAAAAGAACCCATTGAGGCAGCATGACCAGTCCCAGGAGTTTGGGTCAGCTCGTGTGTGTTCCTGGTGGGCATCAGCGTTCCAGGAAGCGAATCCAGCAATCCCTGTGAGGGGGCTTCCTGCGCCAGGCGGGGAGGGTGGCTGGGCGTCCTGCATGTGGACGCAGAGGTCATGGCCAGGACAGACCAGGTGTGGCGCATGGGAAGCAGAGGTAGGCACAGTGAGCTCACAGGGGTCAGTTTAACTGGGAAGACGGGGGAGTACCCCTGAGAAGGACTGCCCAGACCCATGTGGACGGCTCAGGGGTAACCCAGGAAGGACTTCTCACACACACACGCTCCCCAGGAGGGGCCGACCCCGATGGAGCAGCCAGTGTGTGTAAGGCCCAGAGGACTCCCCGAGCAGAGTCAGGGCAGGAGCCAGCAGGCAGCTGGGCCCCCAGCAGACCAGGGCCAGTTCTAGAGGGAGCTGTGGAGACCCCACGGGCCAAGTGAACACCCACCGATGGGTGTGGTAGGGCTGGCACCAACTCGAGTGCTGCACATGTGTGTGCACATATGTGTATGTGTGTGTGCTCATGTAGTGTTTCTTCTGAGACCAGAACAAGGAGGTGCCAGGACCCCCCACAGGGCTGATGGGGGGTGGGGAGTAGGTGCAGAGCAGGAGGCTGAGTTGCTTCCTCAGAGGAGGCTGGCGGCAGCCTCCCAGCCCCCGAAGGCTCAGTCCTGGCCTGGCCTCCGCGCAGCCCAGCCTTCAGGAGCTGGTTTCATCTGGATCTCTCGTCTCTGCACTCAGGATGGGCCGTCTCTGAAACACCCACCTTGACAAGTGGTGGCCTCCCCTGCAGTTCTCAATCAGGGGTTTCGGGGTGCTCACTGCGAAGGCCACTGAATGCCGGACACTTTCTAGGCCAGACAGACCCACATTCATTTTCCATTAGAAATAAAACGCGGGGTTGGCAGCAAAAGCCTGGAGCTGGGCAGGAGGAGGCCACATGCCTGCGCCTGGCCCGTCCTGACCAGCTGAGCTGTCAGTAACCAGACCAGCAGGGCCTGGGGCCGGCGGTCGCTGCTGAGGGCATTTATTTACCGGGACCTTCAAGAGCTGCCTCCCCGCAACCGCCTCCCCCCCACCCCCAGTCTCTCCCTTGGTTCCCAGCACGACCCTCCCTGTTCCGAGGGCCTTCCATGGAAGTGGATTTTGACAGCTCGGAAGCGGCATTCGATCATTTCTAGCAGATTCACGACGGATGGGATTTCGTCCGTCGTTACTTTGTAGTTTCTCAGATTCGCGGGGCCTGTGCTCAGTAGCCGCTCATGGAAATGAAGATCGATGCTTCCTCATCCACCCAGCTTCAGCCAGCACTTCCCTTTTCCTTCCAGAAAATGAGCTCATTCCTTCCTGAAAACCTTTAAAAAATGCCTCGTTTCTCCCTGACCACCGACGTCTATTCCTATTGCTGTACACGGAATGGGCACAGCGGAACCCCTGGCTGCACGGGGAGTTATGGGGTGGGGGATGCCACCCCATAACTCCAAATCTCACTTCAGAGGAAACTCAGAACCTGCTCCATCCGCCTGCGCCGAGCCCTCCACAGGCGCCGGTGCAGCACCTGCTCCGCAAAGCCGTCCCGACGTTTTCTGAATTCCTGTATGCGGTGTCCTCACCGTATCTGGAAATAGTCCTATCTGGACACCTGCAGAGTGACCACCTTTTCTTTGGTCCCAACCCGGATCTGCACGCTGGCCGCACACAACTGGAGGACAGACTGCTGTCGTCCTTCCCCGAACCCCCTTCCACGAGCATCATGTTCCCTCGTTGGTGCCCAGCACACCCTAAGTGCAGCATGGACAGTGCCCACGGCCCCCCGCCAAGGGCAGGGGCGGCTCTTCTCTCTCCTGGGAGTCGGAGGAGCACGTTGCTGAGAGACTCTCCCGTCCCGGGAGCCTCAGGAAGACGCAAACCCTGTCCCTGCGAGGAAGAGGCCCCACAAAGCAGGCCCAGAGAGCATCAGCCCGCGGGCCTCAGGCCTCAGCTGTTTTGAGCAACAGAACATTGTTTGTTTGTTTTTCAAAGTAAGCCTTAGGCCAACCCCCAAAACATAATCTAGAATAATCACAAACGTTTAGAATAGATTAATTACTTGCCTTATATGTCTGAATGGACACATTTACTTGTAACTCAATCACTATTAGAGCAACAAAGTGAGTTTGATAAACAGTAGGTCTTAAACCAGGAGTTGTGACTGGCACCTCTAGTCCTTGGTCAATCTCAGCATCTAATTACTTCCCTTCTGGTCTCAGTTGTACGTATGGAGATAATCCCAATGGACACAGATGAGCAGGTGCCCCTGGTGACCATTTTTAAATATCTCAGGGTCCAATTCAATTCCGTGTGGCAGGTGAAGTTTAGCTCACAAAATCACATGACTCTGGCAGCACAAGCTAACTGATGTGTAACGAATGTACAGATGGTCCCCAGGGTGACCGGGCTTGCTGTAGAACATGCCGAGTTTACATTTTACTGCAGCTTTAAAAATCTTCCTATCACTAGCTATGTCTATAAGTATATGATATGCACACATAAAAGTCACACCTCAACATGGTAAACAGAGAAGTACCCCATGTGTCCTGCAGCTCCATTACCAGACATAATCCAAGGACAATGAAAGCACACCCACATGAAAGTTTGGCACGAATGTCCCAGCAGCATTATTTACAATGGCCAAGACGTGAAGACAACCCAATGCCCATCAGCGGATGAGGGGACAGATAAAATGCACTCTTAGCCAGCCACAGGAAGGACAGAAGTCCTGACCTATGGCACGGAATGGATGAACTTGGAAACACTGCCTAAATGAAAGCAGCAGCCACAAGCGGCCACAGAGCATATGATGCCACGGGCAGGATCCACCCAGAAGAGGCCAAGCCACAGACTGAAAGGAGATTCATGGCTGCCCAGGCCTGGGCGTGGGGAGTGGGAGGAATGGGGCGTGACCGCTAATGGCCATGGGATGATGAAAGTAGTCTAAAATTAGATACTGGCAACGGTCACACAACTCTGAGAATATTCTAGAAACCACTGAATAGTACGCTTTAAACAAATGGTGTATGAATTACAAACCGTTAAAACAGTTATATGAAATTTATATATGTAAAACTTACATACACTGTTACAAAACTTATCCTGTCTAATAAAGAGGGAATATGCTAATTGACCACACCTTCACAAATATGGCGGCACCCACAGTCAATAAGGAGGGAATATGCTAATTGACTGCTACACCCTCAAAGATGGTGGTGCCCACAACCACAAGATGGCAGAGCCCAGTCCCCTCAGCCCTGCCGGGGCAGCAGGCACATGGCATGGCTGGGCCCGCCCCCCAGGCGGGTCTGGCCACTCCACGCGCCTGCCTCTGGAGTCCCCCAGTCCCCTCAGCGCCCCCAGCCGCCCAGGGCTGGCCTGAGGTGCAGGCAAGCCTTGGATGTCGGCCGCCCAGCCATGCAGGGCCACCTGAGGCTCAGGTAACCAGGGTCGGGTGAGGCTTGCGTTGCCGGCAATGGCAGCAGCAGAGGTGTGATGGGGCGTCGCCTTCCCAGTTGCTGGGTCGTCTCCTGCCCCTGAGGGCTCCCAGACTGTGAGAGGGGGCAGGCCGGGCTGAGGGACCCTCCTCCAGTGCATGAGTTTTCATGCATCGGGCCTCTAGTGTATTATAAAATGTGTATATGTAAGAAAGACACACTTTGGAAAAAATACACGGAGACATGAATCAGCCATTTGTGGACCACCTACTGCCCTTGCCGAGACCCTGGAGCTCTAGATTATAGAATTCTGAAGACAACGGATCGGTTCTGTTTCCTCTGATTAGCACCCCAGAGACTGAGCTGGATGGTGGGGAGCGAGGACCCGCCCAGACCCTCTCATCGCAGAGCCCCCCCCTTTCCTTTCTAATTTTCCTTTCTAATGTGGGGGAGGGACTTTCAGCCGCAGGCACAGGTGAGCATGGAAGTAACTCATCACGTTCCCCTGGGCAGCCTGAAGCTGCATCATCAAACCTGCTGACAGTCCCCGTCCCGCTTCTCCCTGCCTCCCCACAGGGCACAGGGAAGCCCTGACTGCACCCCCAGAGGGGGTTTGTTTGGAGGCTGGGACACACGTGCAGACGCTCCTCTTGGATAGGCGGCGCGTATTCCATGAGAGCTGCAGCGGCACCTGGAGGAGGAGGAAGGCAGTGCCTGTCCTGGCCTGTCAGGGTCTGTCGGGGCGGGGTGCGGGGGGGGGGGGGGGGCAGCGTCGTCTCTGAGCAGCTTGTACGGAGCTCGGCGGAAACGTATTATCAGCAAGGCTGCCTCACCGCAGACACTGGCCGCCCGGTGCAGGCTGCGCAGGGAAGGTTCCCAACACGAGCCTGCGGCCAAGCACCGAGCCTGAAACCACGCCATCTCCACTCAGATGTCACGTGCAGTCCGCTGCTTCTCCAGCAAAAGCCGGAGGGGTCGAATGGCCCTTTGTGTCAGGGCTCGGGGACGGGCCACACGGTTATCATGGAAAGGGGGACGGGCCACACGGTTATTGTGGAAAAGGACACTCCTGAACTACTTGCAAGTTGGCGATGTCCGTTTTCAACCGATGTTTTCAGAAAGCAATGGACTAAATGAATGCAATTAGCTGCCATTCAGTTTCCTAAGGAAAGAGAGAGCCACACGTTCAATGGTGTGGCTCTCTCTTTCCTTTAACCCTCACCTGAGGATGTGTTGTTGTTTTTTATTTTTTTAGTTTTTTTTTTTACTTTTGAGAGAGAGAGGAAGGAAGAGAAAGACAGAAACATTGATCGGTTGCTCCCATACTCACCCCGACTGAGGTTGTGCCCCCACCGGGAATTGAACCCACAACCTTTGGTGCATTGGACAACCATCCAACCGAGCCACCAGCCAGGGCTCAATGGTGCCATTCCTCAGGGCAGGACCCGTGAGCTGCGGACCCTGGCCCTCCACGGGTCTGGCATCTTCTAAAACCAGGTGCAGAGCACGCCTGTGTGCACCTATGTCCACCTTCCCCTCTTTTGTAAAGTCTCTATGAGCCCAAGGAACGACCAGAAGCCACTGCTGTCAGGCAAGAGGTAGTGCTTAGAGGGCAGCAGGGGTGGCAGAGCTGGTTCCAGACCCAGTTCTGTCTCTACCATGTGACTTGGAGCAAGTTGTCATTGTCACAGTCGTCACCACATATACAAGGGTTCAAGGTTCTCCCAGGGTGGGGGAGGGACCCTTCTTCCTGCCAAGGACCACTTGGGTGTTTACAATGTCGTTTGAGGGCCATACAGAATTATCAGCTTAAAAACCAGCCTGTGGTGTTTGCTCCAACAGTTAGTTAACTTGCCCTCATGCCATGGCAGGGCTGGACCAGATGATTTCTCGGGTTTTATATGGCCCACAGGCCAGATGTTCCCAGCCCTTCTAGGTGTTACGATACAAAGAAGCGTAAAGTAAGGTAAGACCTGGTCCCTGCTCTGGGTGGCTCACCACCTAGGATGGAGATGGCAGACACAGCTCTAAAGTCTTTTAAGATTTTGGTTAAATACAGACCAGAGCTTGGTATGCCATCAAGCTCAGAGCCCTGCCCCGTCCAGTAGGGATGTAAGGCCGATGGGGTGTGGGACCCAGAGTTCCATGAGGGAGTATGTGGGGAAGGGGAGTCCCCAGTGAGGACCTGCTCCATGGGGGCCAGGCCACTAGGGGTCAGGCATCAAGGACAAACAGAGCACAGTCCCTGCCCTCAAGGACAACCTGGTGGGGAGATACCTTCAGAGAGAATATGGCGGTGGGTATGGCTCAGGGGTTGAGCACTGACCCAGGAACCAAGAGGCCCCCAGTTCAGTTCCTGTCAGGGCACAGGCCCGGGCTGTGTGCAGGAGGCAGCTGATCTCTCTCTCATCATTGATGTTTCTATCTCTCTCTCTGCTTCTCCCCTCCTCTCTCTCTAAAATCGACACAACCAAAACCGGTTTGGCTCAGTGGATAGAGCATCAGCCTGCGGACTGAAAGGTCCCAGGTTCGATTCCGGTCAAGGGCATGTACCTGGGTTGCGGGCACATCCCCAGTAGGGGGCGTGCAGGAGGCAGCTGATCGATGTTCCTCTCTCATCAATGTTTCTAACTTTCTCTCTCCCTTCCTCTCTGTAAAAAATCAATAAAATATATTTAAAAAAAATTTTTAAAAAATAATAAAATCAATAGACATAAAAAGAAAGAATTATGAAAGTGGAGAGTGCAATGACAGAAGTGTCTGAGTTGTTGAGGGAGCAAGAAGGGGGACCCCAGGCCTCAGGGCAGGGCCAAGGAGGAGCAAACCAGGAAGGCTCCCTGAGGTCAGTGCTGGGCTGGACCTGGGAGACAATGAATCCTGGTGAGAACACTGGGTCCAGCTGTGCAGTCACGTGTTAGCAGAGGCCGCCAGCCCCAACACTCATCCACTCATCTCTAGGGGCAAAGCAGACCTCACCTCTGCAACCCACGCACATGGGGAAAGGCCCTCCCGTTGGTCCTCGTTCCCTGCTCCGTCCATGCGATTTCCATTACTGGATGCTCACATGTGTCCCCTGAAATGGACTCGTCAAGCGTCAGGATGCGCCAGGCTCACTCCGAGGCTGGACTTGCCTACTCCATCGCTCCACAACTCAATCCTCACAACCAGCACGAGCCCATTTCCCCAGGTCTAGTTAACCCAGCATCTGGCTCCTGATTTTAAACGAATAAAAAGCATACGGGGCAGACACAGACCCACGGCCCGTCAACATGCCTCGAGAAGCCATGGGTGTGGTCTTGGGACCCGGCAACACAGCAGACAGCTTGGCAGCCGCCCTGCGGCCCAGCCCTCCGGAGGTCAGAGCGAAGAAAGGGGCCTTCACCCTATGCATGCCTCACACCCCTTCAAGCAGCAAAGTCAGGAAGGCGCAGGCCACAAGTTTCTATTTCATTTTGCAAACAGTACATGCCATGCACTTTGCTAAGGTTTTTACAGACATCTTTGCATTTAATTCTTACTCCTGTAAGGCTGGTACTACTCTGACTCCCATTTTACAGATGGAGAAACTGAGGTTCCAACATGGAATGTAACTTGCCTAAGGCCACAGAGTCAGGAGCAGTAGAGATAAGGAACAGGTCAGCTTCTATACTCAGCAGTCTGAGGTGGCACTCGGACAGAGATGCCTTTTTATGAGGTGAAGCAGAGTTTGCTACCCCAAAATGTGTCTTTTAAGAAAGATAATGATCATTTTAAGCTGGTTATCTTTCATTTTATTTTGTTGTGGTTTTTTTTTTTGTTAATCCTCACCCAAGGACATTTTTCCATTGATTTTTAGAGAGAGTGGAAGGAAGAGGGAGAGACAGAGAGAAGCATCGATGTGAGAGAGACACATTGATTGGTTGCCTCCTGCACAAGCCCTGACCAGGGCCGGTGAACCTGAAACCAAGTCCGTGCCCTTGGCCAAAATCAAACCCAGGACCCTTCAGTCCGCAGGCTGATGCTCTGTCCACTGAGCCAAACTGGCTAGGGCTTAAGGTGGTTATTTTTAAGACATGAAAGACTCATGAAAAACCTTTGACTTTCCTTCTCCC
Source organism: Corynorhinus townsendii (assembly GCA_026230045.1). Lineage (NCBI taxonomy): Eukaryota > Metazoa > Chordata > Mammalia > Chiroptera > Vespertilionidae > Corynorhinus > Corynorhinus townsendii. Next base: position 98,779 of record JAPDVU010000007.1, on the reverse strand, counting down.
TGACTATCTGTGAGAATCTGGGTCGAGGACCTGCTGGTAAGTCCAGTGTGACATGAAGTAATGTATGAGACAGACAGGGGGCCCTCCTTGGTCTCGTTGTTACAGGTGGGCGGAGAGGTCACTGCAACCACCTGCCCACCAAGCATCAGCTTCCCATCTCCGTGCGAACTGCCTTCCTGCCCTCTGCAGCCCCAAACCACACCCTCCGCTCCCCCTTAGTTCAAGGGTGCAGATAAGCCCTCACCCTTGGTCTCATCATCTTGTGAAACCCCTGTATGTACATAGGATACATTCAGTCATTTCCTCCTGTTAATGTCAATGTGAGCATTAAGCCAGCTGAAGAGCTTAGCTAGGTCGAATAAAAGTTATTTCTCCTCCCACACGTGCACCTGGGTAGCAGCTAACCTGTGTCTCCTAGGGAGGGAGATGGCTCAGTGACCTCTCCGCCCACAGTGCTGGCAGCCCCACGCCACCACCAAGCCCAGGCACAGCCTCCCGCCCCAGGCTGCCCACGGCCGGCCACATGGTGGCTGCTCCAATTAGGGGAGAAGCCAAGGGGACTTCAAAGGCACCTCAGGAGAGCCCCCGCAGGGCACGGCCACTCCAACCCCCGCAGGCACTTCTCCGAGCCACAGGACACCGCTCCAGGCCTTGTCTCCTGAAGTCTGTTTCAAAGGAACTGAGGCGCTTTCTGTTCCTGCCGTGTTGGAAGGGAAGCTGTTTTAGCTTCAAACCACTTCAAAGTTTATTTTCCAACCAACGTTATTTTGCCAGAAAAATAAGTAAGTGTCACCCCAGCGGGGCGCGATGACGGGTCTGAAAATAAAGTTGACTTTGGAACCTTGGATGGGGCCACGCTTGGAACTCGCCGGCCCGCCGACATGAGAAATGACCGCTTTCCTGGCAGGCCAGGCAGCTGCTCGGTGAAAGATCTGACCGCCAAGAGTCACATGTTCCATCGTCGGGCCGGGTCTTCAGGCGACTGGAGCCCGTGCAGAGCATGCATCTTGGGTCCTGTGGGCGACCCTCTGGTGTGATGGGCAGGTGCACGGACCCCTCTTTCTCCTCAGGATGGGGGAGGCCTCAGCAGAGGGAGGTGGAGGGGGCCTCTCCTGATGGCTCAACAGTCAGTCCTAGGCTGGACACAGCTTTGCTCTGTGCCACCTTTGTTCTTTTTTTCCATAAAAAATGTTTTGATTGTGGTAAAATAGACACATGCCCTAACGCTGCCATTCCAACCACGTTTACGTTTGCAAGTCAGTGGCATTAGCACATTTACACTGTTGTGCGACGAGCACTGCCATCCATCCGTGAAATTCTTCGTCATCCCAAACTGAAACTGCGCCGCCCCCCCCCCCCCCCGCGCCCCCCTAGCAACCACCGCTCTCCTGTCCATGAAGCTTTATAAATGTGACAAATAGAGACGCTCTTACAAGGAGAGGCTCATTTCCCTTTTGTGACTGGCTCACTTCACCGGGCATGACGTCCTCAAGGTTCATCCATTCTGCACACGTGTCAGAATTTCTTTCCTTTTTTACTATAGAGCAAAGTGGACATCTGGAGGTGAGTACAGACCCCCACGTGGGGAGGGGGCGAGAGCCTCCTTTCCTCGTTAAGGCTGCACTGTAGTCGATACCACACCATGTGCACACGTTCCTCCGCTGATGACACGGCTGCTTCCACATGTCGGCTGACATGAGCACAGGGCAACGGGCTGCTGAAGCACACACCTGCCGTTCACACTCTGGGGGAACCTGACATCAGCTCACCTGATGCCCCAGGGCTGCCCAGAGGGGCCTCAGGGTGGGAGGCAGCCCCAGGAACTGCCTGGCTCCATCCTGCCCCCTAGCCGGTATCACCCCAGGACCTGCCAGCTCAGCTCTCAGTGCTCATGGGACCTGCCTGTTGCTCTTAAGTGTGGGAACGGAGAAAGGGCACAAGCCCTTGCACGCCCAGTCTCCTGCCACGCCCCACACACCCTTCCCTCCAATGAGGCAAAGCCACCTGCTGAGCTCCCCCAGAGCACATCTTGAGTGGCAGGGCCCTGCTGGGGGTGGCTCTGCCCATCCTCTCTCACACCCCTCTCCGCACACTGGGTCCCTCCTTGCTCCCATGGCATCCTGAGCAGAGCTCTGCCACCACAGCCCTGCACTGTCCTGCATGTTCTTGTCTGGCTCCCCTACGTGCTCAGTGCTCTCTACACCCAGGGCTACACCTCCTGTTAGGTGCACAATGAATACCTGTTGAATGACTGAACAAACCAAAATAATCAGCACCCCAAACCCTCAAAACAATGAACAGTACACCGACCACAGTGGACAGATGTAAGCAATGATTCCATAAGGGTGGCACCTGTGCAACTTTACAGCATATTTTGAACAAGGTAATAAAACTGCGAAAAAGGAGGCATCCTATATAATGAAGAGGTAATATGCAAATTGACCCTCACACCCTCACAAAGATGGCTGCTTACAACCAGGCCGGCAGGGGGGTTAGTGAGGGACGACCAAACGACTGAACAGCAGGCTGCGTGGGGCAACCAGGCCAGCGGGGGAGGGCGACCAGGCCAGCGGGGTGTGAAGGGGGAGCAGTAGGGGCCAACCAGGCCAGCAGGGGGGCGGGAAGTTAGGGCAACCAGGCCAGTGTGGGGGGATGCAGTTGGGGGTGACCAGGCTGATGGGGGAGGGGCAGTTTGGGGCGATTAGACTGGAAGGAGGGGCAGTGAGGGGCGACTAGGCGGTGGAGGGGCAGTTGGGGGCAACCAGGCCAGCTGGGGCGGGGGCAGTTAGGGGCGACCAGGCCAGCAGCGGGGGCAGTAAGGGGTGACCAGGCTGGCAGAGATGGGGCAGTTGGGGTCGACCTGGCTGGCAGGGCAGGGGCAGTTAGGGGTGATCAGGACAGCACACAGAGGCAGTGAGGGGCGATCAGGCTGGCAGCGGGGGACAGTTAGGGGTGAACAGGCAGGCAGGCAGGTGAGCGATTAGGAGCTAGGGGTCCAGGATTGTGAGAGGGATGTCCAACTGCTGGATTAGGCAGGATCAGGCCTAAACGGGCAGTTGGACATCCTCCAAGGGGTCCCGGTTTGGAGAGGGTACAGGCTGGGCTGAGGGGACCTCCCGCTCCATGCACAAATTTCATGCATCGGGCCTCTAGTCTGGTAAATAAAACAGACCCTGTGCTTCTAACCAGCCTTTGAAACAACTGGCTGTACGGGGCCCCAGGAAGCCAGACTCCCTGAGGGTGGGTCCAAGGCTCTGAGAGCTTTGGGGCCCCAAACGTTTCCAGCTCTGGGCGAGGGAGACTCAGGAAGTCGTCCAAAGAAGCCTGGGCAATGTTTTTATTTCTTTTTTTTTTGAGAGAGAGAAAGAAAAACACATGGAATTGAAATAACCATTAAGCAAACATGAAATGATGAAAGCACACTCCCAGGAGATCAGGGGAAATGATTTCCGCTGATAGTGATCTTGAGAGTAGTTTTACTGCGAGAAGGAGCACCAGGCAGGGAGGGACCTGGTCTCTGTGCAGCCCCATCCGGGTCAGGCCGTGCATGGTGCATGCGGAGCTGGGAGCTGCTTCTCCTCCTGGTGAGGGAGGAGCCACCCTGCTGTGGCCTGAGGGTGTGGACCTGCAGGACTCCTCCCAGGGCAACGCGGTCGCCCCACGACCAGCCACTGACAGTCATGGGGACACGTGCAGTGCCAGGATGCATGACTTAATGAAAGAGGGAATCTTCCAGAAGGACACATGCAGCCTGGTCTCTCGCATTGAAACGAGATAATATGCACACAAACACCTGATACAACCACCTCCCCCCCCCGCTGCCGCGTGCCTGACCCCCAGGTGGCAGGGGAGGTGCGATGGGAATTTCTGTTTTTTCTAAATGTTTCACACAAGCATTCTGTTTGTTACCAAAAAACAAACAAACAAAAAAAACAGAGTTTTAAAAAAATGATGTGTTTGTATTATATGCAGAGACATAAATATGCATGTGTATATACACAGGTGGGCAGTTAGGTTTACAATTGTTCATAATAAGTAATAATAAATAAACAATACAAGAGTAAGCTGTCTCTCATACTCACACCTGTGAACCTAGTTTTGCCCACTCCTGTATGTAGAGATGGTATTCTAGGTAGTATCTGAGAATCAACTGGCACCATTAATTGAAGAAAATAGGAAGGAAGGCAAAAAAAAAAAAAGAAGAATAGAAGGTTGGTAAGACAGCCCCTTATGAGTAAGTACTTTCTTAGCTGCTTGTACACATTTCAAAATATTCCTAGAATTGCTTCTTTCCAAAAGACAGGAAATCACTCATTTCCCTGAAATGTGAATTTTCAGGCATCAATTCTGATGAGGAATCGGTGCATTCAAACAGCCTTCCCTTTCCCTTGAAAGCCGCCCAACGAGGCTGCTTCCCTATGGGAGGGAGAGGAGACGCTGGTACCAGGCACACCGCCCTCACAGCAGCCAGAGGAACCACCCAAATGCCATCGACAGGTGATGGATGTGCATGCCTTGGAGTCGTGCAGCCTCAGAAAGGAAGGAGATGCTGACACGCTACATGGATGGACCTTCAGAACCTGATGCAAAGTGAAACAAGCCAGTTATGAACAAACAAATACTGGGGGGGTTCCATGTATACGGAGCACCCAGAGCTGTCAAATTCAGAGACAGAAAGTGGGTGGCGGTTCCCAGGGCGGGGCGGGGGGGGAGGGGACGGTGAGGAGCTGTCATCGTCGATGGCTACGGCGTGTCAGTCATGAGAAACAAAGAGTACACCACTGCACCGCACCGATAAAAGCAGCTCAGATGTCGTGTAAATGCTTGTGTGGTGTGCGCACTCCGTGCTGCTTGCTGACAGACGCACGGCACAATTCCCAGATCCAGAAACCCGCTCCCGGGACCTCACACCTCCCGTCCAGCGGAGCTTCACCTGTACTTACACCTGACAGGGAAAAGAATATCATCCCGCTTCTGCAGCTGGCGCGAGGCCGAGGCCTCAAAACCACAGCAGGCCTGGCCGGGCAGCTCAGCTGGTGAGGGTAGCATCGTCCCAGACACCACGGTGCAGCCAGTCCCCGCCAGGACACAGGGAAGAATCAACCCATGAGCGTGCAAGTAGGACAACAAATCGCTGTTTCTCTCTCTCTCCCCAATCAACACATTAAAACAGTTTCAGAAACTGCCCAGCCCACACAACAGACTACAGTATTTTAGGAGAAAGGCTGAAGGTGAGCCGTGACAGATAAAGGAATGGTGTGCGCTTTTCAAAGCAAGATCTTATCCCAGTCCCAGGTCAGTTTGTATTTAGACAGGGCCTTCACAGGCCAGGGTGCACGGCCCTACAAAGTGCCTCTGGGAGCCTCTGGGAGGCATGCCCAGCACTCCGCCCCCAGGGGCCTTCTGCTGTAATGACTGTGGACATAGCTACAGCTCAGGAGGGCCGGCTGGAGGCCAGCAGGCAGCACAGGGCCACAGGGCGCAGCCAACTGGTGCCTGCACACCCTGCTTGGCACGCACGGGCACGCACGGGGCCGGGGCTCAAAGCAGCAAGCTGGAGGTGACATGGGAGCTGCAGGTGATGTGGGAGCTGGAGGTGATGTGGCTTACGCCTTCCCTGTCTCCCACTACAGCTCTGGTAATCCAACTGCCATCGACACAGTTACCTGAAAATCAACATCTTTTCCAAAGTCCTCCCTGGACCTCACTTGGGCGATTTCGAGCTGCCACAGACAAGAATGACCTTGCAATTATCCAGAGATGTGGAGGTCCCAGCACCAGGGGAGGGTGTGGTAACTGTAGAACTGGACTATGAGCGAAAAATAATTCAAGCCTCTGTCTTTTAACTACCTAGGTTTTTATCTTTAGATGAAATTTTGAAAATCATAAATTCTTTGGAGAGGAACGTGAAGAGCCTGTGTAACGCAGACTAATTCCAACCAGGTGGGCAGCGCCTCTGTCTGTGCCTGTGCTCAAGTCTTCCTAAACTCAACAGGTCTTTCATGAGCACACGCAGCCGGGATCACCTGACTGGAATCTATTTAATAGCGAGTCTCCCACGGTCGCCTCAGGCTCTGTAAACACAGACACAGAGGAATCACGTATTGACTGATAAAAGTGTGCATAGCAGAAAACATCTAGGACAAACTGTCTACTTAACACGCCTCACCAAACACTTGCTTATAGGAAAGGCGCCCTCTCCCCTTAAAGGAGACAGAGGGTTCCTAACAAGAAGCTCCATCCAGCTGATGTTTATGAACACAACCAGGGCAGGCAAAGCAAAGCTTAATCCCATCTAATAAAGATGGGGTATGCAAACTGACCATAACTCTGTGACAAATATGGCAGCGCCCACAGCAAATAAGGAGAGAATATGCAAATTGACGCGACAAGGCAAGAGGCGGAAAGGCGGCTCTGGGCTGGAGTGAAGGCGGCGCTGGCAGCCAGGGGAAGAAAGGCCTATTCTTGCACGAATCATCGTGCATCGGGCCTCTAGTATTAGATAACAGAACAAATGTGAATTTAGGTCTGCAGTTTTTTTGCAAGCAAATAATAGTGAGCGCGCGTGCGCGCGCGCACACACACACACACGAGGGCTGGAATGTTTCAGACTCCATTTCTAGAAAGCACAGAGAATGTCCTACATTGCTCTCACTGCTGCCTAATGTTCTTGCTCCCAACTAAACCCACAAAAAGTTTAATTTTGTAACATTCAGCTGTGAGCCTGGGTCTGTGGAACGAAAAAACGGTGAAAGTAACCTAATTGCCCAGAGTGAGGCTTCCAGAGAGAAGATAAAGAACTGGTTTTCCAAATGACAGCCGCCTTGTAGCTGGACAGACGTGGCAACACATCTGCCTCCTGTGCAGCTCCCTCCTGCTGGTGACATGAAGGGCAGTGCCAGGCCCAGTCAGAGGGCACAGGGCTGAGGTCTGGGGTGACTTCAGTCTGGGGACCCTCCACACGAGGTGCTCTCCCACCCTTGGGGAGCACACAGCCACTTCCTGCTAACATGTCCCCAGATGCTGAGCAGAAGGAAGGGAAGGACAGCCTGGCAGTTTTAAATACACTTTAGCAGCTGTAGAGACTGAGGTTTTGGGGTGACACACAAATTTGCTCTTTTTATGCCTTAATGACACCCTGATTTGCAGCATCCACCTCTGGCATTCTGCTCTTCCATCACTTCAATATTCACAGACGGAACTATTAAACTCGGCAGGTGGCCCGGCACCCAGCAGGTGACCACTAATATTTGTTCATTGATTAGCTGTCCGCTCACCCGAAATGACAGACTTTACGACATCTGTTTCATGTGCTGACCTCTGACCACCAAGCGGGACGAATAAAGCTCTGACCAGGTTTTCCAGGTCTCAACTCTGACCCAAATGGACCCAAAGGACTGGAAAGCTGCAAACTCTCCTCTCAGCTCCGAGCTGTGCGATTGTAACCATCCCTCACCGTTCCCCTAATTTCCAGAGCCAGCACTGACTGACGGGGCATGCGCTTCCTGAGTAGCCATCCATGGAGTGGCACCATGGCTCACACACACCTGTGCCAGGCGCAGACCTCAGCACTAAACACGAATCAACTCACCTGGTTCTCACTGACCCCACGCACCGGATGTTCATACTGTCTTTATTTACAAAAAAGTAAGCCAGGAGTCAGGAAGGTTTTCTGTCATTTCTAAGCTGCCCCCAGCCCCACAGGCAGAGGGTGGCTCAGGCACACGGCCATGCTGCCCTCGTGTACGTGAATCATAAATGAAGGAAGCCACGGTCACTTCTGAATAGGCCTTCTGTCTGAAGCACTGGCCTACTGTCTGCCGGCGCCTGCTGGCCCAGCTTGGTGAGAGGAACACGGCATTTGGTGCCTGAAGGTCACACTCACTTCCCGCTGGGACCCGAGCAACACCGGCTCTGTTCTCGTTTCCTCGTCAAGAAGCCAGCCCTCCCCGAAGGTGCTCTCAGGAACACAATGGGAACCAATGGGCAGTCTCTGTCAAACAGAAAACAGGCTCCTTCTGAGACAGCCCCACCTTGGGAAGCTCCAGCGCACGGCACATACTTAAGGAACACCTGCGTGAAGCACAGCCGCCCCCCCCTGGTCGCGGGGACTTGGTCCAACACCCCCAGTGGATGCCAGAGCCCGAGGGCAGTACCAAACCCTACACACGCTATGGTTTCCCTGCACACCGCTCATCCCCAGTCAACAGCCCTCCTGGTTACACCTGAATTGCAAGCGGGCATCACAGTTTGTGCCGTGGGACGTCTTTAGGGGAAACGGGCCTTGAACACAGGCCCTGGGATACAGCGCATCGACCCGATGACAGGGGTGGGGGCTACTCATCGCAGAGGCTGGGAATGTCTCCAGCGTGGATGCACTGGACAAAGGGACAATTCCTATTCCTCGTGGGATGGTGCGAGATTTCAGCGTGCTACTCAGCTCAGCGTGCAATTTTATATGTATGAGTTGTTTATTTCTGGCATTTTCTATTTCATAGTTTGGGACCGCAGTGGACTGTGGGTAACTGAGACTGAAGAAGGCAAAACCATGAGGGGCACCGCTGCACACTGGGTTCTCGTTAGTTGAAGATTTGTGGCTGCGAGTCCTCCTACTTGTTTAAATGTATCTGCGACTCCAAAACCAGGATTCAGGATGCTTGTCGGTCACCTGTGGACATGTGCGCTGCAGAGCAGAGAAACACCTAAGGGGCTGTTAAAATGGCGCGGGCGAAGCACTGAGGTGCTGTCCAGTGCTGCTGAGTGTGAGGGGCAACGTGGCCAAGGAGAACACGGGCGTGAGAGGGGCCCTGCAGGCCTGCGTTACTGCTGCCGTGAGCGCAATGCCAGTGAGCCAACCACCCGTGTTAAGTCAGGTACCTTTAAACAGAAACACACAGAGAACAGGTCAATCGACTGAAAGACCAAAATGTGATCGGAGGCTCGCGAGCTGAACCCCGAATTTCCGCTCGGAGCCATGGTTCCGTATTCAGTGTCAGCAGCTAAGGCGGGTCCACCCCAACGTTACAGAACCTAACTCTGCGCCTGAGGACGCTACCCAAGCTGGACACCTGGTAACACAAATCACTCCCTGCGGCAAAGGCAGCTGAAGGGGGTGGAGTGCAGCCACCAAGCTCTAGGGGGAAACGGAGAAGCCCTGGACACGCTGCCTGGGCTCTCTCCGCGTCTCTGTCCAACGCTGACGGCCTGTGGCGAGGTCCCTGTGTGTCGAGCGAGGGCTCCCGTCCTTCACCCCTCCACGCCTGGGGCTGTGCACGGCAGCCCCACCTCTGTGGGCCTCTGAGAGCCCTTCCTGAGCAGCTGAAGCTGATGGCCGATGGCCTGGCTGCCGTGGGAAACACAGGACAGGTCTGGGGGCCGGGAGCAGCCTCACTTGCTCCTGTCCCTCCACCACCAGCTCTGGTTCTCCTCTTCTCCCTCAGGTGGCGCTCACCACGTCTGGCAGTAAGTGTCGTTCTTAAGTCCGTGAGCGTTCCAGGGCGCAGAGCCAGAACTCAGACACACGGCCGGTACCTGGGTGATGCCCAGCTGCTCAAGGGGAGACTCTGCCGGCCGGTGTTTCTACACTGCAGCCCCTGCTGGAAGGCACACAGGGGCACACGGAGCGCCGGGCGGTTCCAACTCACTTTACGAGTCATTCAGGTGCCGGGAAAAAGGTGGCCCGTGGGATAAGGGAACACTGTTGAGACCAAACCTCAGACTCACAATCAAAAGCCACTTTTTTAAGCCAAAGTGGGAAATGGGCAACTCCCTCACCCCCAAGCCTGGGGTCCTGCCACCTGGAGGCCCATGAGGTCACACCCCAGACAGAGCTGCTCATGTTTCTCCTCCTTCCTGAGGCGAAGGACACTGGAGAGAGTGACCAGCTCGGGACATGGCTGCACAGGCCGAACTACTCCCCTGCTCACAGGAGACCCAAGGCTAATGAAGTGTCACCCCAATCTCTTTGCCAGGGCCATAAAAAGAAACTGGAGCCTTCCTCCTTCGGGCACCTTCTGTGAATTGCCATTTATAAAGGTCCTGCTTGCAAGGCCTGCAATACACAGTACTCGCCTCATGAAAACAAAAAGAATGTCCATTGGCATTCCAAACGGCCAAGTGATTTGTTTTCCAACTCACACTCTCGGATCAGCCCGAAGTCTGAAACAGCAGGCATCTGGGATTAACTTGTGACAATATAAAATCAAAGTGGAACTCCCGTGTAAATATCCTATGTAATAAAGAGCTAATATGCTAATTAGACTGAATAGCAGAATGACCGGACAACCTTCCGGATGACCATCCGGATGACTTTCCAGATGAAGCCAGGGCTGCGAGGGCTGAGCCCCTTGCATGAATTCCGTGCACCGGGCCTCTAGCCTTCTTTAAAAAATCAAGATGTCACCAGCCTGCACAGACCTTACATTCCAGTCTTGACTCTTACCCTCCTGGCTCTAAAAGAACTGAGTCACACATAAACGTTGTACCTCCTGATAAACTCCGAAGGCTGTGAACTATAGGTCGCTGAGTGCACTGAATGCCCGTCTCTCCCAAACTGCACGGCCTCCGTTCTTCACTTGCACTTGGAGCAGACAAGGTCAAATGAAAACTCTGCTTCAGTCACTCTGTGCATACAGCAGCTCCCATAGCATCCGCAGCCACACGTGGGCTGGGTGGGTCCAGGGCACCAACATGGGCATCTGGCCTTAGACAGTGAAGTGTCCAGCAGAGCGAGTGTCAAGAAGCACCTCCTGGACCCTAAAACCACACCCGTTTTCTCAGGAAGGTCACAAAAGGTGTTTTGGATACAATGTTACGAATCAAAGGCAAGAAAGAGCAGTGGCAGGAGTGTGGTCTCCAGGGCTAGATGGGCGCTAACTCCTGAGGGTCAAGCCCCTCATTTCCGCATGGTGTCAGCCCCCACAACATACGGAGAACCTGCAGAGCAGCCGGGACACCATCCTCGCCAGAGTGTTTATTGAGAACCATGTGCCCGGCACTGTGCTCAGTGCTGCACAGAAACAGAGGTACACGCCTGGCAGCCACACCAGGAGGCATCTGATTATGCACACCCCCCCCCCCCCCCCCCCACCGCAGAGGAGAACTGAGGCTCACGAGGTTCCAGCATCTGCCTGGGGTCTGGATGCTGAGGAGCGATTCCCACGTGGCCCCACAGCTCCTAAGGTCGCTGCTCAGTCAGCAGACTACGTGGCAGCTCCTCACCCGGGTTTTAGTTACCCATGGTCAGCAGGGGTCCTGACGTATCAATTAGAGAGTTCCAGAAATAAACAATTCCTAAATGGCATGCCGTGTTGAGCAGCGTGTTAAAACTTCCGTCACCCCTTTGTCCTGCGTCTCTGCCGTACAGACTCTTCCCGCCCGTTAGTCACTCAGCAGTACCGTCTGGGTGATGGGGCGACGCCACAGGATCCCACACAGGGCTTAGACGTCCCCCTTATGTACTTCATAAAGGCCCCGAAGTGCCGGAAGCATGATGCTGGCAATCCCAACCTCCAACAGAAGCCATTCAGTCTTCCCGATGGGTTAGTGCTTAGTTAAGACGGGAAAGGCCTTATGCCCGGCGTGGAAGACAGAAACAGGAAAAGCACGTGTTGTAACGACGGCGGTGTGCTGCGCCAGAAAGCACGGGGCCTCCAAGCAGACCTCGGCAAGGATGCCCTGAGACTAGGGACCACCTCTCAGAACCTCTTCCTAGTTATTGCTGTTCGTCTCTTACTGTGCTCACCTTATAAATTAAACTGTATCCGAGGTATTCCCGTGTAGGAAAAAACATAGTGAAGATAGAACTCAGTCCTCTTCCCGGCTCCAGGCATCCAGAGGTGCTGGGCATCGTTATCCCCACGGATAAAGGGGGGAGCATTACAAAAAACCACCAATAAAACTAGAAAGAGATGCAATGGCTGCTGGACTATTAAGACTGCACCGGCCTTATGCCGAAGCAGGGACCCACACGGACCTGGGTCCCCGCAGCAGAGCCTAACGCATTTGGCAAAGGCTTTTGTCTTCTCTCTTCGAGAACAAATCTTTACTCTGCACATTCAGAGTCTCCAGGCTACGGCACCTGGTCATCAGTTGCAGACATGTGCACGCTGACCTGGGGACTGTTTGAAAAATCTTGTGATCTCACTGAAGGGCGTTGTTTTCTTTAATAAAAATAAACGATATATCTTTAACTGAAGTTAAAGAATAAAATTGATTTGGGTTATTTATTTGAAACGGATACGCTCAACATTTACCTTAACAGGTATTATTAGGATTTTCAGGCCCAAAAAGTTGGAAATGAGCATAAAACTTGAGATGACCTCGTTAAGTATGAACGGCACCCCACGTTGCAAAGAGGAAAACGTCCCCACCCACGTCCTCACTCAACATGTCATTTATAACCCGCAGCTCCGCCACCTGGAGCTCTGGAGAGTGAAGGCACAAGTTGGGGAAAACAAAAATAAAGAAACGGAAGAAAACAGGGCCCCCCTCGGTTCTACGACCTTCACCGAGGCGGGGTTTTTAAACGCAGCATCGGACTGCGCCCCACTCCCCTCCGGCCACAGAGATGGCACCGCTGTCCAGCCAGGCCACACAACGAAGGCGTCTCCCTTGACCGCGTCTCCCATCCTCCACAGCCAGTCCATCTCCAAGTCCCTCCACTGCCTCCTGGACCTCTTGATCTGCCCCGCCCTCCCCCCCCCCCCCCCCCCCCCGCCCATCACCACCCTCTCCCGAGGGCGGCTGCCTCCTGCTGGGACCCTGGCAGTGGACTCCGGCTCCGTTGTGCACCTGTTCTCCCACCGCGGTGGCGCACAGCTTTAACAACAAGCCTCATTCTGACTCGGCCCGGCTGACTCCCTTGGGGCCCCCATGCTCAGGATGCTGATCAAAATCCTCAGGTGGCCCCAATTCCCTTCTCCCCTCCTCCCTCTCCGAGCTGCAGGCACACGGCCCTCCGTCTGCTCCCTCCAGGGCTCCCTCTCTTTGCCACTGGAAGTTGGCCCAGGCCACTCTGCAGTCTGGCCAGTCCTCCCAGCCCTTGTTCATCCCGCAGGCCGAGCTCAAGGGCCGGATCCAGGTGGCCACCGGCTCCCACTGTAGGCACAGGATCCTGACTGCCCCCGCCACCCGGGCCCAGCTGCCTGGGCTGTACTTCTCTTCTGGGAGTTGGGTGCTGGCCCCCAAGATGTCGGAACAACCCAACCACGTGCTGCTGTACAGAGGTGGGTGACCCTGGCACACAGGGGATGTGGGCTGACCAAGACCAGGTGGGCTGGCTCCATGGGCGTCCTGGGCAGTCCTACTCAGTCTCTGCAGGGCTCAGAGAGGGTGGGGCCAGGGGCAGAGAGACCTGTGAACAGGGAGGGGAAGCAATGGGAAATGTGAGGCCTAGTCACCAGGCTGACTCTCCAAGGGCTCCAGAACGTGTGAATTCACCTTGTCCTCCCTCCCTGTCCCCAAGGCTTTTATTTTGGCAACAGAAATTGTTAAGACTCCCTGTTACTAGGGCCAAATGCACTGCCTAATGGAGGGGGTATTGTCTTCCTTTGCTTCTCTGATTTTATTGTACTTGACTGAAAATTAACACAATGCAGCCAATTACCTGGTCCACTGCAGCACAGATCCCTCCCATGACCACAGAGACCTTGTCAAGTTTCTCAACTGCTTTTTATAAAAAATAGTATATATTTTTTTCTTTTAGAAATAGAAAGAGGAAGGGAGAAAGAGAGAAACATCATTCATCGGGTGCCTCTCCCATGTGCCCCGACTAGGGATCGAACTGCAGCCCAGGTATGTGCCCTGCACAGGAATCGATTGGAACCTGTAACTGTGGTGTTTGGAACCACACTCCTGCCGAGCCATCTGGCCAGGGCTCATCTGCTTCTTGACAATGTAAGGCAGGGCCCAAACCTCTGCTGGCACTGCATGCAATACCCCCAAAGGCAGGATTATTATTTCCATTTTACAGATGCAGATGCTGAGGCTCAGAGGGACTACGAGTTGTCCAAAGGTACCAGTCAGGGGAGAAGCTGACTCCAACGCTGGTCCTTCTCCTCTTGATCTGTCCACTCCACTTCCGGAGGAGGAGGCCAAGCCACAGGGTGCAGGAAGGAGGACTTGACACCAAAACCATTATGCGGAGAAAGGTCATTACTGGGGAAATTTTCCACATCTCGGGCCCCAACCCAGGGTTCTGCTGGCTGGCCCAGGGTTATCATGCGGAAATCAGCATCCGGCTTGATGAGAAGGCTGGCTAGCCAAAACTATAGGACACTATTTCTTTGTATTTTAACATACTGACCTTGATTGACTTAGCCCATAGTCTGAAATGGATTCGGGCCCAGCACTGTTGTTCTCTTGAGGTTAATATACAAGTGGAAGATTTAGACCAGATGGAGAAAAAAATTTTACAGCACCTAATAGAGTTCTTTGTTTCTCTTAAATGATACTGCTATGGTAGAGTTTTTTGTTTGTTTTCAAACTCTCAACCTAAAGTGGCAAATGAACGAAAAAAAAAAACAAAACAAAAGACAAAACAAAACAAAAACCTCATAGGTACAACAGAAGGGTGGTGACCAGAGGGTAAGGGGGACGGACGGGGAGGGTGAAATAGGTAAAGGGGCTCAAATACACAGTAACGGATGGAAACCAGACTTTTGGGGGGGTGAACATGCAACAGAGCGTACAGGTATCAAACCGGAACATTGTACACCTGACGTTTATACAATGTTATTAACTGATGTTATCTCAATACGATTTTAATTTAAAGAGACAAACAACCTCTCCACTTAGAATCAGACAATGTAGGTTTCGCAATCCCAGCTGGGCCACATGTGGGGACTTGACCACGATGAGTCACTCAGTTCTTCATGGTCTCCACTCTCTAATCTGTGAAGCAGCTACCATGTTGCTTTATTGAACGACTTGATAAAATAATATATATGCAAGTGCTGTGCACGTTTTTATAAAGCCCCAAACAAGTACACAGAACTTATATGATCAGATGTTTGTTTTGTGATGCATGAACCGGAGCCTCAATTACCCACACAATCACCTTGGACATTTGTAATGTCATCTTCCTTCTTTACTATTCTCGCTCCCAAAGCAAACTTTATTCAAATCACTAAAATGTAAGGCTTCACCAAGACTACCTTTCACCATGGATCAGCCATTTATCCCCAGCGGGCCAAGCTTTGTTGTCACTTGTTATGCAAAACACTACAGACCTTACCTCTACTCCAGCCCCTCCCATTTTCCCTCCTCTTGAGAGGATCAAAGCAGACAGTGTGCTTTAAGTATCAGTGGGTCAGTGAATAAAAAGCTTTAAAATAAGACTTGATGTGCAAGGCACATAGGAATCTTGAGATTTGATTCTTCTCTCTTTAAACGGTCTGTCATCTATTTATCATGACATTTACCTTAGAGTTAAGTGCTCCCGGCCTCAGAAGCTGGGACAAGACCGGGCCCTTAATACACACACATTATTATAACATTCCAAGTCCTAAACTCCTAGCACTTGCATGTTCTGTTTTAGAAGCTTTTGTCTTTCTGACTAAATGCAGCAATAAACCCCAGAACACATGAATGATAACCCTGTTAAATATAAACTAGTGTGCAGCTATCCACAATGCTAACACAAACAAAGAAGAAGTGGGGAGGGGCACAGGAAACCCTGACTGATTGGTTTTTGAAAGCCTCCAAGAACATACAAACAAAAATAAAAGTACAACGTTACACAGTTTTATGGAAGAGTAAGGGCTAATGATTTTATGATTCCTACATGCAGTCTCTTTGAACCCCACAGTGTCTGTGAAAAGCTCGGTTCTAAAATTGCACACCGGATGAAACTTGAGTGGGTCAGATGTTTTTCAGGTGGAACATGGGTAAAGGGGAAATTCACAAAACTGAAGTAACAGATCCTCCTAAAAGCGCCTGGTCCTCACCTCTTTCTCCGATGATGACAGCCCCACAGGGGAGCCGGAAGGAAAGAAAAAACCCTGACTTGTAGAGCTGGCCAATCCTCGTCGTGTGAACATACACTCAGGTCATCAGCCAGCTCAGATTCCTCAATCCATAGGAGCCAGCGAGAGCACACTACCAGGTCTAGACAAAACCCGGCTTAGAAGCCAGAGAAACCAGCTTCAAATTCTAGCTCTCGATTCCAGAGAGCTATGAGGTCTTGGGCACGTTTGGCAACAAGCCTCAGTCTCCATAGCTCTGAAATGGGTATAATCCCCAAGGGAGCAGGGGGGCTGCAGTGGCGGCCCTGGCCACCTCCCATGAAATACAAGGAACTTAAAACAGAGCAGATGTGGGTTTCCACTGGGGAAGAAGGTGTTGGTGGGTCCAAACAGAAGCCAGGAGCATCCAGAAGGCCAGGACAGGGAGGGTGGCTGGAAGGGTCCAGCACTCACCTCCGGGGGTGGGGGGCGGGGGGAGGGCAGAGAGCACTGGACTAGGACAGGGTCACACACTTTTCCTGTAAGGAGCCAGAGAATGAGCAGTGCTAAACTTTCCACCCATGTGGTCTCAGCCGCAACTACTCAGTGCTGGCCTCGGAGCACAAGGGCAGCCAAAGACAATACAGGCATGAACAAGCCGACTGTTCACGGCAGATTTTATTTCTGCACAGCCCGTGGCCACAATGGGCCCATGGTGGGCGCAGTCTGCAGACCCCTGGGCTGTAGGGGAAAGGGTAAAGCTCAAAAGACACGGAGGGTTCAAACCAAGGAAACTCACAGGAAGGAGGAATTTTGTTATTCCCATTTCATAGATGAGAACAGTCACGAAGTAAGTGACAGCCAGAGCCACAAACAGCTCCTGCTGTGCCAGGCCCTGACCCTGCTCTACCAGGAAGAACACAGCCAGAAGCCCAGATGCTTAAGCAGCAGCCAGGCGTCAGGGAGTAGGTGTGGGGGGAGGGGAGCAGGCAGGTGCTGGGCAGAGTTCCCAGTCACTGAGGCCTCCGTCCACCCTGGACTGCCCTCTGGGCCCTCACACACAGGGGTCTTTCCTGAATGACTGAAAGGCAGAAACCACACTCAGGGGACCCAGGGTGAGGAGGGCCTTTTAAGCCAAAGGTCAGCCAAAGCCAGTTGGACAAGCATTCCTGAGCCCGACTCACAAACCACAGCCCAGGGAGTGTGCTGGGGAAGGAAGGGCACAGACTCCGGTGCCAGATGCCTGGGGCTGAGCCCAGCTCCCATATGTGGGCTGAGGGACCCTGGGCAAGTCACTTCACCTCTCTGTGCCCTATCTAGGTGGGGGTGATGAAGGTGTGCTACCTGAGGGCTGTTACATATAGGAATTCACTTAATGCCCATTAGATACTGTGTTAGATAAAGATACTGTCAAGGCACTGAGCCAGCCCCCCGCCCGGAAGGGGGAGTGCCGCAGGCCTGGTGGGGGCTCCAGCCAAGGCCGCCCGGGGAACAAACGGCCTATTTATGTACATCGCCCAAGACGGCCACGCTGCTCGTCTGTAGGTCCAGCACAGTGGCTCCGCATACCTGGTCACTGTGTTCAGTGTGTGTTGAGTGGATGACACAAGACATTAAGTTCGAATACCAGGATTTCCTCCACAGCATCCCTGATGGCCAAGAGAGCCCCAAGTCACCCTCTGCCCCCGTGACCTTGATTCCTGACCCTCTGTGTCATTAGGGGCTGAAACCTATGTCTACAACCTGCAACAGAGGCGACGCCTACAGATCACTCTGGGATGCGGGAGGTGGAGAGGTGGGGGGAATGAGGGGGTGGCGAGGACTGACCCTTCCCAGGGCAGTGCGTCCAGCCTGGATGGCTCCTAAAGTTGCCGGTCCAGTTGTGACACCTTCGCTGCCAGATGGAGCTCCGCCAAAGGTGGTTTTTAAAGGCCTCCCTCACCCCGAGAGCAACCATTCATCACTCACTGGTGCATGTCCTGTGACCAGAGCCACGTGGAACAAACTTAACACCATGTCTGCACCTGATTCTAAGGTCAGGCTATCCAAACGCCCCCACGCTAAACACACAAGACTCCGCAGCAGGACGCAGCACGCCGGCGCTCAAGCCCGAGACCCGGAGAGCCTCCGTGTCCCTCCATCCCAACCCTCTAATCCCACAGGGAGAGGGAGGACGGGCAGGGCGTGAGGCGACAGCCCAGGGCTACCAGCCCCAACAGCCAGGCCCAGAATCCAGGGCTGCCACATCTGGCCAGGCACCCTGATCCCATCCCGCCCCTGGCCTCACCCGCCTTCCTCCCCAGTGCGCTCTAAAGCCACCTGCCCTTGGCCCTCGCCCTGCCTGACAACTCTCCTTCCGATGGGAAAAAGTCCGTCAGGCAGAGCTTCCTGGGCAGCCTGGGCACAGCACGAGCCAGGCTGCAGCTCTCCCTGCCCTTCCTGGAGGGCAGAGGTCACACTTGGGCCGGCTGCCTGCTCTGGGTACTGGCCAGCAGTAAGCAGGCTTCTGATTTAGTTCCCCTTCCAAGCTCACCCACAGCATTTTGGACTTGGTGACTGCCAGGAGGGCGGCAGGTGAACCCGGGCCGCTTGCCTGGGTCCTGCAGGGCATGGCCGCCCTGAGCCTTAGATGAGCTCCTGACCAGGGCCCGGCTGGGATTGCAGCTTTGCTTCCAGAGTTCATGTTGCTGAAAAAATGACTCAACAGCAACATGGGTTGGCTTCCTGCAGAGGAGCCCAAAGTCTTTCACTGACCTCTGAACTCCACCTCTGAACCCCGGAGGGTCAGTGGCTTACAGCTGAGCAGAGTGGTAACTTTGCCTGAAGTCACAAAGTCAGGTGGCAGAGGCAGGGAAACATGTCCCATCCCCTCTTTTCCTCTGGGGTCAATCCCCTAGTCACTCATAGTGAGGCGACAGTCACAGCCGAGCCCAGGTTTCGCCCGGAGCAGTGCAGTGCAGAGGTAGGGAGTCCAGGGCAGTGCAGAGGGAGGGAGTCCGGAGCAGTACAGAGGGAGGGAGTCTGGGGCAGTGCAGAGGGAGGGAGTCCGGAGCTCGAGTCTGCAAAGCAGAGCGGCGGGTGTGCAGGGAGCCGGGGCTCGGTCCCAGTACTGAGTAACCGTGGGCAGTGACAGCATCTCTGAGCCCAGGCTCCCTCGGCCCCACGACAGGAGCACAGCACAGGGAGCCTCTTCTCCACGTGCAGCTCAGCTGCATCCCAGGCAACTCGTTAGAAACAGGGGTGTTGGTCCCGTGCAGATCTGCAGGCCCGAACCTGCCTTCAAGGAGGTCCCGTGACTCTAACCACATTTACGCCTGAGAAGCGCAGGTGTGTGGAGCAGTCATTACATCCCACTGGCCAGCTCTCAGCATGGATGTTAAGAGCACTTAGCACTTAAAAGACCCAAGACACAGGCCAAGGCTCTTATGAAGAAACACCCAGAAAAATGCGTTAACAGGGTCACACAGTGGCATCAGGATTCAACCCCAGACCTGGGCCTCTTCTGTACCCCAGGGCCCTGTCCTACTGAAGTCCTAACGCCCCACAAGGCACCATGCTCACTCAGACGTTTAAGAAGCAACATCCTCATGTTATTTTAAAAGAACACGCTGGTCACCATGCACCTCTCCTGTCAAGGGCTCAGACTGTGGGCTTCTGGGTGGCTGTCTGCTGCCAGCTGCTGCCTTAGAAAGGAAACCTTGAAACACACCTCATAAACTTGCACTCCCTTTCACCCATTAACACCTTCCCCATGGGGAACCCAAGCAGAGAAACATGACAGGGTATCAAAGAAGAGGCATCTTTTTGACTTCCACCTCCGCCACCTGGCCTAAGAGCCAGCCCCTCCCTGTGCAGGCTTCCCAGGCTGGAGTCTGGCCATGGGGCCATGGTTCTGGGTCCCCTAGAAATTACAAGGCAGAATGGCAAGTAGCAGAGAAGCTAGGGGGTCCGAGCAAAGAGGCCACACAGGGCCTGTGGAAGAATCGACACACGGTGGCTGTGAGGGTTAAATGTGATCAATGTCAAACCTCCAGCCCAGGGCAAAGCAACTGTGTCATCGTCCCATGGACACATATGTGCCAGGCCTGGGCACAGGAAATGTCCTGTGTTGTCTTTCAAAGTTTGGAAATCCAAGCAATAACTGGGATCAGTTTTACATGTGTCCAGGGGGAAGTAACAGTAAAGCAAGGCTTTCAAGATTTCAGAGGGGATAATTCTGGAAGCTTATATGCCCACAACAAGCCCGGTACATGGAATCTCAGGTTCGTAAAGAGACAGATTTCAGATACACTGTGGCAATGAGTCCCCATTTCCTCCTGTACAGAACCAGCTGGGGATCTTGTTAAAATGCAGAGTTGGTCTCAAGTAATCTCAGTGGGATCGGAGAGTTCGCATTTCTAAGAGCTCCAGTGAAGGTCAAAGAGCCCACACTTTTGAGCAGCAAGGTTTACGTAGTGAGGAACAAATGCAAGGAGAGCATTACTGGATTTTAAAATCCACGGAGGTGCCAGGGACCCTCCATGAAGGCGTACGTGGAACCAGCCACATACGCCTTCCCTCTTGCTCCCCCTCGCAGAGTTTCTTAAAGGGAGGCACACAGGAGAGCAAAGGGCATTCTTTCTTCAAGCGCATTTGCAATCTATATCAGTGTCTGGGCAGGTTCAAGGGCGCTTTAGGGACCCTAAAAGCCACATGCTTCTGGCAGAGTCCTTGGAAGCAGCACAGCACGGGGAACCAGGCATCCCAGGGTATTTCCACCCCAGCAGCTGTGGTCAGGCTAGCTTTGACTCTTTCTTAAGTCAAGTTTTGCCCATTTACCTCCTCTCTGTACTTCACATTTGGTGCTGTTTCTGTGGACAACTGTAATTTACTTGAATGCTCACCAACGTGTCAGTTATAGAAAATCCCGAAGTAGAAAGATGGATGTGATTGTTGGATAAGGAGGGACGCTTATATTGACTAACCCATTTTAGTGTGTGGGGGTCACACAGACAAGGGCTTTGTAGTGATAGGATCAGAGATTAAATCCTAGCTCTTCTTTGGATCAGAAGTACCAACACACAAGAGCCTCCACAGGCCCTCACAGGACATTCCCGAAGACCAAGTGTGAGGTAATCTGATCTCCGGCTGCTATTCACAAGAACACATCTGTCTACCAGGAGACACAGGCCTGCCTTGCACACTGGCTTGGAATACCATGGATGTTTATTACAGTTCCTGTCTTGACCTTCTGGACTAGCTGGGTTTATGCTCAAACTACAGACATTATGAGCCAGTGAGTGATGTCAGGCGGTAACATCCAGCTGCCCAGAGAAACTGCTGAGTGCGCACCACTGCCCAGAACGGAAGGGATTTCCCTCCCTGCAGGCACCCGCTGATGGGAGAGGTGAGTGCTGACAAGAAATACCAGGGCCAGACCGTCCCCTGTGCCCAGACTCTAATTCACCAGCACAGTCCCAGGCTGCTTCCCTGCTCCTGGCCCCTGCCTGCAGCCCTGGGCACTCACACTGCCTTGCTCCCCTGAGCAGGCAGGACCTTGCCCCCTAAGAAGGAGACTCAGCAAACTTCTGGAGGAGGGCAGCTTGCTGTTCCCCATTTGTCCCCTGGGGGAGGAGTGGAGTTCTCCCGCAGGCACCTTCATACTGGGCCAGAGCATGCCTGAGCTTCCAGCCCAGCATTACAGACCGGTTCTCCACACCTCAGGCCGCCATGTCCCCATTAGGTCCCATCCCAGAGAGCAACCGGAGCCGCAGGAGGTCACACTAACGAGCCAAGGTGGAGTCCGTGCTGTAACTAGCGGCCTGGGCGGCTGGACACTCCGGGGAACAGGCCAGCATTCCCAGCCCCTTGGTCCTCTTCCAACCTCGTCCACTGCCTGACACAGTCTAACTCCCCACTGTCCCCTGAACACGTGGTGACAACTCCAGCTATTTCCTGAACAATAAGCCAATGTCCAAAATTTCATGTTTTTGCTAAGATGCTCAATACCTGCAGATAACAAGTTAGTCAGTAAAACATGCTTTTAACTAACTCTAGCAAGTTCATCTTGGCATGGAAAAAAGAAACCCAAGCCCTATTTCACCCCTGGCCTGGATCAAGAGAATGTAAGAAGGACTTTACATTTTTTGAGAAAAGTAAAAGGAAAACACCAAGTCTTCCTGAGACACGGGAACACTTGAGCGCAGGCAGGAATTTCTCAGGAGGGATTCACCACGTGCCTGCGACAAGTTGGGGCTCACATGTGCCCCTGAGCTGCCAGCGGACCCATTGCGCCACTGTGGGCCCCGCCAAGTCTCCCCGGCTGGAGGGAGTGCATCTCTGGGTCCGGAGATTGGAGGTCTGCTCCTGGAGATGGGAGGGTTTAGCGCCGCTTTTTAATGGGCTCTCGCAACTCCTCACCTGCACCCACTGCGTGGCCATGGTGCTTCTGCTCTGCGGGCTGCCCACACTCGCGTGAACACACGCCTGGGGACTCTCCCACCTTCGCGTGCCCCGCGGTTTGGAATTAGGGCTAGAAGCCCAGGGACCGGCCGGGCTCAGGAAGCAGGGAAGGACCGTGTTCCGCAGCGCAGAGCCGCGGGAGGGGCACGGGGAGCGTGCGCGCACCCCGAACACTCACCGGGACCTCTGCAGCTGCTCCAGTGCGCCGGCGCCGCAGACTGGGCCCTCCAGGGCGCAGAGGGTCTGCGAGGTCTGCCTGGCGAAGGCGACGGGCAGGATCCCCGGAGTGAACGAGCTGAGGCGGCCCCGGCTGCCGCTGCCGCCCCCTGGGGTCGCGGGGCCCAGGAAGGCAGCCACGGGCCCCTGCGCGCCGGCGAAGGCGTCGTCCTCCTCCAGTTCCTCCGGCCCGTCGGGCGGCGGCGCGCAGGCGGCGAGTCCCGGCAGCGTGGCGTGGCCGCCGGGGGCCGGGGGCGGCGGCGGGGAAGGCTGGGGGAAGCAGGGCCCCGGTCCGGCCTCAGGCAACGCCGTGCCCGCCGCGGCGAGCGGGCTGAGCCGCGTCCTCGCGCCGCGGTCCTCGCCGCCGCCGCCCTCCTCGTCCTGCAGCGGCGGCCGCCCGTCCAGCGAGATGCTGGTGAGGAAAGAGAGGGCAGCCCGGCGGCGCCGCGGGTCCACGCGCGGCTTTCTGGGCTCCGGCGGCTGGGCCGGCGAGGCGGCTGCGGGCGGGGCCGGGGGCTGCGGCGGCTGCGCTCCGCTGGTGCCGGAGGCGTCGGTGCTGCAAGCGGCGGGGCCGGGGGTGGCGGCCGCCGCCATGGTGTCCAAATGCGGCGATATTTCCGCGGCGCCCGGCGAGCGAGCGGTGCCCAGTGCTAAGCGGCGGGTGCGAGCGCCGGCGGCCCGGGCCGGGCAGGGCGCGGGGCGCGGGCGGCATGCGCAGCGGCCCGGCCCCCCCGCGGGCGGGCCATGCTTGCCCCTCGGCGTCCGAGCGGGGACGCCGCCGCCCCGGCCCACGCGCGGCTTCTCGTCTCCCTGGCTGCTGGCTGCCGGCCCGCGGGCCCGGTCGGCCGGTCGGTCCCGCCGCTCCCTGCCCCCGCGCTCTCAGGCCGCGGGCCCGGTGTCCGTATTTATAGGGGCGCGCGCCCCACGCTCGCGCTCCGAGCGCTCTTTGCAATAACAGTGTCACGTGTGGGCACGGAACCTGGAGGAAAACAAAGCCGCGGGCGGCGGCCGCGGAGCCTGGCGGCGGGCGGCGAGGCCGCGGGAGGAGGAGAAGGAAGAGAAAGTGGAGCGAGTGGCGGGCGGGGGATCCGCTGGGAGGTCTGGGACGTTCGCGCTTCCCGGGGAGAGTTGGTGGTTCCCGGGACTCGCGGGAACCAGGGAAGGAGGCGAGGACGCTTCCTGGGCGCGCGCATTCCGGGGAGTAGGGGTGCGAGCAAAACCCCTCAGTCTCGGCGTGAGCAAGTGGTTCCCGGAGTTGGGGGTCTGCAGGACAGTTATTGGGAGCAACTCCTAGATTTGGCCCTTGAACTTTTTAACTAGAGCCTGCGCTGCCCTTGGGCCCGGAGAAATGAGTCGTTATTAATAGTTACAGGGGTAGGTCCACAGCTCCTCACACTGTAAGGCTTACAGGATCTGTCCCACCTTGAAACTGGAGCTAAAAAGCATGGAGGCAAGTTGCGCCTCATTCACTCTCAGGGGAGGATGCAGCCCCGGAGACAAGTACACGCCTGAGGCGCTGAGTCCAGGCGCATGGACTCCTTTCCTGTGGCCAGACTGATGACACGTCCCCTCTTGATGGGGCTGTCACTTTTCATCTCTCAGCAAAGGCCAACGTGAATTTTCACTTTGGTCCTGAAATGTGGTTCGTTTTCTATGAAGTCAGAGGTGGAGGAGGATAGCCTACACCTTCCCCCTTTTGATGATCATGATCTCTTTTCTTCTTATATAAACTGGGACCAGTATGTATTTTCTGTTATTCATTTGATAACACCCATTTTGCACCTACCCTGTCTCCTGTTAAGTATGGGTTCCTGCCCGGAGTTGCAGCTCTGGATCTGGGAAGAATCCTTGAATGCAGTACCCAGCCCCACCCCAGCAAGTAAGCGCCTGCCTTGCGGGGGGTGAGGTTGAGAACGCAAGGGGGGGGGGGCGGGGAGGACGCGGGGGGGGGGGGTTAGGGGGAGGGGGTCAGAGCTGTGTGGAGGGAGCAGGTCTCCCTAAGTGGTTTGGGTGTCACACTCAGTTAAGCTCTGCGACATCGAAAAAACCTCTCTACACGTTTCTGAGGGAGAAGCAATGTGTTTGAGTTCAACGGATTAATTAAACTAAAGGTTTAAATTTAGCCCCGGGGCTAATGGGTAACTACATGGAAATTCCACTCCATGTCAAGTTCAGGGGAGTAAGCTGAGTAAAGGAGAGTAAATACACCCTGTCCAGAGATGTGCCGCCAACCTGGAGGAGAGATAGAGGGAGTTTCAGGTGACATTTGCTCAGCACAAACATGGCACGTGGCCATTTACATGAACAATTGCTCATATTTTATTTTATGCCATTTTTAGGCCTTTTGTAAGAGGGAAGCCTGGTGTCTATTTATAGTAGCCTCACAGCAGCTAAGCCAAAGCTTAAGGACCAGCTGTATGAAATTTCATTAGGATTTTAATTACTTTGTTTAACTAACTACCTAGAAACTTCCAAGCTGCTTTATTACAGTTAACTTACTTTCCATGACCACTGGCCTGGTTGGCAGGCAATGTTCATGAATGGCACCAACTGGGCACATGTAAAAGCAAACCTATTTTTTAAATTACGATAGTGATATATGTTCATTGCAGAACATTTAGAGAATAAGATAAGCAAAGTAGAACATTTAGAGAATAAGCAACAATCTCATTTCCTATGAAAATAACTGTTAAGCTTTTGATTTTTGTCTTGTGTGGGTTTTTAAAAATTTATCTTTATTGTTGAAAGTATTACAGATGTCCCCTTTTCCCCCATTAGCCGCTTCTAGCCCACCTCCACCCCTACCCCATGTCCTGTGTTGGTTTTTAAACAGAAGCAAAAGCAGGCTGTTTGTGTCTTGTGATTTTTAGCTTGCTGTGTTGTGATCATCTTTCCATGTAGAATATTCTTCTACAGCATAATTTGAATGACTGCATGATGTTCAATTGGACAGAGAGAGCAAGTCACTAAACCTGTGCCAAACATTGAACATTTAGGTTGTTTCCACTTTTGCTGATATAGGGTGCTGATGACATCCTTTGTTTTTCTAAATCTTGCTGCCACCCAGTATTGGTTTCTTAGGTTACATAGGTTCTGGGGCAAGCGGCACATCAGGTTGAAGCTTTCCACCTAGAAAAGTTCCAATCTGATTTCCCACCCTCTTGCCCACATTGGGCATTAAAATTTTTTTCAGAAATATCCATTTCTTTGCTCATTTGATACAACTCTGCCTATTTTAAATGCCAAGTGTGCAAACTAATTTAAAATATTTATTAAACCATCAAACAAGAATCAATATCTACTTTACCTCCACACTGCTCATGTGAGCCTCTTATAGGGATATGGCAGGTATGATTTACTGTTCACCTATTGCATGCCAGCCATAGAACATAGATGGGGTGCATTACATCAATATTTTACAGATGAGGCTCAGAAAAATTAAATCATTCCCCAAGGTAACCTAGTTCTGAAGTGATTGGGCCAGCAAGACCCAAACATGTTCTAGCGCTCTCTGCTGGTGAGGATGTTTTATGGGAGGGGGCCAACTCCAGATTTAATCTTATATTTGTAGTAGTGGCCCAGTGCATGAATTCGTGCACATTGAAAGGAAATTAGAAGAAATATTTTAATATCGCTATTCGCCCTTTCTCTATAATAGAAGTGTCAGCCAAATTCACGATCAGCAATGACAGATGGAAACGTGCGTGCGATTGGCATCAGCGAGAGCTTTATATGTATGAGTCAACTGAGCCTTTTATAGATATAGAATAAACTTGCTTAATTAGACCTGCTTTCTGATTTAGCTAAACTTTCCAGCCTAGTGAAGCACCCCAACTTCTCTTTCAGGCAATTGTCAGCAACACAGCAGTAAACATCAACACGAAGCAGATTATTATTGTAGATCACGCAGGGAGAACAAAGGGTAAAATACTTAACTGCGGCAGTGTTTGACTATATTCTGCACAGTAAGAAAACCTGAAGTCATTTTCAAGGTCC
The DNA here is from genome assembly GCA_026230045.1 of Corynorhinus townsendii. Lineage (NCBI taxonomy): Eukaryota > Metazoa > Chordata > Mammalia > Chiroptera > Vespertilionidae > Corynorhinus > Corynorhinus townsendii. Next base: position 72,182 of record JAPDVU010000007.1, on the reverse strand, counting down.
ACCATTTCTTACTTCTTTTCAGTCGGGTCACGTTTCTAAGCTTTCTAAAGCTCCATTTTCCGGCTAATGAAAAGAAAATAGGATTCCACTGAATCTTCTATCTACCTACTCCAGGACTTCTGTGAGGATCAAATGAGATGAGGCACGGGAAAACACTTCACAGACATTTGGCTGAAGTGTTTTATGTTTGCACCTGGCTATAAAGCAAGTCGTGTTCCTGGGTTGAAGAAACTTCAAGGAGGCTAGTCATCACTAGGGAGAGGAAGCTGAGTGTTGCTATGTGACGTCATTACCCGGACTGACACTTAGCATATTAGCCTAGCCTTTTATATATATAGATTTCAGCATCAACTGTAATGGAAATAATAGAAGCATTAGAGTAGGAGGATTTGGGTGTCAAAAAATCTCAACCTCTCCACACCAGTTTCCTCTGTGGGTTATTCTGAGGTACAAATGAGACTGAATGAGAAGCATTAAAAAGCCTTAAAGTACTTTTTAAAAAATGTCTGTTGTTATTTAAACCATCCTAATCTACTTACTGTATGAATTATTCCACATTTACTTATTTTTCACTTAGTTACTGATCAGCTCTGGGCGACGTCCATGGCACAGTGCCACCTTGCCACAAAAGGGGTAAAGAGAGTGGCCTTTAGCCCCGGTGCCCTGGACAGTGAAAACAGTGGAAAACAGAAGCTCGGGCCACATTTACATAAAAATGCAAGACTGACTCAGACTAAGTGAGCAGTCTAACCAGACTGTAAATGTTATCAACATGTGAAAAAGGGAGCTCTTTACTGGAGGTAAGGCCTGAGGGGAAGAGCTGACCTGAAATAAAAAAGGGAAGGAGGGCCCACTTTTGGGAAGGAAATTCTACAAATTCCTCCTGGATTGCAGGCCTGGGAGACTAGACCTTAAAATGTAATTCCTTCTGATCAGCCAAGGTTTTTATTTCCAATTATTTTCACATTGACCCTTCCAAGCACCCATTCTGAAGACTTCATTTGCATGCATGAGCTGTTTTGATGGACATATACAAGGGTTAATTTCAAAAAGAAAGAAAAAGAGCCTGTAAGTAATGGCTGACTCTTAAACAAACAACCCTAGCAGACTGTGAAGACTGACATTATTTGAGGTGTGACAGTGGCTGTCACTCCTAACAGAAGCCATCTGACTGGAAAACAAGAGGCTGTGGTGTGAGCTCTGGGGGCCCCATGTTGGCCCCCACTGCATGCATGGGCTTCACATGAAGGTGCCATTAGACTCTGCACAAACAGGCTGGCCTAGAGGGCTCGGTCTTCAGTATAAAAAGCATTGTTTTATAGGGCTTGTGTTTGTTCAGGCCGTTCTCACATCAGAATGGGGTGGCTATGGACACATTTTGGGGCACATCACCATTTTGTCCACCACTGGGAAGTTTGGCTGGACTAACTGGTCCATGGCAGAGACAGCTCACAGGAAGGGAAATGCATGTGCCTGGCAATTGCTTGAAGGGAGGAGAAATAAGAGTGAGGGACACTCTTAAGCTGCTGGCGGAGTGGAGGCTGAAACAGCCTTTATGGAAAGTCATTTGGCAAAATACCAAGAGCCCTAAAAAGTTCATGACTGACAGTATGAGCTTTGGAGTCAGGCTGGCCAGGTTACATTTTGGCTCCACTATCATGGCTTTGAGTGTGTCGGTGAGCATGCTACTTATTTGTGCTTCAGTTTTGTCATCTGTGAAATGGGAGTGGAAATGCCTACTTTATAGCATTGTTAGGAGGATTCAGTGCAGTGAGTGCTTGAAAGCACTCAAGAATGTCGTTGCTGTAATGATCCTAAAGGGCTATTGAGAAACATGGCCAAAGACTGATGCACAAAAATATTCATTGTTTAAAATAAAATTTGAAAAAAAGAAATCCTAAATGTGGAACAATGGAAAACTAAGATAATTATGGCTTAGTCAGTTGGATAATGTGCTTCTATTTTTAAAAAATTATCTTTACCAACCTTTCTTAAGGACATGAAAAATGGTTTTTGGAACAATGCTAACCAAATAGAACAGAAACTACATCAGAAGGATTATGGTGATTTCTACTTGCTTCATTTTGCTTATCTAAGTAGAGATAAGTGTGTGGTCATTTTGGAAATTGCTTAAATTTAAGCATTTTAGAAATTGCTTAAAATCAACAATTTAAAGAATAGTTTTAAATGCATGGAAATAATGGGTTTCCTTTTTATTTGGGAGCCCTACAATGGCTTTTCTACCTACATCCTTTGAATTCTTACTACAGTCTTGCTGTTTAGCCTATTTGACAGGTAAAGAGACAGAGGCTTAATGTAAGCATGGTGACATGCCCTGGTCCCTTGCTACCCCTGGATCGTTCCTTCTGTAACACCTGAGGGTGGAGGTCTGGGCCAGGCCTACTGCTAGGGTCTGAGAGGCCCCTCAGAGAAGGCGATATTTGAATTTGGACTCCAGTTCACATGTGAGATCAGGCACCTCAGGCCAGGCAATAGCATTAGGACTCGATTACAACAGTTCAGGCCTGAGGCAATGAAACTTGGAATTGGCAGTGAAAATGGAAAAGAAGGGTCAAGTGCAAGAGACATTGAGGAGAAACTGGTTTCCAGATTTCCAACCTGGTGGGGGGGGGGGGAACAGCTGTAACTTCTGAAAGAACCAACCGTACCCCAGGGCGGGGAGAACAGAGGAAGGGTAAAATGCTGGCTGGATTTTGGCATGAGTTCCTGTACCACCAGACAGTGGCCCGGTGCAAAGGCTAAGATCTCATTTTTCTAAACCACAGCGTCCCTCATCCTTATGACTAGAAGAGAAGAAAGCTCCAAGTCTGCCATGGCACGGCCCTCCATTGTGGTCACCGCACAGGGCGCACGGCTGCAGTGGCCGAGGACAGGGGCTCGGGAGCACCCTGAGCTGGCCACACACACAGTCCATTTGCCCTTTGAGACACAATTCAGGGGGAAAGAGCATCCTGGCCCCTGTTGTGAAGTCACAAGAGAAAGCTTCGGAAACAAACCATCCCAAGCCAGGCCCATCCCAGCCTTTCGGGGACCTCTTTGATGGCAAGCAGACATCCAATCAAAGCAGCGCACGGAGAATGTACTCTGAGGATACAGGAGGGTCTCAACCAACACAGCTTCAGGAATGCAGCCGATGCCAGCAGCTCACAGAGAACGGTGGTTGTGAACCTTGGGGATCCCCCTTTCTTGTCCGCTAACCTTCTCCGGTGCCCAAGTCATGTTCCATCGTCTCCCTCTGCAGGGTAGGTTCCTCTGCTTCTCTGGTCCATGAGGCAAGAAATGTGCCTCAGACAGAGACTGGCCCCTCTAGGTTTCTATTTCCAATTAACAAAGACCATGATTGGCAAAGCTTGTGCGGAGCAGGTCCTGGACCAGTCATCTTGGAGGGATCTCAGCTAACACGTTCGTGTCTGGAAGCAGGTGGGTGGGGTGTGTGGAGTGGGCAATTCCCAGAAGAAAGGAAGTGCTGGGCAGATAAGACAATAGAGGGTTGACCCTGGTGGGGCACTTCTTAACGAGGCCTATTGTCCTTACTTGGAAAATGGAGAGCCATACCTGGTGTGGCTCCATTGGTTGAATGTCATCCCGTGCACCAAAAGGTCACTGGTTCGATTTCTGGTCAGGGCAGTGCCCAGGTTGCAGGTTCGATCTCCAGTTAGGATTCAGCGGGAGGCAGCCAATCGATGTTTCTCTCTTTCTCCCCTTCTACCTTCCTCTTTCTCTAAAATCAGTAAGAACATATCCTATATAATAAAAGCCTAATATGCTAAGTGTCCGACCATTTGACCAGTCGCTATGATGCACACTGACCACCAGGGGGCAGAATCTCTGATCGGTAGGTTAGCTTGCTGCTGGGGTCTGGCCAATCAGGATTGGGTGAGACGGTCTGGACACGCTCTGAAGCCCTCCCGCGGTCCTTCCCCAGCTGGCCAACTTTCCATGGTCCCTCTCTGGCCAGCCGGCCCCCATCGGCCCTGATCGGGACTGGGCGAGACAGGCCGGATACTCCCTGGAGCCCTCCCTCGGTCCCTCCCTGGCCCCGATCGTGCACCAGTGGGGTCCCTTGGCCTGGCCTGCACCCTCTCGCAATCCGGCACCCCTCGGGGGATGTCAGAGAGCCAGTTTCGGCCCAATCCCCGCAGGCCAGGCAGAGGGACCCAGTGATGCACAAATCCGTGCCCCAGGCCTCTAGTTTAAAAGAAAATGGAGATACACGATCTGCCTTGGAATTTATTGTTGGGAAGATGAAAGCAGGTTAAAAGATTTGATGCCCAGTCTTCCCACCCAGGGCTCCTAAAGACCAGAGAGAGTGGACTCACAGCCTGAGGGGGTCTGTTGATGGATCTTCAAGCAGAACATCCCTTTGAGGTTTCTTTTTAGCTTAAAAATGTATGATCTATGGCTCTGGCTCAGTCTGTAGGAACGTCATCCTATACACCCAAAGGTTTCGGGTTAGGTTGCAGGTTTAATCTCTGGTTCCAGACCCTCAGGGAGGTCCCAGACCCTCAGGGAAGCAAATGATCGATGTTTCTCTTTCACACTGATGTTTCTCTCTCTGTCTCAAATCAGTAAAAAACATCCTCAGGTGAGGATTAAAAAATGTTTTTTGTTTGATCCATGGGAATTTAGCATATGATAAATTGATATATCAAGTCAGCAAGGCAAAGAGATGTTATATTCAGTCGATCTTGAGACAACTGGGTTGTCACTTGGGGGGGGGGGAAAGGCAAATATCTCACCATTTACACCAGATTAAATTCCTAATGGAATTAAGATTTAAGTCATTTAAGTGTAAAAAGAAACCATGAAAGTTTTTAGGAAAGTGCTAGAAATCTGAGCAAGAGAACTCAGAACATGGACTCATGGTGTTTTGTTCAGTGCCAGGCACAGAGCTGGAGCAGAGTAAATGTCCAGTGAAATGAATTCATAAAGGGACGTTTTTAATCACTTCAGCTAGGGGAGCATCCTTCTTAATGAGGCATAGAACCCAGGAGCTGTGAAAGCAAGTTAAATTCGGCACCAGAAGGATTTACGAATGACTGTATAGCCAGGAGGAGGAACTAAATCAAAAGAAAAACATACCAGAGGGCAATGTGTGCAATTCATATAAAAAAGGTACCTTTCCTTAATATCTAAAGAAATCCCAACTGTTTAGGAAAAATCCCACAATCAAATAGGAAAGCGATATGAAGAAACAGTTCCTAGAAGAAGAAATACAAATGGGTCTTGAACATTTTTAAAAAACCATACTCAACCACCTTCATATTTAAGAAAAGCAAATAAAAACTCTAATGAGATAAGTTTTTACTCATCAGATTGTCCAAGGTCAGAGAGTTTGAAAACACATAACTGTGTTGGCTAAGGGTGAGGCAAGATACTCTGACATAGTGATCGAGAGATTGGACCTATAGTACATCCTGTGGCCCACTTCTAGGAATTTTGCTGCAGGTACACTACCCCATGTACAATGAGGAAAATTTAGGGTTATAGTTACTTAGTGTTGTTTGTAATGGGAAAATATCGGAAATAGCAGTCATTGAGCCAGCGAACAAATTCTGGCACATCCATACCGTGAAATATTGTGCAGTTGTTAAAAGAATGAAATAATTCTATGAATGTGTTATGAAAAGACCTCCAAGATGTAGTGTTTATCTGGAAAAAAAGCAAGCTGAAAAGCAGTGTGTATTTTATGCTATCATTTTTACTTTAAAAAAAAAGTAACTCACAGGCATAGCTATTTATTGTGCTACACATAGATGGTCTCTGGGATGATTCCTAAGAACCTGGGATAGCAGTTGCCTCCTGGCCATGCTGAACGTGGTTCATTACACACAATACATTATATAACGGGTAGTTGTATATAACGGCCCACGATCGGGGCCAGGAAGGGACCGAAAAAGGGTTCCAGGGCATATCTGGCCTATCACAGTCCCAATTAGGGCCAATCAGGGTCAATCGGGGCCAGCTGGCCGGGGGGGGGGGGGGGGGGGGACAGCGGGAGGCTGGCCAGCCAGGGAGGGACTGTGGGAGGGCTCCAGGGAGTGTCTGGCCCATCTCGCCCAGTCTCGATCGGCTGGACCCCAGCAGCAAGCTAACCTACCAGTCAGAGTGTCTGCCTACTGGTGGTCAGTGCGCATCATAGCGAACGGTCCGATAAAGCATTTTAGGGTTTTATTATATAGAATGATTTCCGACCCCAGGGACATGTATTACATCTTCAAATAATAAATTAAGAAAAATGTGTGTTAATTTAGCATTCTGCTCCATAATATATCCACGATTGATTTAATGTAAAAATAATGTTTTAAATTACTTACCTTACACTAATTAACTTTCCATCCCAAATCTAGATTGAAATTAACATTCTAGAAAGATGCAACACATTCATCCTGGGCCTTTGTCTTTGGGCACAGCCAGTATCCCCATTTGGAAGAGAACTGAACGTGGAGTGTTTGGCACATGTAGTAGCTGCCCTACAAACATGAGTTCCTGTCTCTGTGGGAACAACTGTTCCTGGGAGCGGAGCTGGGGGGCCCGGCTCCTGGGAAGATCAGAGGGCTGATGAGTGACCTACACCCTAAGTGGGGCTTTGGAGGTATTATCCCATGAAATCCATGTTCTTTAGCCTGGAGCAGTGCCTGGCTCATAGCAGGCACTCAACAACAAAAAAATATCTATGTATATTTCTGGAATGAACACACCAAGAGTTGCAGGATCTCACCTGAGAGAGAGAGACAAATGCTGCTCAGAAGCATTGGTGGAGTCCGTGGTAGGTGACATTTTACCTGGGGCTTGAAGGAAGAACTCTTTGGGTAGAGGACAAAGAGGAGATGAGTGGCATTTCAAGGGGAGAAAACCGCTGATTTGCGGGCAGGGGAATGAAGGGAGGGGCCTGGGAGGCCCCGGTGCCAGCTCACAGCAGATACCTGCCCAGCTGGGAGCAGCAATTGTGTAGGGCCAGTTACCTGGGGCATCGGGCCTGATCGTGGTCTCCTGACAAGTCAATTTGTGAAGGTCCATGGGTCGGCAGGCAGGAAAGAGAATAACCAGGTCACATCTACCTGAACCTAGATGGGCTTTGGGAAGGGAGACCTCGGGGACCCTGTATGTGTGTGGGGTGGGGTGGGGGGGGGGAGAGACAAATGGACTAGGAGCTGGTGGGCGGAGCTGTGCTCTCAGCCTATCAATCCAACACCACCTTCTTACACGGGCCCTTCATTATTGTCCATTGAGAGCCACAGGCAACAGAGGGCCAAGACCCCTATCCAGAATCCAAACAGTTTGGATAATCCAAATGTTTTGTGTGAATTTTTTTTTAAGTTTAGGAGCAACACCCATTTACCAGCAAAACCTGCCCTGAGTGGACCTGAAACTGCAAAGACTATCTGTCCCACTCTGTGTGTCTGTTTTGCCGCAGAAATACTCACGTGCTTGAGTATAGGATGCTGGTTTAGACCCCACTAAGACGTATATAACGTATTGTGTGTACTGAACCGCGTCCAACACGGCCAGTGGTGAACCTGAGGAGGGTGGTGAAGGATTAAAGAAAACAAGACAAGAGAATATAGTTGGGGCTAGGTGGATCACTGTGCCTGGATGAGGAAACAGTGACACAGCCTGTAAGCTGAGTCTTTATTTTATAGTCAGATCACACAAAGCAAAACAAGGGAGCGGTCAAGATGTTTACAATGTTCTTGCGAGTTTCAAATCTACTTAATTACATGCACCTGAGAACGCTTATCAAGCTTTGTTTTGGCAGCACTTGCTGCACCTCCCGCAGCCCACATACCTCAGCCACGTGGGACAACAGGGTCAGACTATAAGGTCAAGCTTACAACCACAGCCTTTGGCTATAATTGTGCCGGGAGGGTTTTGCCTTCCAAGCTGGGACTTGTATGTGGCTTTGCTACAAGAGGACCGTGCCCTTTCATCAGTCTGAAGCTTGAACCTGTCCAAATGCTATATATAGCCCCTCTCCACAGTGTACCATGTACTTCTATAAAATCTGGGAAACTCTGAATTCTGAAACACATGTGGCCCCCATGATATTTGGATGATGACTTGTGGTCTAATATAATTGACCACGATACATAATGTTTAAAAATAAAAGTACTAAAATGCCCTGAGTGTGAAATAATGAAATATGAAAGAATAGCTGTTTATAAGAATATAGGTATATTGCAATATGTAAATGCTGGGCAGGAAGCCCTAAGAAATGAATTGGATATTTGCCCCTAAAAGGTAGACTCTCCTGAATGTGGCAATTCAAATGCAACTGATAAAAGTTGTATATATTTTTTGCAACTCAAATACTAGCAGTGACATTGCTGTGATTTTACAAAAGGATGAACAACTCTAGTAAAGTTACAAATATTTAGAAATGCAGCCTCTCAATGTACTTCATAGTTGCATTCCTGGAAAATCTGGTGCATATAAAACCATGCAAAATTACTTTGTGTACATTTGTAAAACATAATTAGGACTTAGGCTCAGATAATGACAATGAGGCTCTTTGCTTACGAGATACATTTTAATGAGATGTTTGAAAGTGATTCAGGGTGCCTGACGATTCTGTTGTGGGTAACTGCCTCACATCATAGGCAGGGGTCCTGGCTCCACATATTAACCATGAGCAGCACCCCCAACCGGGTCAGTATGAGAACAGAAATGCCCCTGGCATTTCCACGGAGCCCCTGGGTGGTGACTGCAGTAGGGATGCTACTCCTCCCAGCCCCGGAACCACCGGTGGAGCGAGCCGCAGGGGCTGGTGCTGAGCCCATGGAGCCAGCCCGAGGGCAGGCTATGGTCGAACTGGGGAATCCCAGGCAAGTCCAGACGGAGCTGTTTGGATTTGAAGGACCTTGTTTACCCTGGAACTTAAGCCTTAGGGAAACAGACTGGAATTACAGCCTGTTTCTCATCAGGTGTGCCAGAGCGGATCTGTGGCACTCCCACTGGCCCACCTACCGGAGGTTTTGGCTGCAAGTACCTGTCTTCCCGGCCAGGAAGGTGGAGCCTTCTTGAATGGGCTGATGGGCCATGTGGTACTCCACTGATCAGGCATCTGGGTGTGTCGTGCAACCTGTGAACTGGGTGTCCTCCTTCGCGCCACTCCTCTAAGACTCAGTGTATCTTCGTGGTTAATAGAAAACATAGCAGCATTATTTACAATTAGTGGCCTGGTGCACGAACTAGTGCACATTGAAGGGAAATTAATTATAAGAAATAGTTTAATATCACTATTCGCCCTTTGTAATGGAAGTGTCAGCCAAATTCACTACCAACTATGACAGAGAAACATACGTGTCCGATTGGCGTCAGTGAGAGCTTTATCGTGCATGCGTGACTCAACTTAGCCTTTTATAGATATAGAATAAACTTGCTTAATTAGACCTGCTTTCTGATTTAGCTAAACTTTCCAGCCTAGTGAAGCACCCCAACTTCTCTTTCAGGCAATTGTCAGCAACACAGCAGTAAATATCAACACGAAGCAGATTATTATTGTAGATCACGCAGAGAGAACAAAGGGTAAAATATTTAACTGCAGCAGTGTTTGACTATATTCTGTGCAGTGAGAAAACCTGAAGTAATTTTCAAGGTCCACCATTTCTTTCTTCTTTTCAGTCGGGTCACGTTTCTAAGCTTTCTAAATCTCTGTTTTAGGGCTAATGAAGAGAAAAATAGGATTCCACTGAATCTCCTATCTACCTACTCCAGGAATTCTGTGAGGATCAAATGAGATGAGGAATAGGAAAACGCTTCACAGACATTTGGCTAACGTGTGAAATGTTTGCACCTGGCTGTAAAGCAAGTCGTGTTCCTGGGTTGAAGAAACCCAGTGATGTTAGTTGTCACTAGGGAGAGGAAACCAGGCGTTGCTATGTGATGTCATTACCCAGCACCCACAATGACCATTTCCAGGCTTGGCTGGGCTGTGGGCTACATTTTGCACCATGGGGTCTGGGCAGCATTGGCTGCGATTTGGTGGGCTGTCACTCTGGGGTGGTCACAGGGCCTGCGTCCCACTTCGGGGAAGCCAAGTGTTGCTTTATGGGTGCCAGGTCTGCGGTGCCATTTCTCTGTGCATGTCACAGCAGCTCCTGTGTTGACCGTCTGCCCCCTGGTGATCAGTGCGTGTCATAGCAACTGGTCAGACGGTTGGACACTTAGCATAATTAGCCTTTTATATATATAGATAGCTAAAAGGTGGAGGCAACCCAAGTGTCTGTTCATCCAGAGGTGAATTCACAAACAAAATGTGGTGTATACTAGAATGGAATACTAGTCAGTCTTAGAAGGGACAGTTGTGACATGCTGAAGATGTTATGTTAAGTGACATAGGCCAGTTACAAACACACAATACTGTGTGATCCCACCAACTGCAGTAGTCCGATTCAGAATCGGAAAATTCTGAATCGGAAAATGGAGCGGTGGTTGCCTGGGGCTGCTGGCGGGCACAGGGGAAGGGAAGGGAACAGGAAGTTGTTGTTTAATGGATACGGAGCTTTCATTCTTGCAAGATTAAAGGAGTTCTAGAGCTGAATGGTGGTGGCGGCTGCACAGCAACGTGAGTGTACTTAATGCCACTGAACTGTACACTTTAAAATGACTGCATTGGTAAATTTTATGTTATTTGTATTCCACCACAAATAAAATTTAGAAAATAAACAAAATGCAAAGGCTCTAATGGAATTGTTACCAAGCAAGGGCTCGCTGCCTGGTGCCTGTGAAAGCCAATACTATAGTACCAATAGTACCAGCTTTAAATATATATATATATAGTTGATTTTAGAGAGTGTGAAAGGGAGAGAGAAACATTGATTGGCTGCCTCCTGCACGCCCCCTACTGGGGATTGAGGCTGCAAACTGGCCATGTGCCCTGACCAGGAATTGAACTGAAGACCCTTTGTGCATGGGATGTGCTCAACCAACTGACCCACACCAGCCAGGGCTGATAGCTTTTGAGAAAAGCAAAAAAGCTTTTATTGTGATGCCAACTAGCAAGGAGACAGGAAGCGAGGCTCAAATCTGTCTGTCTCCCAGATCCAGGATTGTGGGCAAGATTTAAGAGGTCCCAGCACCGGGTCTCCCTGGACGATGGACCTGCCCTCTGAAATGCTCCTGTCCTTGCTTCTGTGGAGGGAGCAATTAAAGATTCAAACATGTTACATGCGAGTGGAGTGCCCATGGTTAAACTTGGCTTCCAGGTCTTGTTAGAAACAGGACAGGACCAGTTTGAGCTGGTGTTGCCATTAGAGAGTGACCAGTGATCACGGCAGGCTCTGCTCGTGGCCGCATGAGCCCCTCTGTGCCTCAGTTTCCCCATCTGTGAACCAGAGACAATGACTGCACTCTTCTTGAGGGGAAGGTGTGGGGTTCATGGAGACCACATGTGTGAACCCTGGCACAGCGCCTGCCTGGCACAGCACTCAGGAGGCGTGGTCACTGGGGTCATGACACTGCTCACCGGCACAGTCTTTCCTCCGAGACTCTCCCATAGAAGTATGTGGGGCTTCACGGCCAGGTTAGGAGGACGCTGACGGAGAAGAAGGACTGGGCCAGGGTGGTGCATGTGTGGACTTCCTAGGTCTCCTGCCTGCCGGGCAGTCTCCTCCCCACTCCACAGCGTACAGTCCTGGGGTCCCTGGGGAGGACTGTTTCTGGCCCTGGTACCCAGAAAACTCAAGGGCATTCTGAGCAACTTTGCTGTTTCCAGAGAAAGCCTACTCAGTGGACCCCCAAGGGACATTTCTCCTTAATTGCACAACATCCACGTCCCACTTAGACTCACTAGTAGAGTTGGTCATTGCTGACAGCACTAAGAGTTCATTTCTTTGTTTTGATTAAACGCTAATTTGATTGGAAACGGCTTCCTGGAGCAGTAATTAATGACCAGCTGGAGTTGCTAGCCCTGGAGGAGAAGCCAAAGGCACTGAGCCCAGCTGGTCACTAGCCACCAGGAGCTGTTAGACCTGGAGGGAATTCCCGGATGGCACAAACTCTGAAATTGGTAGTAGAAAAAGGGGGGGAGAGACCTCAGCAATTTCATTTTGTGTGCAACGGAAGGTTAAAAATGGAGCGTTGTATCGCACAGACACTGCTGCTCTGGGCTGTCGCATGCTGCCTGGCTGCACAGCAATGAGACACCTTGTCAGCGGGCAGCTGTCCCAAGCACCTGCACCGAGTGCAGCTCCGGCTCCTGCTCCTGTGGAAACCCTCACGCCTCCATCCCACCTCATTTCCTTTGGAGTGTTTCTAATGACACACTTCGTGCTGCCTGCTCCAGGTCAGGTCTCCTTGCATACCACATACGGAATGCAGAAAACCAGAGTGGTCCAAATGGCTACGTAAGCATTGCAGGGTGTGATGCGTTTGCACGAGCAAAAACACCAGCAAAGGAACAGCATGTGCCTTCTTGGTAGCTCTAGGGGTCAGAACCACGGCTGTGTAACTACACAACTTTCAGCTCCAACTCAGGCGTGCTTATTAACTACTGTAGGTAGTAGGGTCTTTTGGATGGTCGCCTGGGGTTTGCCATTTAGGGGACATCTGGCAATTTAGTTTCCTGGAGCTGAAAACAGTCACCTTTGGGCTCTCTTAGTTTAGGAAATTCTCCAAGATGTAAGGCAACTGAAATCAAGTTAAACCTAAATCCAGATGCTACTATTTGGATATTAAGTTTTTTTGTGTTTTGGTGTGTGTGTGTGTGTTTAGTTGAGTAAATTAGAAAATTCTCTAGCTCTTGAAGAAGAGACACATAGTTTCTAAAAGCATGGATTCCACTGGACTGGGGCAACCCCTGCCCCACAGAGGGGGTCTGTTCCCACCCCCTCCCCCACCCCATCCTGTGTTCCCTGTGGGACCGAGGGGTCCTGACTATTCGGTCATCGTGTGGGTCTAAGGAACTGTACCCAGTTGAGCACCCAGGCAGTGCCTACTCGGGGAGGCTTGAAATCGATGCTCATGTAAAAAACCTGTCCTACCCTGACCCCACTCCCTAAGGAGTTACAGCAGGGAGTGGTGGCCTACAGAAACAGCGCTTGCTCCAGGCTCCTTCTGCCCACCAGCCCTCCCCGGACTCTCTAAATATTGAATGCCCAAGCCTCCGTCCAGGGCAGATTCAAATAACCCTTCAGCCTCATTAGCAATCAAAGAAATTCTTAGTAAAACCACACTGAAATAACGTTTTTCTTTTATCAAATTGGCAAATTGGCCCTAGCTGGTTCTGCTTAGTGGATAGAGCGTCAGCCTGTGGACTGAAGGGTCCCGGATTTGATTCCAGTCAAGGGCACATGCCCGAGTTGGGGGCTCGATCCCCAGTAGGGGGCATGCAGGAGACAACCGAGCAATGATTCTCATCATTGATGTTTCTATCTCTCCCTCTCCCTTCCTCTCAGAAATCAATAAAAATATATTTTCAAAATTTGACAAGGTAGTTTTGTTAAGATAATATGCAATGCTGGTGAGACTAAGGAGACTGAAATTGATGTTTAAAGGTGCATATCAAAGCCTTCAACATGGGAATGCTCCATGACCCAGCATTTCAACATCCCCAACCTGTGCCAAAGAATTTATTGCTGAGATTTGCCAGGATCTGTACACAAAGATGCCCCATGAAATACTGGCTTTAATAGCAAAAATTGGGTTAATGTCCAGTAATTGAGACTTGGTTAAGTAAATCATAGCACTACTCTTAATGATATACCTATTTCAAATGCTGATATGAAATATTTAATGAAGTGGGAACATATTTGTTATATAGTTATTTTTTTTTTTTTACATTTCTATTGATTTCAGAGAGGAAGGGAGAAGGAGAGAGAGACAGAAACATTAATGATGAGAGAGAAGCATTGATCAGCTGCCTCCTGCATGCACCCTAGTGAGATCGAGCCAAAAACTCTGGCATGTGCCCCAATTGGGAATCGAAATGTGAACTCTTGGTTCATAGGTCAATGCTCAACCACTGAGCCATGCTGGCTGGGCAGTTAATATTTTATAAAGTTAGTTTACACAGCAATGTAGACTAATTTAATTCTTCATTTTATATATATATATATATTTCATAAACATAAATGTTCATAGAAGACTAGAAAAATTTACAACCAAAATTTTAGGATTCTGGATTTTATGTTTTTCATCTCTTTTTATATTTTCAAACTTTCTACACTAAGTTACATTCTTTTCTATTCGGGAAAAAAATACCATTATTTCTTTTCAGTAGTGTGGAAGTTGCCCCTGAAAGATAGCTGGGAAGGCCAGCTCTGGCTGTTTCCTCAGAAAACATCCCAGGCCCCGGTACACGTTCACAACAGCCCACTCCCTCCTGAGAATGGGGTGGGGGGTGGGGGGTGGGGAGGACTTGTAGCTCGTCCTGCAGTAAGTCTTTCAGGCTGTGGGAATAGGTGCTTGCGTTCCATGGAGCTGGTGCATGTGCCTTAGGTCTCCGTCCTTCTGTGCTCATCATGCCGGAAGGTCTGGGAGTGGAGGGCTTCGTTCATCTAAATGCCACTCCTACCCCATCAGGACCATTTCCCTTTCCTGGGCAAATGCCCTGATTGATTTGCCTTATTTCCTCCAAATAGAAATAAAAGGAGGGCACAGTGGTCCTGTGCACGGCACGTGGGGGTGGAGGTTAGGGGTCCACAACACTCTGCAGCAAAGCAACAACGGGGTGGCTGTGAGAAGCTGGGTCATAAGAGGGAAACACAGTTTCCTTATCTTCCCCTCGTTTAGCTCTCCGTTTTCTGGGAATGCACAGAGGCATCTGATAGGAATAGTTCCTAAAATGAAAAAACATAAACCTGTGGTTCAGCTGTCATGAATTCCTCAGACTCTATTCCAAAAATAACTCCTACATAAAACCACCCCATTTCACTTTGGGGACCACTAAAGTGAATACTATAGGACAGAAAAAAAGGGAAAATTGTAAAACTGTGTGTTCAGATGCTTGCACCAAATATTAAAACCTGTCTGCCCACAGTGTAGAATCCCGCCTGCCCATAGTCTAAAGAAAACATTTCTTTCGCCTTTCTGGTATTTTTCCCCACTCTATTATTGCCATTATCAAAAGATTGGGCAATGTCTTAAAATGTGTGAGTGGTTTCTTTTGGATTTAGGAAGCTTTGAACATCATAAATGAACTCTACACAGATGCTTCTAGAAAGTTTATGACTCATCTCAGAGATTCCCAGGGAGTGGTCAGCTCCATCCCACCTCATGGGGCCCATGACCATGAATGAAGTCAGAAAGGTTATAATTCTCTCTCGGCCTTCTTCATGCTGCAACCTGGAAGTGCCACAGAAAACAGTGAATTCAGTGACTCATCGGGTTGTCCTCCTGTGCCTGCAGCCCCGGCCCAGGAGGGGCTAGAACTAGGAGGTGCGTTAGAGTCTGGAGCCCCTCCAGAGGCTGGAACTGGGGGTGAATACGGAACCAGAAGGGACGTTTATTTCATGGGCTTCCCTTGTTTCTGTTCTTATTTCGCTCTTGGACAAGCCGATGAAGGAAATGGTTTCCAATGATCTTTTTCATAAAACTATTTGCTTATTTAACTGAATTATTTCTAAAAATGTTAAAGGGCAATTTAATAACCGTGCAAAGTCCCCAACTCTCTCTAAATATAGCTCCCATGCTCTCTGGCTGCCCTGCGAGTCTTTCTCGTCCACACCCCAAGTCCCCAGCCTGGCCAACTCTGGCCTCCTCTCTGATCCTTTCCTCATTTTTTCCAGTGGATGTGTCCTCTTTCCTGCAGCACCATGTCCTTCCCGTGTAAGTCAATCAGCCTACCTTGGCCCTTCTCAGGTCCCTCCCTTACCCGCCATGGGAAGGCCCAGAATCTGTGAGGAGAGCAGGAGCTGTCCCGTTAGGTGGCGAACTCTGAGTATCAAATACAGTTCATTCACTTTGCAGGTGTCAGACCCAAGACAGAGAGCGGGTATGTCACCTACCCAAAGCCACCTAGCCCTCGAGGAGCAGACCCAGTCTTCAGACTCCCTCATTCCAAAGGCCAGGGGAGGCATCTGGAGGCCCTGGTGGACAAGGAAGAGCTCAGTCATATTCAGGGGCAGCCACATCCTCTCCAAGTCCTGGAGTTGCATGTGCTTTCGGGCCCAGGGCAGTCACAGCCCTTCTCCCAGGAAGCACCCTGGGGTGTGTGTCCCCAGAGAATCAACAGCACCAAGAAGCGTTCTTGTGCTCAGAGGCCTGTACCTGCACACACCTGGGGGCAGTCACACGTTTTCGGTCAAGGGTGCCCCCTGGAGCTGTGGAGGCCTGGCCCTGGCTGCACAGTTCCTTTATGTCCCACAGTGGCTTTCTGGAGGTCTTGAAGGGAAGGACTGGGACATCTGTTCCTGGGATGTTTCCCGCCCCTGCTGTGGTTCACAGCCCACGTTTGCACCGGATACCTAGCTTCTGATTCCTCCCACCAGCTCTTACTGACACTTCAGGTGGGAACCAATGACTAAGCTTGGAACTCAGATTGTGTTATGAACTTAGAAGAATCAACTTCTCTGACAGTTGAAAGTATTTCAAAGATGCCGAGAAAAAGGCATCCCAAAAATGTAGGTGTAAGTATATGACCATGGTCTCTAGAAGTTACTGTTACATAAAAGTCAAAAACAATCCCTTTTAGGTGAGACTCCATAAGGCATTTTTGTGAGTGCAGGGGTAGGGAGAGGGGAAAAGCAGGAATAACGGAGACTTTAGGATTTGTATGGAAACAATGTAAGGGTAGGGGGATCTTCTCCCATTTCTTAGGTCTGTCCCCCCAACTTTGCTGGGCCCATCAGAGGCAGAACTCCACATTTCCATGGCCAGAGGCCCAGCAGTTTGCTGGCTTGACCTCCTGGGGAGCAGGTGACCCCTGGGAAAACCAGCTTCAGTGAGAAGGCAGCCTTGATTGCAAGTGAAACTCCGTGTGCTTGGGGTGTGGATGAGCCTGAACCTCTGACTTCATTTTTGGTACCCATCTTTGACCTGTGCGTGAAACCAGTGTGACTGCCTCCCATCCCGGCGTTGTGCAGACACAGGTGCTGTGATTCTCCTGAGACACACACCCCAGGGTGCTTCCTGGGAGAAGGGCTGGAAGCAGGTCCACAGACAATGGCTCTTGAGAGCCATGTGGGAGCTGAAGCAGAAGGAGCTGCTGGAAAGCCATGTTCTCAAAACAGAATCAACTCTAGTGGCTGTGAGGCTGCCACCAGCCAGCAATCTTCTTGGGTGGGATCAGGGCACTGAAGCAAAACCAAACCAAACACAACACACTGCAAGTTATGAGCCCCTCCCCCATACTCAATCAATAAAGGTAACAAACCTGGTGTGATTACACGAAGAAATACATATTTGGTCTTTGTCACCAGTTCCTGACACAGACCTCCTTAATCCCTTGGGATTTTGGGTGAGGGAAGCCTCTTTTGCTCTGATGAGGTGGCCCTTGCAGGATGGGGTTGATGTCCAAAAAGGTCAAGCCACATTGGAGTGTTGGACCTCCTGGGAGGGTGAGCTGGAGATTGAGCTCAATTGCCAATAGCCAATGACTTAATCAATCCTGCCTATGTAATGAAACCTCCATTAAAAACCCCTAAAAAAAGGGATTTTGAAGAGCTGCTGGGTTGGTGAGCATCTCATGGTGCTGGGCTGCCCAGAGAGGGCAATGAAGCTCTGTGCCTCTCCCCATACCCTGCCCCATGCATCTCTCCGATTAAGCTCTTCCGGAGTTGAATCCTTTATAATAAGCTGGAATTATAAGTAAGGTGTTTCCCTGAGTTCTGTGACCTGCTCTAGTGAGTCATCAAATCTGAGGAAGGGGTTGTGATAACCCCCAGTTTATAGCCAGTTGATCAAAGTCCCAGTGACAACCTGGGGCTTGCGTTGGCATCTGAACGGGAGGGGCCATCTTGTGGGGCTGAGCCCGTAAGCCTGCGAGGTCTGCACTAGCTCTGCAGAGCGGGTGTCAGAATGGAATCCAGTTTTAGGGCCCCTCGTCCAGGTCGGGTAGTTGGAGAACTGATTGGTGCGGAGAAAACCCCTCATTTGCTGCCGATGTGGTTGTGAGTGAAACTGGCACTCCTCTGCTACAGGTGTTCTGTCCTGAGGTCTGAGAATTCGGGAACACTGGAAAAAAAAAAATGACACCAGCGTGAGTATCAACTCCTGGCTGTCTTTGTTCTGATTTCACACGTGGATGAGCTGCTGAAGGAAGATGCTTTAAACAGCCTGTGTGATACAACAGCTGTCCACTTGAGGCTTTGGTTTCTAAGCTGAAGGAGTTAACGGACAACATTGTTTTGGGGCGCATACTTGCAATGTTGTGCTCGATTCTGTCAGGAGTGGAAAGACTCTGATGCTGGGACGCAGAGTGACCTGCTGGCTGTGTCAGTGCCGCTGGACGGCCACACACAACACTCTTAGAGACTGTTTCCCAGCCTGTCCCAGCGAGGCTGCATCTGGCTCAGCCTGTTGACCCACTTCCCGCAGCCAACCTAGGAGACGGGTCCAGCCCTCCAGTCACGCAAAGACTGTGTCACAGACCAGTGACTGGCACATTGTATTCAAAGCTATTCACGTATTTTATGGTAAATAAAATTAACAGTATATTTATAATTTGTTTCTTAGGACCAAAGTGTGTTCATTATCCAAAACCAAGTTGACAACATATTTTCTAAACATACCCAAAGAATTTTAAGCAGAAGCACGCTTGCTTTCAGTGAGTGAAACTCCATGTGCTTAGGGTTGGCCTGAACTTCATAATTCATTTTTAATATTTGTCTTTGATCTTCTTTTTGCATAATGATCAATCAACAGACATCTGAGTGAGTACTTGAAGAACCTTTGATGTAGGAGAGACTGTGCTAGATTCATCCTTTTGTGTCTTATTTGGACTCTGGAAAAGAAAAACATTCTTTCTAGGTGAGTGTTAGGAAGAAATCGCTTCATTAATTATGTCAGTATTCGCAATTTGGAGCGATTTAAGATGTGAAGCAGAGTGAGACTGAAGCTTTGTTCTTTATAGAAACTCAATTTTAATCACATTTCAGTGCATGTCCACATTCTGGTCTTCCCTGAGACCCTAGAAAACTGTCTTCATAGAAACTCTCCGTGTTCCCCAGCCCCACGGGTTTGGTACAAACTTGTACACAAACAGAATCAGCTGCTCCCAGTCTCCAGTTTTCTGGAGGAAATATGCTTTTTTATCAAGCATCTATGTGTTGCCAAATTTTTTCAGCTTCCCAAAAGCTTTTAATGAAGAGAAATGTGCACCAGCAAGCGTAGAAATAACAGACACGCACGCACACACACACATCCTTTAAAAATTCAGAACATTCATGTCTGTGTCAACATGGTTTCAGATAAGCACGAACCCAAGAACCCAAACACGGTGCCTACAGAACCTGTAAACAAGGACAAGGCAGCTCTGCTTGCCCCCCCCCCCCCTGCCCCCCGCCCTGCCCCGCCGCGTTCATGGCCAGCGTCGCAGTGCATTTCTATTGCAAAGCCAACCATCGTCCTAATTTCTGTTTACTTGGAATTCTAGGAAGTAGAGTTTGTAATTTTTAGCAGAAAATGAAATTTCCTTCATCACTTAATTAATGTATAAAAGATATACATACAGTTTTAATAAATCACATTTACAAAGAACATACTGATTTATTTCAGGCTATGGTGAGTAGCACAGCCCCAACATGCACAGAAATACACAGCAGGTTTATTTTGGTCACAGTTTGTATCATGACTCGCAGATTTTTTGACTCTTGTTTGAGCTGATGGATCAATTTCTTTTAAGCTGATTCCAGGTACCAACCTGCTACTGATTCGGTTACCAACATTTTGGTAAAGAGTATTCAAAAGCATTCCAGTCTGTCGTTTATGACACATTTAAGTGTATTTCTCCATTTGGCACCAATTTTTAGAAAATAAAAAAATGAATAAATAACAAAGAATCAGTCAAAACATACAGAGAAAAAGAGAACATTTGTGGACAAATTTTCCCTTTGAAGACACCCAAAGATTGTGAATGTGGTTCCCTCCCCATGTAGAATAGCCATGCTCATCTCCTTTCTTGGGAATGTGTCTGGCTGTCTGTCCAGGGGTGGGCCAGTGGCACCTCCTTATCCCAGGCGGAGGCACTAGGGGCATTTGGCCAGAAGAGATCAGAGGCCTCAGTGTCTGCACATCTAAGACCTGAGCAACAGTGAGTCAGAGGCAGGTGCACCACACAGTCAAGAGCCCGGGAAGATTCAAGGTCGAGCGAGACAAGAAGGCCGAGTCCAAGCACAGGCCAGCCAGGAAGGTCATTAGGGCTGAAGTCCTCAGTTGAGACATGGTCTAGGGATGAGGCTTTTGTTTATTTCCTCTCCTACCCCTCCCCCACCCCAACAATCCTGTATTTTCTACAAATGCACAATCCCATTTAGTCTTCTTATCATTATTTCCTTATATGTGTATGTGGCATAGTATAAATATAGCAATATTTAAAAGTATTTAATAAGACAACTTTTATTATTTACTTAGTAATTTTATTTTTCAATACAGTTTACATTTAATATTATTTTGTATTAGTTTCAAGTGTACACCACAGTGGTTAGATAATCATATACTTTACAAAGTGTTCCCCCAATATTTCCAGCATCCACCTGGCAGCATATATAGTTACTACAATATTACTGACTACATTCACTATGCTGTACTTTACACCTGTGACTATTTGGCAACTAACAGTCTGTACTTCATAATCCCTTGACATTTTTCACCTAGTACCCCAAACCCCCTCCTCTCTGGCCACCATAAGACAGTTTTTAGAGCTATAAAGACTGCTCTGGGCCAATGTCACTCCAAATCACTGATGCCTACTAGAAAAATACAAAAAGGAACAAGAAGAACCAAGAAGTAATTCAAATCAGGCACTTAACTATACCCTTCTCTAGCATTCAAAATTCGCCTCTCACTTAACAGGGATTTCTAAGCATCTAAAAATACAAACAAAAACCCATAGACACAGACAACAGTATAATAGTTACCAGAGGGAAGGGGGTCAGGGGAAGGTAATAAAGAATAAAGGGGGTCAAATATATGGTGATGTGATGGAAGAAGAGTTGACTTTGGGTGATAAACACACAATGCAATAATCAGATGATGTATTACAGGATTGTACACCTGAAACCTACATAACTTTATTAATCAATGTTACCCCAATAAAGTTAATTTGTAAAAGTACTCAAAATTTTTCTAAAAATAATAATCTATGCACTCTTAAAAACTATGTCAGCAGTGACTCACAGTTTATAAAGAATAAGAACAGGCCTACCTTCTTCCAAGTCATCACTTTAACAATTATCCATTGTCACATCTTTGGTCAAGTTTGTCTAGAATCTTGGCCTCTTTTCTCACTCCTACGCTTCCGTATAACAAAAGGAGACACCTTCAAATGCAGTTTATGTGAAACCAGAGAGGCTGAGAAGCAACTAGAGGCTGGAGAGGAAATGCCAGCTTCTTTCAGGCGAGGTTGCATCCTTTTTATAGACTGAAAACCAGTCTTTGCACATTGGCTTGTCAATAGCAATGTGGTTCTTAAATATCTAACAAATAATTTAATGAATTATAACACAGTCACACAACAGGTTGGGTCAATTAAAATAATTTTTATGGGGAAAATTACAGTGCAGGGAAATCCTTGGAATAAAATAGTAAATGATAAAAATCAGGATATAAAACTGTGTGGTATGTCCACAAGGTAGTTTTACACACAGACACAAGCAAAATATCAACAGGGGCTACTTTGAATGTTGTAGTTATATTTTTTCAAAAATTTTAATTATCATCTTTCCAAATATTCTCTAGTAAACATTTGTTACTTTTATAATAAAAATATGATGTAAAATAGTAAAAGGGTTGTATATTGTGGTTTTAACATAAATAAGAGTTTCTGAAGATTATAGTTTCCAAAAGTTAATATGCTGTTTTAATAGGACTGTTTAATTGTGAATAGAAACGTGTTTTTTTAATGTTGCTTTTCCTTATTGTAGGTGTTTTTTAAGCAGATTCCTATTGCACTACATGGTTCAGATTTCCCAGGAGTACATGCTAAATGTTTTGGTTCAATGACTTTCAGGTGACTGGGGCTCTGCCTAGCAGGAATCCTACAACACACTGAGTTTCCTTCTAATTAAAAGAGATTATTTAAATTTGCCTAAAGCTCCCAACATGCTGCTTAAAAGTTCTGCTAAGGATAGAAGGAAACTGAGAAAAAACCCTAGGGAATAAAAGTGACAAAAATAGACTGAGTTACATTTTTATGAGCAGGTATTTGAATATTAAATGTTAATAAAAAAGACATTTATTAACTGGAGAGAAACTCTTGAAAACCACTTGAAATGTAAATACGGGACATGATCATAATACATAGGTACTTATTTCTCCATTTGAAAATTATTTTAAAACACAATTAGAAAAACAAAGCAGAAATTAATTAGGTTGGTGTTTCCTCCCAATCACCACCCCTCAAGGGCTTGTTATCGATGGACTGCGGGATCTGCGACTAGCACTGGGTGAGACGTGCGGGTACCTGCAGTGGCCGAGCTGCATCTTGGGGCCCAGGGGCTCTGGGGCGTGGATTGCGCTCCCTTCTGCTGTCAGACCCATTCCCTGCCTGTTGCCCCCTGCTGCCTGCTACTCCAGGGACCCTCACTTGTCCCATTCCTGGCCCTCTGGCTTGAAGGTCCAGTGGAAGCGACTGGAAGATTGGAGTGAGGAAGGGAGAAGCCCTGGTCCTTTTCTCCCTCTCTCTCTACCTTGGACTGTGTCTCCGGGAACGACACTGCTCCTCTGGCACGGGCGTCTGCCAGGCGATGCCAAGCTCTGGGCTGCGCTACCCTGCTGCTCCCTTTGCCTTCCAGACTCAAGAGCTGCCAGGGTTGCTAATCTCTGGTTCTACACTCTCTCATCACTTACACAATGGATTCCCTATTAAATAGCCCTCCCAAACACTCAAATTGGTTTCTGCTTTTCTCACTAGATCCTGGCAACAAATTGGTTGTCATTAAGGATCCTGCCCGGAATGGCACGCCGGCTCAAGCGAACAGAGAGAGGGAGGCTACTGCACAGAGCTGCACCATCAGATACATTTGTTGCGATGGCAGCGGTAAAATGCAGGAGCTGCATACCCTGGGGATTGTTTACGCCCAGAGATTTGGAGAGCGTTTTAAGCATGCATCAAAAGAAAAACTAAAATCCTCGGTCTTAATGATCCAGGCCTGGTGGCGGACAGCTTGAGGGCTGTTTATGCGTCACGTGGAGAACCACTTACTTGCATAGGAATGAACTTTTTGATTCCAAGAGCTGTTCTCCTGAGTAGAGAACATCCACCTTTAATAAAACTTGAACAAAGCCTGGATACAAGAGGGTGCCTCCCTTTGCTATGTTAAAGCACGACTGGGTAACAGAGCGAATATGATTTTTTAAAAACCACTCTGGGATAATTATTAGCTGCTCTCTACATTTTAAAATTCTCCACTCTGTATTTATGAAGCCAGGACCGTAATTTGTGAAATAAAAGAATTACCCGTTGCTATAGTTTTGTCACGACAGGGAAATCCTTATGATAGAAGCCGGCATAGCACACCTCCCAGCTGTGCCCTGTAAAGAAAGAAGGCAAACGAGATGGGCTTGGAGTAGAGAAGACCAATTGCTGCTGAGTGAATGCCTGTAAACCTGAAATGGTCAGTGAACAGAATGAGCAATTCGTTCTGCCTGGACAGAACAGTACCTGTTCCACTGGGCTTTGAAGAATGGCAAGGCCTTGTGCAGGCAAGAGCAGGCTGGGACCTCAGACGACCAAGAGGTGGTGTGGAGAGTGTGAGCCCCGGCCAGTGAGGCTGGAGTGGGGAGTGTGAGGAGGTAAGGCTGGCTGTGTCAGGCAGAGTCAACAGGTTTGAATTTCTTTTCTTTTTGTGAGAGAGCACAGAAGTTTCTTGAATTGAGTGACATGATCAGATCCGGGCTTTGCAAGCTTTTTGCATGTGCAAAGTCAATAAATAATTGTCAAATTACGTTCTTGAAAGATGATAATGGAACAGCAACTTTAATTCTTCTGAAGGTAATTTAGTGCTGTAGGTTGGGAGCATTTTTGAGCCGGGGGTGGTTTCCTGCAACCATGCATCCTTTTCGGGGAGAAACTAAAGAGTCACTGGAACATCTCCACTAGGAATCACTCAAAGGACAGTATGTTGCAGAGGAAACACTTTCCTCATCTGTTCCCATAGCTTCCAGGGATACATATTCCGGTCAGAAGGGATGGTTACAGTTTGGGGGAGGGTGGGACCCTGCTTCTGCAGGCAAGTGGGGAGCACAGGATGAGGAAAGCTGTTCAGCGCTTTCCCGTCATGCATGTTTCCATCAGAGGTTCCTCACAGAAAACTTAAATACAAAGCAATTTGCAGAGAGAGGTTCAGATGGTATGGGAGGCACAGGTTGTCAGATGAAATCTGAGAGTGAGATATGGTTGAGGAAGGACAGAAAGCGTGAAGACATCATCAAAACACTAAGCCTCTCTTTAGTAATCCTTAGAACAGTCCCGAAGGAAGTTGCTATCGTGACCAATTTATAGATGAGCAAACAGAGACCCATAGAAGTGGCTTGACCAAAGGAGCAGACGGAGACCTCGTCACTCTAGGGTCACAGGGCACCAGCGCAGAACTCATTGGCTCATCTTGGTCGCCATTGGCCAACTTGTACTAAGTCCATTCTCTGCTGATCTTCCTTGATCTCTCCTTGGTACTCATTTCCCATTTTCTCCTCAAAACAGTGCAAAGACTCTGTCCCCACCCTCCCACCCCCTCCTCCTTTTACCTCTCCAGCTGCTCCTTGTAGCATCCTTGGCGGGCCCATCTGCCTCTGGCCACCCCTTCCTCTAAGAGATGGCATTCCCTAGCACTCCATGACCAGCTCCCTCTCTCCTCAAACCCTCTTGCCTACCGCCTTGGCTTTAACCTCCACTCACACGGAGCTGAAGACCTGAAAATGTCGGTCTCTGCTTCTGACAGTTCGGCTGCCTCTAGTCCACACTTCTCAGGATGTGTGTGGATCTCCCACATCATTTCAATACCAGAGAAGAACCCCGAAGCCACCATCTGACTCAAACTTCTGTATGAGCCTCACCAGGGGACCATGGTTTCAAAAACATGGCCCCCTGCACCTCTGGGGTTCCTTTTAGATCTCAGTGGTCCAAGCCTGTGATCACAGAACCTGAAATAGATCACCTCCTAAGAAATTAAGACCAGCCCATCCTCTCCAAAAGGGGAAAATAAATCTTGGCCTGCAATGTGTGTTTCAGAAACTGAATCGCAGCTTTGTCCCAGATGTGAGGTTTGGTCAGTAAAGCTCTCACTCCTCACTCCCACCTTTCACTGTCCTGGGTGATCTTTTTCTTGATTCTAGCCAGTGAGAAGGGGGGGATGAGGGAGAGAAGGGAGGTAAGGAGACCCTTTTATCAGCAACTGCTGAGAATAAAGCCAGTTGCCTAGCAGCAGTGCCCGCATCACCTCACCCAGGTGTTAGTCTGTGCTATTCCATTTCTCCCTCTTTCTCTTAGGGCTGCTCTCAGTGTTTATTTTAGCTGATTTTACACATTAACATTGGGAGGTAGGAGATGCTTATAGCATGTTCTCATAGCTAAATATGGACTTTGTGAATCAGAAAGAAATGCATGATTCTTCAAATGTAGATGTTTTCTTTTGGCCATTACTTATTTAAATACTATTTATTGAACGTGTTTGCGATGTGTCTGATGCTCTGCAATGTATTAACTTGAAAAATCTTCCACAGGAAGTTATAAAAACAGAAACGAATCCCTTGCGTCCAAGAAAGACTAAGAATTACTGAGGGAGCACACACTACAATTCTCACCGTGAGCACATACGTGGGTTGCTGGACATAATATCAACATATCGAAAATTAGCTACATCACTATACACCGGCAATAGACATTTTAAAAGTACCATTTACAACATCAACAAAACCCCAAGGTTACCTAGGAATTAAATTAACAAATAAAGCACAAAACTTGTGTGGAGAAAATTATAAAAGTCTATGGAAAAATATTTTAAGAAATCTAATCAAACGGAGAGGTATCTACCATGTTTATAGATGAGAAGACTGCTAAAGAAGTTAATTCTCCCCAAAATAATCTGTGAATCTGATAGAATTTAGATGAAAATCTCAATGGGCATTGTGTGGGTCTTCAGAAGCTGATTCTAAAATTGCAGCAGATAAGTAAAGATCTAATACCAGCTACGGTCATTTTAAATACAAAGAACATGCAGGAGGTTTGGGTGACATGGGTGCAGGAATGGAAAGAATGGGGACCCCGAAACAGACTTCGGTATAAAGAAGTCTTGCTCCACAACACAGATAGAATTAGCAATTAATTAGTGGGGGAAAGGTGGGCGGCTTAGTATGCAACTCTGTGAAAACTGGCTTTCAATAGGAAAAGAATTAAATTACATCACCATCTCACACCATAAGCAAAATCTTATTACAGATAGTTTCAATGACAAAAGCAAAATTTTAGTAGACCTTGAAGAATATATACCCCAGGTGTACCGGTTAATAATGTGGATTTTGTAATCAAAGAAAACAGGATAATTTCAAGAGAAACATCAAAAGTGCTTTATTCAAAGTAATGTCCATCATTATCTACACATATCCCCCACCTTTCAGGTAATTTGTGGATACCGTCCCGATAGAACAGTGGTTCTCAACCTTTCTAATGCCGCGACCCTTTAATACAGTTCCTCATGTTGTGGTGACCCCCAACCATAAAATTATTTTCGTTGCTACTTCATAACTGTAATTTTGCTACTGTTAATGAATCGTAATGTAAATATCTGTGTTTTCCGATCGTCTTAGGCTCTACAGCAGCGGTTCTCAACCTGTGGGTCGCCTAAGACCATCGGAAAACACAGATATTTACATTATGATTCATTAACAGTAGCAAAATTACAGTTATGAAGTAGCAACGAAAATAATTTTATGGTTGGGGGTCACCACAACATGAGGAACTGTATTAAAGGGTCGCGGCATTAGAAAGGTTGAGAACCACTGCAATGGAACTTTTCTTGTTTTGAGACAAACCGTTCAGAGACCCAAATTTCCACTTCTTCGTACGTTTTGAAATGCTGCTCAGAAAGTGCGAGTGCCATCGATCAGAACAAGTGGTCATCCGAAGGAGCAAGATCTGGTGAATATGGCGGTGATTTAATACTTACCAGGCAAGATCTTTTAATGTTTGTTTAAGTGGTTTTGAAGTGTGCGATGGTGCGTCATCATGAAACAAAATTACTTTGCCGTGTCTTCTGGCCCATTCTGGTCATTTCACAATCAAAGTGTGTTTCACATTGATGATTTGTTGTCGGTAGCGATCAGTATTAACGGTTTCACCTGGTTTTAGAAGCTCATAATACACCACACCTTCCTGATCCCACCACACGCAGAGCATTGTCTTCTTTCTGAATCAGTTTGGCCTTGTAGTTGATGTTAATGATTGACCTGGATCAACCCATGATTTTGTGCATTTGGGATTCTCAAAATCAATCCACTTTTATCACCAGTCACAATTTGATGTAAAAAAGACTTTCTTTTGGGCAGTTGAAGCAATGTTTTACTGATGACTTTTCGGTTTTCCATTTGTCTTTCATTCAGTTGATGTGGCACCCATTTTCCTTCCTTTAAAATCTTTCCCATTGCTTGTAAACAATCGGAAATTGTTTGCTGAGCAACATTTAATCTTTCTGCAAGTTGTTTTTGAGTTTGACATGCATCTTCTTCCAATAATGCTTGTAATTGTTGGTCTTCAAACTTTTTGGTTGACCTGGACATTCTTTGTCTTTCACATCGAAATCATCACTTTTAAAGCATTTAAACCAGCGTTCAAAAGTATCTTGAGATGGAGCATGTTCACCATAAGCTTCCCGAAGTATACGATAACTTTCAGCAGCACTTTCCTTCAAAATAAAGTAATGGATTAAAACTTCCCGCAAATGCTCTTTTTTTGGCATGAAATTCAACTTTCTTAAGTGTAAAAATGTCTATGATGTTAACACCTTCAGCAAATTTGACATATGAAGTTTTGAAGCTTGCTGTCAATACAACAAAATAGCATACATATCAAATCGCATATATATCAACATATGTGTAACTCTATCTAGTGAAAAAAATCTGCATTATTAACCGGTAGATGGGAGTATCTTTATGAGCTCGGAGAGGGAATCATTTCTTAAGATTCCCAAAACCTAAGCTGTAAAGAAAAAGGTTAATACATTTGTAAAAGGAAAATTTCAGAAAAGGTAAAATCATGACTTCATATAGACATAAAATGCTCTTATTTACTTCATTATTAATAAGGAAACGTGGCAGAGGCCATTAATTATTAAAAGGAAAATTCAGGGAGCCACAGATTTATGTGGAATAAAGAAGTGCTGAAATAAGTGAACTGATGGACATGAAGCCAGCTCTCTCCATGGGCAGGTGTGGGAGGGTCATCAGGGGCGCGGGCAGGAGGCGTCAATCTAGTGCCCCAGACAGAATTTATCTTCACATCTAGAAATAGGAATGAGTTTGCATTGCTATCAGCATCTGCAATTTAAAAGTTGTAAAATAGCTCAAAACAATAAGCGACTAAAATCCAATAACCAGGAATGCACGAGATTCCGTTAACACCCAGTAATCTTTTGCACATTTCTTGTGTATTTGTTATGTATTTGACCACATTTACAAAAAATCTTCTGTCCCTCAAAAGCCAT
Organism: Corynorhinus townsendii; assembly: GCA_026230045.1. NCBI lineage: Eukaryota > Metazoa > Chordata > Mammalia > Chiroptera > Vespertilionidae > Corynorhinus > Corynorhinus townsendii. The sequence goes on along the minus strand of JAPDVU010000007.1, from coordinate 43,368 downwards.
TAAAAATAATGGGAAATAATATACCACCAACTACGAGAAGCTCTTTGTAATACTTACAATTATCAAAGGATTATTCAAAATACATGAAGAAGTCCTACACAACTGCTTAAAAGCATAAAGCAGCTGGTAGAAAATGGACAAATGCTATGAACAGACAATTTGGGAAAGAGAATCTCAGAGGGAGAAATAAATGTGTGCAGAGATGCTCACCCTCACAGTAATCAGAGCAATGCAAATTCAAACCTCCGTGAGAGAACGCCTCACTTGTGAGGGCGATAAAAATGTTCTGAAGTTGGATAGTGGTGATGGTTGTACAACCTTGTAAATATACTGAAACCCACCGAATAGTCACTTTTAAAAGATCGATGTTATGGTATGTGAGTTATATTTCAACAAAAAAATGATAGATTCAGTAATTGGCCCAGCGCCTACCACGTAGTAAGTGTTCAATAAGTAGTAACTTTTTAAAAGAGGCCATCTATCATTTCTCTTTCTCTCTCCTCTCCTTTTTATCATTATCCTTAAAGAAAGGAAGATCTTTGGGAGATTGCATATAATTTTCTAGACTCCTCTCTCATCTACCACCTTCTGTTGAAGTCTGAGGGACCCACCTAACTCATTCTGTGGCTTCCACTCTCGCCTTCTGACATGTATGGGAAGCAGAGGCTGCTCCTTTTTCACTTCGCCTGTTGGGCTTATGGCCACCCCTAGATTATTTGTGTTGTCAACGAGAAACAGGACAGCTTCAATTTATGTTGCCAGTCTCTCCTTATATAAAAGGCTAAAGCCTATTTTAAAAGTTAGAGCGGCAGTAGTTAAAAGTGTGATTTGTGATTCTGATACAGAGGTATGTTAGAAAGATCTGCTTCTAGACATTTCATTAGGGGCCTTTATTGCTTCCCTAATACACCTATAGAGTGTTTATCTTATAAATATTCATAAAAAGAAAGCTTTAAAAAAGCTGCCAAAGCACTAAAAAAATAACCAGACTGATGCAGGAGAGACACATTGCACTAAAAGATGCATTAAATTATTATCTGGAGTGATAATCTGAAATACAAACGAGTTAATGACTTATGCCTACTTTTAAAGTTGAAAGAATTATAAAGTTACTTTTCTCCCTTTGGAAGATGACCTTGAGGGGACGAAAACTAAATTATAAACCTGTATAATTTATGTTTCTCCAGGTTGGTCACTTGGCGACCAGCAATAACTAACAATAGTGTGAGAGTCAGGAACACAAGAGGACATTCGCTATGACCCTATAGAAAACCAGCCACTGTCACAGATTCAGAAGTATTGTTTAAAATAGCCAACTGGACAACCCACTCCACAATCACCATAGACTATGGACTTGGAGGTCATAAAAAAGTGAGGCTTTTTGCTGATCCTAAAGTTTGATAAACAGGATGTTACAAAGAAGACACAATTTTTTGGATGATACTATTGCCCTATCTTCTTAAAGAACAGGGAGAAATTATTTAATTTGGCAACAAAACAGTTTCTCTCTTCCAAAGAACTCAAAGTATTTGTACACGTGTTAGCTGATAACCTTGCAGAGCTGACGGGAGTGGGGAGAGCGGGGAGGGAGGGGAAGAGGAGGAGGAGGGGAAGAGGAGGAGGAGGGGAAGAGGAGGAGGAGGGGAAGAGGAGGAGGAGGGGAAGAGGAGGAGGAGGGGAAGAGGAAGCCACTACAGGGCCAGGTGGGAAAGATGATAAAGTGATTTTCCTGTTTTTCTTAATCATCCCCAAAATGGCCACACCTATGTCAGCTCACGAGTACATTGGCTACAAAATACTCTGTTCTCAACCTAATCCTATCTAATAAAGAGGGAATATGCTAATTGACCATCACTCCATCACAAAGATGGCTGCACCCACAGCTGAGGCCAAGTTCCCTTAAGGAGCCTTAAGGAGCAATCAGCAAGGACCTGAGGCTACACCCTCCCCTGCTCCCGTGGGACTTGACAGGGGACCTCAGGCCTCACCCCCACCCGGCAGAGCTTGACGGGGGACCTCAAGGTGCGCTTCCTGTCCTGGTGCTGGGCTAGGGGACCACAGGTTGATCCCCTGGCCCCAGCGCCCGGCTGAGGGACCTTAGGCCATGCCCCCCACCAGGTGGGGCTTGACAGAGGACTTCAGGCGGCGCCCCCCACCCTGGCACCATGCTGGGGGACCTCAGGCCGCACCCTCCATCCCAGCACCGGGCCATGGGACCTTAGGCTGCACCCCTTTGCCTGGCAGGGCTTGACAGGGGACCTCAAGGTGCACCCCCAGTGCTGGGTTGGGGGAACTCAGGCTGTGCCCCCCGCCCAGCAGGGCTTGACGGGGGACCTGAGGCTGTATCCCCTGCCCAGCAGGGCTTGACAAGGATTGGACTGGCTGGGTCTGGATCTAGCCCAATGGGGGGGAGGGGGAGGCCGGGTCTGAGTCTCACATGATTTTGAGGCACATGTGGGTGGGCAGGAACTTGACTCTGGGTCCCCTTTTAATGTGCACAAATTTCATGCACTGGGCCACTAGTCTGATCTATAAACGAGAGCACCCCGCTCTATAAAGTTGTCTCTGTCTCTGCTGGGAACATGTGCAAACATTTCCACAAGCCCATCTGTCATCTCAGAGAGCCCAGGATTTTCCAAAAGCAGCTGCAATTCAGTGTAAGGAATATTTATTGAACAGATTCTAAATTCTGGGCATTTTAGGGATTCAGTGGTGGATGTGTTCATTCAGTGCTCCCAGGGCTAGGAGAGTGGCACCCCTGGGAATTTTTAAGAAATACAAATCCCAGAGCCCCACCCCATTGCTACACTAGTGGACACTCAGGGGTCCTGGGCCCACAGTCTGTATCTTAGGAAGTCATGGGGGTCACTGTGATGGTCTAAAGGTGAACCACTGAAGTCGCACTAATGGATGACTGAAAACATGACAGCCCCACGACTGTGAGATGAATGAGTGAGGGAGCTGTGCTAGAGTTGGGACGGGACAGTGTTCGCATATCCATAAGAGCAGGGGAAAGCAGGCCTGGTTCTCACAGCCTTCTTCGGCGGCCGACTGTGGCACACGCCTGTGTTCACAGAAGGATGTGTTGATTTCTTTCTCTGTATTTTCGGTTATTGGTCATTGCCCACTGCCAGCTGTGTGAAGAGCAGAACAAGATAAATGACCAAGATCAGACAAAACCAGAGCGGCAGCATGTTTGGGGCCTGATGCTGTGAGCACAGACTTTGGTTCTCCTGATCCATTAGTGTAGTCATGGGTGGAGTTAGGTTTGTTTAGAAGCCGCAGGGAATTCATTGTCAATTCGCTCTGCCCTGAGGTGGAGAGGACAGGCCCTCTCCTCCCTCCCTCTCTGAAAAGGCTGCAGAGCCGTGTTAGTGACTTAGAACTTGCTTGGGGACACAGAACTTCCTCCACAAGATATATATATATATATATTTTAATGAAGGACACACCTTTGTGTCCTCTAAGCTCCCGCTGACCCCCGCCTGCTTCTCTGCACCCCTGCCTTCCCACGACCTAGCTCTGAATCTGCAGGAGCTTTCTTTAGCATCCCAAACCCTCAGACCTCGTGGAAGTGAAATAAACGCAGGAAGAACCTCTTGAAGGGAGTTTCAAGGGAGTCTCAGCTGGGAGCCTGGGACCTCCTCCGCCCCAGGAGTCTGGAGCTGCTAATATGTGGACACTGGTTTCACGATGGGACTGTTATCACTGAGGAGGACACTTTAGCGTCTCACTTCCTGTTTTAATTCTGTTTGGAAATGAAATCTTCTGAGATTTCATTTCAAAAGAATAGTTCAACCTCAGGAAGAAAATTTCTCTGCAAACTAGAAAGCGAATGGGAACAAATTTGTAGTCAGTGGGTCCTGACATCAGTTAAATACAAATTTTAGCAGCCAGCTGGTTAAGGCTGGTAGTTAAATACTGACAGTATTTAGTGTGGTCAGCCTTGGCCTGTGTCCTGAATAGCCAGGGATGGGGAGTGGGGGAGTGGAGAGAGCTTCCCATGGGGAGGTGAGCCAGGTCTGTGGCAGAGCAGCCTGGGAAGGTGAGAAGGTGGAGGGACCACACAGGGTACATAATGGAGAGCAGGGCTGAAGTTGGAGGAAGGGGATGGAGAGCAGGGATGAGGTGTGGAGGGAAGGGATGAAGAGCAGGGCTGAGGCTGGAGGGAGGGGATGAAGAGCAGGGCTGAGGTGTGGAAGAAGGGGATGGAGAGCAGGGCTGAGGTGTGGAGGGAGGGGATGGAGAGCAGGGCTGAGGCTGGAGTGAGTATGGTGGTGGGAGCACAGGCTGTCTGGAGCGCCCTTGTGCCATGAGAACCATGACTTCACTCCATGGCCAGAGGGAGGCGCTGAAGGTGTTTGCTCCAGAGGGTGGCCCCTGCCATGTGGTCTTCCGCGATCTTGGTGTAGGAAAGGAGGAAGCAACTGGGAGCCTGCAGGGATAATCTAGGAGAGCTGGGGGTGGGGCCGGGGCTACCTCCTGGTCCAGGCTCTTCCCCCAAACCCAGAGCACCCCAACTTTCCTCCAGAGAGGCCCCTGCCAGACTTGAAGCACAGCTGGAAACCAGAGATGGCAGGTGGAAGTATCATACTTTGTCTTTGGCATGAATTTAAAAATTCATGCCAATTCTGCGCTGTGCTCCATGAAATGGGCACTTTAGGAAGCTGGGCCATATTTCTTTTTTCTGTGACCTCTGGGGCACTCTGCATCCTCCAGGCACCCAGTCCAGTGTGGGGGGCCTGCCCTGAGCAAGCTGCTCTGCTGACACCCCTCACACACCACCAGCGAGGATGTTGGGCTAGGATGGCAGAGCAGTGAGCACATTTGCAGAAATAATGCCTTTCTGGGTCAGGCAGACATTGGATTCCCTTGTGCTGAGTAAAAGGATTTACTGAATTGGATTTCCGTAAATGACTGTTATTGTCATTCTTTCCTAATACCCTTTCTTCCCCTTAATAAGTGCTCAGTTAATTGGTTTTACGGATCAATAGATATCCAATTGGTGGGCAGAGCCGAGTGCCAGGTGGACTCCCCAGTAGGAGGTCTAGCTTCAACTTGATTGCAGAGTATTTTGTATTTTACATCAAACTTTTCTAAGGTCGATAGTGGGTGCCGGTTAATGACGTCACGTAGCAACGCCCGGCTTCCTCTCCCTAGCGGAAGAGGCGCCAGACGTTACACTGGGGTACGTTATGTCATTTCCTCTTCAAAACAAGCCTGAGGCCTGTGCTGTTGTTATTATCCCACCTTGCAAGGGTGAAAACTGGAATTTGGAGACTTTTTAAGTCTGTCCGTTTTCCACTAAGGGAGTTTTAAACTAAGAGATGCAAAGCTGACATATGACCTCAGGTCGTCAGAATCCCCCGTGTGGTCCTAGCTGCTCCACTGCAGGAATGAAGTTGACACTTGGGTGGACAACTAGACCAGGAACATGTAAACCCTGTGTGACTCTAATGCCCAGTGACTCTGTGGATCAATCTTTAAAGAGCAGGTTGATTTTGATGAGACAGATGGACAGAGAACTGAAAATTCACGTCTTGAGACAAGGGTGCTCCGTGAGACTTTTCCTTGTTTTCACTGGGCACATGGGTAGAAGCTGCAGAGATTAATATGTTTTAGAATAAAATATATCATTCGTATGATGTTTTTAGCTGTAAAACAAAAATGAAGACTTGTCACTGTCTCCAATATCACTGGGTGGTTGGCTTAAACAAGGGAGGTTATTTTCTCCCAGTTTTAGAGGCTGCCAAATCCAAGATCAAGATTCCAGTGGTTTCCGTGTCTGGTGAGAACTCGCTTCCTGGCTACTTTGTTCCCAGCTGGCCTTTCCTCTGAGGGAGAGGGAGTGTGGGGAGCAGGGGAAGAAGAGAGAGGGACTCTCTCCTTTTTTTATAAAGCCACCAATTCTACTGGATCAAGGCCCCACCCTCATTTAACCTCAATTATCTGCTAACGGCTCTATTTCCAAATAGTTTCACATGGGGGGTTAGAGCTTTGACATATATATTTGGGGGCCACCACTGAGTCCATAGCAGCTGCTAGCATTCGTCTTGGCACTGAGCTCCCCTTTCCTGGGGTGGCAGCCCCATGACTGCGCATTTATCTGCCTGCCTCACCCTCCTGATGTGTCCCTGCCTAATGCCACCTGGCCATGCTTCCGTTAATTTGTTGTGTTTGCAAAGCTGCCTCTCTTCCCCTATATTTAGAAAATGAAGTAAAAGTCTCACAATGAATTGCATCATTTTTTCTGGTGCATTTTAGTGGCATTCACTGTTATATGTGGTATTCCAGTGAAACTTTATTCCTTTATATATACACTACAGAATACCAATAGTAGAATTCTAGAGCACTTTACAGTTTTCATATTGAGCTCATTTACCTAATTTCCTCATTTGAACCCTGGCTGATCAGTAAGATGAGTGTTATTATTCCCATCTTACAGGTGAGGAAATAGAAACTCAGAGGAATGCATTGACTCATACAGGGAAACTCTTATCTGCAAACTAGAGGCCTGGTGCATGAAAATTTGTGCACTCTGGGGGTGGGGGGGGGTGTCCGTCAGCCTGGCCTGTGCCCTGTTGCAGTCCAGGACCCCTTAGGGGGTGTTCACCTGCCGGCTTAGGCCCACTCCCCGGGGGATCGGGCCTAAGCTGGCAGTCAGACATCCTTCTGGTAGCCCGGGAGCCCTTGGGGGATGTCCGACTCAGGGAGCAAGCCTAAGCTGTTAGTCGGACATCCTTAGCACTGCCACGGAGGCGGGAGAGGCTGCTGCACTGCCACTGCGCTGGCCACCCATGAGCTGGCTTCTGGTTGAGCAGTGCTCCCCCTGTGGAAGCGCACTGACCACCAGGGGGCAGCTCCTGCATTGAGCATCTGCCCTCTGGTGGTCAGGGTGCATCATAGTGACTGGTCATTCACCTTAGGGTCAATTTGCATATTATCCTTTTATTATATAGGATTATATAGGACTAGAGGCCAGGTGCATGAAATTTGTGCACGGGGGTATGTGTCCCTCAGCTCAGCCTGCACCCTCTCCAATCTGGGACCCCTCGAGGGATGTCTGACTGCCCACTTAGGCCTGATACCTGCTCCCCTGCCAGCTCGATTGCCCCTAACTGCCCTCCCCTGCCAGCTTGGTCACCCCTAACTGCCCTCCCCTGCCAACCTGGTCACCCCAAACTGCCCTCCCCTGCAGGTCTGGTCCCCCCATCTGCCCTCCCCTGCTGACCCAGTCACCCCTAACTGCCCTCCCCTGCCAGTCTCATTGCCCCTAACTGCTCTCCCCTGCTGGTCTGGTCCCCCCCCAACTGCCCTCCACTGCAGGCCTGGTCCCTCCCAATTTCCCTCCCCTGCAGGCCTGGTCCTCCCCCCCCCCCCAACTGCCCTTCCCTGCAGGCCCGGTTGCCCCCAACTTCCCTCCTCTACCAGCCTGGTCATCCCTAACTGCCCTCCCCTGCAGGCTTGATCACCCCCAACTGCCCTCCGTTGCAGGCCTGGTCCCTCCCAACTGCCCTCCCCTGTGGCCATCTTGTGTCCCTGGTCAATTTGCATATTACTCTTTTATTAGATAGGATTATTATATAGGATAGTCTTCTTCCTAGAATGTCTCACTTCTTGCCTACACCACCCTCTATAAACTTACATCTCAGTTTCTTGATGGCATGTATTGACTTTCTAATTTTCTCTTGGTTGAATACCTTCTTGGCACCAGAAAGCATTGTTCCCAGAATTATGTTCTGGAGTTGTGGTGATCCATCATTCAATGTAAGGACAAAGTTCTGGAAGATTCCATGTAGGGCTTGGTTGGTGAGATGCTCTGTGTGATGGTGCGTCCCAGTGTCTAGAGCGTTGGGGTCACTCTGCCACTGAGACACAGCTGTGCTGAGCTCACGGGGCGCCCTGGTTGTTTTGACTGGGCATGTCATCTCCGAGTTGTGGCTACAGTGGTTTTGGGATGTTAAAGCTTCACAGATGACAGGTCAGACTGTAAATACTCCATCTCCCATCACACACGTGCGCGCGCGCGCGCGCACACACACACACACACACACACACACACACAGCCTAAGGAAAACACCAAAAGCTAATTGAAACTAAGACAATGGTGGAAATATTTATGAGAGCAGAAATTGATATGACAGTAGCAAACAAAGAATGCATTTCAGATTGGTCTTAATTAAACTAAAAGAAACATAATGGTGTCTAAGGGAAAGATATATATAAATTACCATCAGCTCTGATGCCTTTGGATTATTGTTACTGGGAGGGATAAAGTCATATAAATCATTTACTTAAAATAATAATTAATTTCAGCCAGTTGCCTTCATGCTGATTTTCTGGTGTTGCACAATGTCATAGGAAGGGCACAGAGGTAGGAGTGGGGATAAATGGCACAAGGAGCTGTCTAACTCTGAGCATGTCACCTAACCCGGTTCCAAAGGGACCTCTGATTTTTTCCCCTGAGAAGAAAGAAGAGAGGAGAAGAGGAAAGAAAAGAAAGGACGCGGTAGAGGGATCTCCAGGCAGACGTGGCATCATCCAGAGGCCTGAACTATTCGACCTCTAATGTACTGGCTCAGACTGTGGACTTGAACTGGGGTGCCCAGGTTTAAATCTCTCAGAGACCAGCTGTGAAGGGAGACAAGTAAATGGGAACACATGTTAGAGTATGATCCATGCTATGGTAAAAGTGAGACAGGAAAACAATGGGGTCAGGGAAGGCTCTCTAGAGGAGGTGGTATCCGATTTGTTTTTTGAGAGATTTGAAAAGTTGGCCAAAGAATAAGACCTGTGCCTTCCAGCAGAGAAAATAGTCTGTGCTCAAGTGTGGGGAGGAAGCAGGGTGGGACCAGCAAGAGATTCAAGGTGCATGGAATAGGGGGCAGGTGACCTGGATTTTAAAACGAAATCTGAAGAAGAAAGGGAACTAAGTGAGGTGATGATGTGTTAGTTAACTTGATTGTGGTGATCATTTCACAATGGACACTACTACATCACACTGTGTATCTTTAAAAAATCATTCTGTGCAATCTAAATATATACAATTTTTATCTGTCAATCATTCCTCATTAAAGCTGGGAGAAAAGAACTTGCAGCAATTTCAGATCAGAGGTTGTTCTATAGTAGTCATAAGAGTCTCGAGTCAGGTAGCAGCCACCCAATTTTGAGTGGCACCATTGGGACTGCAGGGGATACATGGGTACAACCTGCTGATGACAGAAGTCGGCCCAGCTGGGCCAGACCAGCTGAGCTAGGCACTGGCTGAGAACACCCACTGACTCCTCATGTAGAGGGACAGATAGGGACCTCCTGAGCCCTCTCCACATGCTTGTCGTGTGTTCACCTATCAGCCAGGCGATGAGTAGGCCATGACACAGTGCTCAATTCATGTTAGAGAAGCATGTGGGATGAGAGGTGCTCTCTGGTGTGACACTCGAGCTACGCTCTCTGCTCCCCCATCTTTTTATAGGTAAGGAAATTGAAGACTAAAAATAAGCCAAGTCACCCAAGATCACAATGATCTTGGTCTTATTTTGGGGAGCTGTGGGAAAAATGACAAAGAAAAAAGATGGGCTAATCTTCTAAAATAGTTAAGTAACATTTTTCTTAAAGCACCAGAGAGTAAATACTCAGGGTTAGGAGTCATTAAGTCTCTGCCATTGCAGCAAAAGCAGCCATAGACAGTGAAAGAATGGTCATAGCTGTGTTCCTATAACACTTTATTCACAAAACAGGCAATGACACTGAGATGGCTGTAACAATTTAAAAAAAGAAAACCAAGGTTAGCAAAGATGTGGAGAAATTTGAACCCTCATACATTGCTGGTAGGAATGTAAAATGGTGCAGCTGCTGTGGAAAACGGTTTGGCATGTCCTCAAAAAGCTGGACACAGAGTTACCATATGACCTGGCAATTTTACTCCTAGGTATGTACCCGAGAGAAGGAAAACAGGGACTCAAACAAGTACATGTACCCACATGTTCATAGCAGCCCATTCACAGCAGGCCAAAGGTAGACATAGCCCAGATGTCCATCTATCGATAAACAAGTTGTTGGATACACAGACAGCAGGATAGTATTTGACATAAAAAAGAATGAAGTATCCGCACATGCCACTACGTGGACGAACTCCATCGTGCTAAATGAGAGAAGCTGACACAAAAGCCTACATATTGTATGATTTCTTTTATATGAAAGATCCAGAATAAATAAATCCATAGACAGAACACAGATTGGTGGCTGCTAGGGGCTGGGGGAAAGAGGGAATAGAGAGAGATTGTTTCATGTATGCAGGGTTTTACTTTGGAATGATAAAGATGTTTGGATTGAGACAGAGGTGGTGGTTGCACAACACTGAATTTACTAAATGCCTCTGAATTATTCACGTCAAAACAGCTCATTTTGTTATGTGAATTGCACTTCAATAAACCATTTTTTTAAAGGGCAACAAAGTGTCTGGATAAGGCCCATAGACTGTACAATACCCCAGTTCCTATTGTAAAAGAGACAATATAATGGTTGAACAATTAGGTTTCTTTTGGCCAGGGGGTTTGTTGTTGTTATAATCATCTATCCTGTCAAGGAGCAGACATAAACAAATTTCCAAGAGTAATATTCACAGCCAAAAATAGTAACAAATGTGAAGATGCCTGCAAACCTAACCATGAGAGTTTTGGACACATTTCAGACTAAATATGAATCCATTGAATCTTTTGGTAAAAAACTAGATTCGGTGTTAAAGGGCTTTTTGCTATTTTTAGAGCTCACTGGATATCCCCCATCCCAATTTTGGGAACAAAAATAAATATTTGGAGCTTTTTATCAACTTCCTGTTTCTAAAGAAGAAGAACCCAGAAAAGACACATGTAAAATGTGCCAGAAGCTTTTGGAACATCAAAGAATTCCAAAGAAACTAGGGAATTAGTTCATTGTAAAAGAATCTGAAAGACTAGATAATTTTATTTGATAAACACACAGAATGACTCTTTCCCAAAGGAGATTTAAGGGATTTAATCAATTTGGGGTTCAGTGACCCCAAAGCCATGTCTAATCAGGCTTGAAAACAAACTGTGTGAAGATTTGTGTGCGATGGGAAGACGAGAAATTCTCACGTGAAACTGGACAACTTGGCACGATTAGGCTCACTGGTATTTTAAATTAATTTTAACAGTTAGTAGCATGAGAGAAAGAGGCTATTTTCAGAGAAGGTAGAAAAGAAACGACGTCTATGATCTGACTCGTGTCCAGACCAGCTTCCCGGTGATGGAGATGCTCTGGTGCCATTTCACGGAGGACAGGCCCCTCTGTGGCTTTTTCTCAAAGAGCGGCCATGTTGAAAGTTACCGTAGGGTCCATTTGGGCTTCAAAAGAGCTGTTGAGACGAAGGGATGCCTAACATTAGAATGGCTGCTCCTGAATGAGCACCTGCTTCCTAACCCAGATGCCTAGAGTTCTTCGGTGTCTCCTTCTCCTGGACACACAGAACGTCCTTAACTCACATTTCCCTGTGAGTGAGTCTAAGGCAATGTGTGTTTCCATTTAGTCAATTTTAACTGAGATAACAAGTGCTGTTTCCTGTGTTCTGATGCAGATGGGAGAAGTGTATTTCTGGGCAGAAGCCTTCTGGGGATCCTGAACGTTCACTTTCTAGGGCTCCCAATTGTGCCCATCACTAAGGGTGGCCCAGGAAGTGCCAACACTGGCTGGGGGACTATGCATGAGACACTCGGGAATGAAGGGCAGATACCCCAGCATTTTAAGGTTCTTGACCATGGAGATTCACTTAGCTCTGCCTCATAGGTTGAAAAGGTTCTTCACAGCTGGGTGGAAAGAGGGCTATTGGTGATTCTTATTTTCTTTATGCCTTGATGACTTTTCTGCAACGGGCTGCATTATTAAAAATCAGTTAAAAATTAAAAAATTGTGAAATTAGCCCTGGCTAGTTTGGTTCAGTTGATAGAGCATCGGCCTGCGGATTGAAGGGTCCTGGGTTCGATTTTGGTCAAGGGCACATGCCCAGGTTTTGGGCTTGATCCCCAGTAGGGGGCGTGAGGAGGGAGCCAATCAATGATTCTCTCTCATCATTGATGTTTCTATCTCTCTTTACCTCTTTCTTCCTCTCTGAAATCAATAGTATATACATACATATATATATATATATATATATATATATATATATATATATATATATATAATAAAAATATAAGCTTTAAAAATTGTGAAATTAAAAAATAGTTTTCTGCCTATAATTATTTTCACTGGCCCAAGACTCATCCAAATTTGCACTAAATTGCCACCATTCTGAAACTGCTTCTTAAAATAATTGCAATGGGATCGATGTATTTCTGTTTTTGTTTTTTTCTCTACACAGCCATGGAGAGCTGGGAGGATCAGCTAGTCCATCTCATGGGTGAGGACAGACCACCATGTTTGGTGTGATTGAAAGAGACAGTTGGAATTATTGGAATGTTCTGTCCCTGTGTGCGGAGACACACTCCCCACATCCTGAAACAAAAATACCATAACTACTCTGCTCATTGTTCACAATCTGATCTCCCACATTTCATCATGTAAGAATAGGAGAAAGGAGGGTGGATGAATGTGGACTCCAGGGTACTGCGCGAATATGGACTTCAAGCAGACATGGATGGGAAGGAAAGGGGTTATAAAGATATATCTATTAAACATATATAACTATGACATGTATTAAATATATTTTTAAATACTCATTTTCCTCCCTGTCTGTGTCTCCCTGAAGCCCACGCTGATGCGATATCCTGGGGTCTGCATTCATCCATCCATATGTATTCTATTGAGGCTGCCTCACTGTCTTCCAGATCGTAGGTATGTACTATTTGACAAGTTGTCTGTGATCTTCAACACTCATTTTTATTTTTTTGTTGCTATAAACATACATCTCTGGATCAGTATTCAAGTCTGGAGGAAGGTGGAAATATTTCACTATCAAAGAAAGTTGCTAGGCCTGGCTTTCCTTTGAGACTGTAATAAAGGGTCTAATCACCAAACCAGAACCACTTAGCCAGCGGGTCATCCTGGTGCATGCCAGCCCCGCCCACCCTGCTGGCTCAGATGACTGAGAGAGCAGACGGGTGCTCCAGGGCAATCGTGGTCTGGACTGGTCAGCTCAGAGTGCAGTTAGAATAATAATGATTCTCTCCTTTTAGATATTCATACGTTGTGGCAAGGTTGTAATGTCAATGATCTAAGTTTCAAATCTTCCATCAAGATGCTTTTTTGGGGGGAGCAGGGTTTGCTTTTCTTTCCTGAGCAGTTAGAATCCTTGCCAATGCACTCCCCTACCCCATGCCCTCTTTTGCCCCCACAAGCTGTGTGAAACACATCACCTGCTTCAGTGGAACACATTCTTGTTTCTATTTACAAGCCCTCGAAAACCATGCAAGCAGTGCAGTTTTCCAGAGACGACCCCTTGGAGCTCCTCGGCATGTCGCCATTCCGATCTGGGTTTCCATATCTGGAGCCTTGTATCTCGCAACGAATGACTCTGATAAGCTGCCTGGGTCGACCAAGGGCTGGGACAGATGATCTCTTCTGTGCCCAGCCGTCTGCCTCAGCCTGGCATCCTGGGCAGCTTCCTGTTGGCGGATTCCCATGTCCCAACTCTTAACTTTGCAAGTTCAGATCCTCAGTATCATCAGGTCCCCAGAGCGAATCAGGCTTTTGGAGGCCGACACCTAGAAACCAAACTCACAGAAGGCTGATGGATAAACGTCCCTCAGAATGTGCTCAGGAGGATTAAATGAGAGTGGCTATAACTCTGTCCTGTAGAGTAAGTGTCCTGTAACTGTTGTCTTTTACTTTATCCCGTGACCCATCCAACAAAATATGGGCAGCACAGGGTAAACCCCGACAACTACTTCTCTTTGGCTGGCTCTCCTGGTTCTTGTGGATGAAAGGGGCCACATGCTGACCTGACAAGCTCAGGGAAGGCCTGTATGGCAGTCTTGCAAACTCAGAGACCTAAAGTCACCACAGAGGATGGTGTGAGATTAAAATTTAACTGAAAGCAGTTTATGATGGGCAGTCATGTCCTAGGCCAGTATATCACCTGAAAAAGATCAACTTTGGTCTAACTGAGCCTATTGTCTTTTTGCATCTAAGATAACATACCTGTGGCAGGTCAGGGTAACTTGTAACTTCCCCTTTTCTGGACCCCCATCAGGGCACAACCAATGCATCAGGGCAGAGACCACAATTTCCCTCATTGTTATTTTTATCATGTTAATTGTTGACTGTAAACTATCCTGCACCACCCAAGTAAAAGAAGTATGTGTGTATTATTTTACTTTTCACCACATCCCAGAGGTTCCCCCTCTTTGCTTTCTCCTGCCTCCCTAATCTATCACCAGTGGGTTTCATGTGAGTCACTTACGTCTCCACCTTTGATGGTACTGTATAAAACAAGGTGAAAAACTGCAATTCTCCGTCAGTTCCTTGAGATTCTTCTTCCCAGCAATTGTTGACAATGGCAACCCAGGACCTGCAATGAGAAGCTGGGCCAGGACGACCCACAGTCCGAAGTCCACACCTCAGGTGCCTGGTGAGGCTGACATAAGTTGATGTGCATTCACGCAAGTGGTGGGGCCTGGTAGTGAGACCAGGGGTGAGGCCAAACATGAGGTGAGCAATGGGGCCCAGTGAGGGGGCCTTGAGCTGAGCTGGCGGGGGAGGGGGCGCTGGGGAGGTGGCGGGAGCAGGTACAGCCAGCCTGTGAGGACCAGAAAGTGCGCATGGACTGTTTCTGGGGTACAAGTCTCAGGTGCCAATTTAAGTGAGACCACCCATGGACCGCCTTTCCGTGAGCACATCCTGTAGACTGGGCAGCGGATTTAGGAGAGTACAGTACTGGTCCCAGTTTACTTGAGCATTGCGAGGGCCAGCATTACAGGCTTTCAGGAACAGAGCTGCGTCTTAAGCCTAAGTTTTTCAACAAAGAAGTGGAAAACTATAAAAATGATAAATTTATTAGTAATGAAAAAAGACCCTCAGAGGTTTGTTCCTGTCCAGAAGAACATGGCTTGTAAATGCAGACCCAGGCTCAGATCAATGTTAGAGACCAAAGTCTTAGGAGTTCCCTCCACCAGAACTGCTGCAGTGACACATGAAGAAGTGCAAGTGAGAAAAGGAGCGAATTTGGCTAAAACATTTGGAATAATTTCCCCCTCTGACTGTTGAGAGGCAAACTGGGTGCCCAAAGAAAAGGCCTCTGGTGTTCTCACCACAGCAATCCAGGTTCTTAAACTTTTTAACTATCCCATGTTTCCCTCTAGTCCTTTTTTTCTAAAATGAAAATGGCTTTGTTTGTTGCAGCTCACTTAAAGTAAACAGAAATATACAATTAATTCAAAATCCCACCCTAAGAGGTAAAAACTGTGTTTGTTTTAAGTACATTCCCTTCCAGACAACTCTGTATGCACAGTTCCTTTGTTCTTCTTCTTTCCGTGGACTTAATTTACTATTCTAGGTTCCCAGAAGGGTGTAATATTTAGCTTGTCTCTTTCCCTAATATGTGCACTTAAGACTGCACATTTGCCTGTAAGTCTTGTAATGTAGTATTTTTATTATCATTCAGTTCTAATTATTTTCTGACCCTTGGGCCCCTGCTCTGTATCCTTGCTGACAGTGTGAGGCCTGGGGCCTTCAGCTCCTGTGTCTGGCATCTGGTAACTGGTATCTGGTGTCCAGTGCCTGCTTAGGGGCCTGGGTTCGTAAACACAGATCTGAGTTCCAACTGCAGTGTCTGTGGTCTCGGGGTGAATTGTGTTTAGCTCTTTGTCTGGGTTCTGTTTGGGTGTGGCTGGTTTCCTGCATTCCTGTGTGGAGTCCACGTGCAGCTATGACATCAGGGCCTGATGTAAGATGTCCTGTGTCATGCCATCTGGTGTCTGGCATTCATGATCCAAGGTCTGGCTTTATGTCTGAGGTTTACCGTTTGGTTTGTGGTCTGCTGTGGGGACCGGCGTCTGTTTCTGGGGTCCTGACTCTGGCTGTGCTGTCTGGTGTCTGTTAACTGATGGTCCTTGTCTTTAGCTCAATGCTAACTGGAGTCCTTGTCATGCCCTGAGGAGCCCTGGGGTCAGGCTGCCCCGAGTGAATTCCCTTTCATGCGACACAACTCAGCTCCGCTCTGCTCCAATCTGTGTGTTCTGGTCTGGTCCTGGCACCTCTTCTTGGCTCAGTGATGACTGATCAGTGAGTGTAATGTGGTAGGACATTTGCATTCACTTCCTGAATTGAGGTTTGTATGAGAAGCCCCGTGTAGAACTGAATATGAGGGTTTTTTTTCTGTTGTTGTTTTTTTTGTTGTTGTTGCTAAATTTGAGCTCAGTTATTCATCAGGAGCCCTTTGTAGTGGGATCTTTATTCTTATTGTCCATATCTGTCATCTGCTGTGTGAGTTGCACAGAGAGTCCTGGGGTAAGGGACGAGGAGAGAGCTGGAGGCACATTTTCTATCCTGGCTCCAACCAGCTATGAGGGAGATGAGGGGTCTGGGGAAGAATGCAGGAGACCTGGGGCAACATTTCCATTCTGCCTTAGACCAGTGTGTGAGGGGCAGAGCGGGTGTTTGGCTAAGGGGTGAGGCGAGAACTGGAGACAAATTACTTATCCCCTTTCCACACACCTTTTGAGGGGGTCATGAGTCAATGGGCAAGGAGAGACCTGCAGGCACATTCTCCCTCCCTGCCTCAGCCCTCTGTGAAGAGCTCAGTGGTTGTTGGGTACATGGCCAGGAAAGACCTTGAGCAGAACTCTGTATCACGGCTCTAGCCAGCCTGCGTGGTTACAGCGGTTGCCTGGCAAAAGGAGAAAGACCTGGAGCTGAATTTTCATCCCTGCTTTCGCCAGGCTGTGATGGGAAAGAGGACATGAGGAAAGGGGCCGGGGACATGAGGGCCAGTAGAGACCTTGAGATGAGTTATGTGTCCCGACTCCAGCCCAGCTCTAATGGGCAGCTGGCGCCTGCGGAAATGGGTGAGGAGAGACCTGGATGCGATGTCTCCGTCCTGGTGCAGGCAGTGTGGGGATGGGGGTTGCCTGAGATAAGGGTTGAGTTACAGCGAGTGTTTGAGAACCAGAGCGGCTGCCTGGGGTGGGGTGCCCTGCAGCCAGCTGGAGTCTATGAGCACTTTCTCCAGCTGTTTCCAAGTCAGCGCTTCCTCAGGACCGGTTTCCTGGAGGGCGTCCTCCTGGTTCCAATTGGACCCCTTTGTGTGATCACCTCCTCCAGACAGGATTCAGGAGTGCACTACTTCCCAATAGACACATTTTAAAATATATATGATTTATCGATTTTTAGGGAGAGAGGAAGGGAGAAGGATAGAGAGACAGAAGCATCAACGAGAGACAATCATGTTCAGCTGCCTCCTGCACAACCCCTACTGGGGATTGAGCCTGAAACCTGGGCATGTGCCCTGACTAGGAATTGAACTGTGACCTCCTGGTTCACAGGTCGGCACTCAACCACTGAGCCACACCCGCTGGCCAAATAGATAAATTAATGGAACAGTATAGAAGATGTAGTAAGAGACCCAAATCCAAAGATAAATTTTGTATGATAAATATGTCTCCTCATGTCATTAGAAAAATGTGCATTATATAATAAATGGAGTTGTACAAGAGGCCAGCAGCAGGTCACAGATAAAAGTCTAGCTGCAGCCCTAGCGTGTGCTCAGTGGTTAGAGTGTTGGTCCTGGGTCAAGAGCACCATTCCTGGCCTGGGGGCTGCATGTGGGAGGCAATCAATGGATGTGTTTCTCCCTGTCTCTCCCTCTCCCTTCCACTTTTTCTTTAAAAAAAAATATTTTTATTAATTTCAGAGAGGAAGGAAGAGGGAGAAAGAGATAGAAACATCAATGATGAGAGAGAATCATGGAATGGTTGCCTCCTGCACGCCCCCTACTGGGGATGGAGCCTGCAACCTGGGCGTGTGCCCTTGGCCAGAATCAAACCTGGGACCCTCCAGTCTAAAGGCGGACGCTCTATCCACTGAGCAAACCGGCTCGGGCTCCCTTCCACTCTCTTAAAAAATCAATGGAAATGGCCTCTGTGAGCATTAACAACTAACAAAAAGGCTAAGCCACAAAGCTCTTTTCTGGAGGGGCGGGGCCAGTTTGGAATGAGGGGCGGGCCGGGTTGGAATGAGGGCGGGGCCGGACTTGAGGCTGGAGCTGGTCTGGGACTTGGGGGCGTGGCCATGACGAGTGGGCGGAGCGGGAACTGAGGAGAGAGGGGCATTGAACCTGAGGGAGCGGAGGTGTGGACCTGAGGAGAGGAAGGTGTCCCAGGTGGAGCCACACGGGGGGAGGCAGGCGCTGTCGGGCCTGGGGGAGTGGTGGCCTGGGCGCAGCATGGCCGGGTCCTGAGGTGTGAGAAGCGGCTCAAAGAGAGGCCGGCCGGATGCGAGGCTGATGCTGAGGCCGTGAGGAGAGGCCGCCAGGTGTGAGGTGAGGGCGCAGAGGGTGTGAGGCCGGAGGTGGCGCAGTGGCGGGCCCACAGCTGAGGCAGCTCAGGCTCGGCTCCCGGTTGTCTCTGCGACTTATTTCTCGGAGCCACGGCCCCCTCAGGCTCTCCTGCTTCTGTGCGGAGCCTGTGTGTGTCACTGCCCGCGGCTGTGAGGACATTCTCTGAGGAAGAAGTTGTGTTTCAGCGGCGACAACATGGCCGGGACTCGGTTGGCCTGTAGCCCACAACGTTGCGGCTCTGACCGGTCCGTGTCCGGGTGTCTGCGTCTCCCCCGCGTCCTCTGACGTCAGTGAGGGTTGAGGGGAAATGCGCAGAGAGTTTAAGCTCGGAAGTTCGCGAGGACCACTGACGTAGCTTCTGGACGGGACGCTTCCGTCACCGTCAGAGGTGGGAATAGCGAGGACACAGCGGTGCGTGTGCGTGTCGGTGTCAAACTGGCAGTGAGTTTAGACAGAACCTGCGGTTCCCCCCTATTTCTTCCTGAGAGGTCTCCACGGCGATGCCTGGCGTCAGGAGGGACGTGAGCCCAATGGCCTCCGCTTGGACCTGACGGTGCCGACAGGAGCCGCTGGCCCCGCCCTCCACTGCCGCTGCTGCCGTCTGTGCGGTGCTGCCCCCTCCCCTGCCGCCAGTCGCCTCCCTCCATGGGTGACAGGCGTGAGGTGCGATAGCTTGGCTGGCCTGGGCCTCCCTCTGTGGGGTGATGGCTGGCCGGCCCTGCACGTCTGCCACAGCGTCGCTGGCCGGTGGCCTGGGCCTCCCTCTGTGGGGCGATCAATCGTGGAGCCCCCCCTCATCTATTGCCCCACAGAGGGTTGCCTGGGCCTCCCTCTGCAGGGTGATTGTGGGGTGATGAAGGGGCCCCCTGACCAATTGCATCGCACCCGCCTTGGCTGGCCTGGTGCCTGTTCGTGTCACAGCATGGTCATCTGGAAGGTCATCTCGACGGTTGTTCTGCTGTTCGGTCGTTTGGTCTATTTGCATATTATGCTTTTATTATTATAGATTATCCCATGTTTTCCTCTAGAACATTTTGTCCTAAAACGAAAATGCCTTTGTTTGTTGCAGTTTACTTAAATAATGCAGAAAAAATAAAATTAATTCTAAATTCTACCCCAAGAGTAAAAAAAAAAAATCTGCTATGGTTTTAAGTACATCCCCTTTCAGACATCTATACATGCACACATTTCCTTCATTCTGTTTTCTCTCGATTTATTTTACTGTTTTAGGTTCATATATATATATATATATATATATATATATTTCAGAGAGGAAGGTAGACAGAGAGAGAGAGAGAGATAGAAATATCAATGATGAGAGAGAATCATGACCCGCTGCTTCCCGCATTCCCCGGACTGGGGATGGAGCCCACATCCTGGGCATGTGCCCTGGAATCAAACCGCGACCTCCCGGTTCACAGGTCAATGCTCAACCACTGAGCTACACCGGACCGGCTAGGTTCCTAAAATGGATGCAAAACATGTAAATCTTCAGCTTTTATATATATGAGTCACATTTTTTTCATCATAAGTTTTGGTATGTACTATCATTCAGTTCAAATTATTTTCTAACTCGAATTGTGATGTATTTTGGGGGTTATTTAGAAGTTGTATTTCATAACTTTTAAATATTAGGTGTTTCTAGGTGCCTTCTGTTCCTGATTTCTAGATTAACTGCAATGGCAACAGGAAACATGCTGTCTATAATTTCAATTTTTGGGAGTTTGTTGGAACTTGCTTCATAGTTCCCCATGGTCACATAAACTGTAATTGAAGTGTGCTCCTCTGCTGCCACCTCGTGTGCAACATGGGAATAACCCCTTCGTGCCTTCAGCAGGAAAGGTTGTTGGGTACAGTGGGTTCTCTGCAGGCTGAGTACAGTTTGCTGCTCAGGTTGTTGAAGTTTCTTACATCTTTGTGGGAGGCAATTGGTTCTGAAAGAGGGGTGCTCTTTCTCTGAGTGATAGAGGTGTGTTAGATGTATTATGATTATAAATTTGTCTAGTTTCCCTTGCAGCTCTGTTCTGTGTACTTTGATTTCACGTGATGAAGTGCTTGTGAATGTGGCTCTTTCTGGTAAAATGAAGTTATTGATCTGAAGTGCTCTTCTTTATTTATAGTCATGTTTTTTGCCTTTAAGTTTCCTGTGTTATCATATAATTTTTATTTGGTTTATGTTTGCTTAAATATATCTTTTTCCATTCTTTCACTTTTGATCTCTTTGTACCCTTATGTTTTAGGTAGCTTTCAGTTTTTTATAGTAGTTGTGAGTGAAATGAGTTGATTTTGTTTCAATATTTTTTCCCATTCAGTTGTCCCAACAAAATTTTCCACTGATCTAAGGATATATATATATATATATATATATATATATATATATATATATATATATAATGTTCTATTGATTTTTTACAGAGAGGAAGGGAGAAGGATAGAGAGCCAGAAACATCGATGAGAGAGAAACATTGAATCAGCTGCCTCCTGCACACTCCCCACTGGGGATGTGCCCACAACCAATGTACATGCCCTTGACCGGAATCGAACCTGGGACCCCTCAGTCCGTAGACCCACGCTCTATCCACTGAGCCAAACTGGTCAGGGCTAAGGAGATATTGTTATTATACCAAACTTCCATATGTGTTTTAGTCTATTACTGGACTCTGTATTCTGTTCCACCAACTTTTCTATTCACAGGAAATTACCCAGGTTTTTTAATTACTGTAGCTTTATAACACAATACATTTTCCTATGTGGTCAGGGCAGGGCAGCTTTTATTCATTCATTTGCTTTTTCAGAAGTTTCTTTATTATTTTTAAACATATGTTTATTGATTTCGGATATGAAGGGAGAGGGAGAGAGAGATAGAAATATTAATGATGAGAGAGAATCATTGATTGGCTGCCTCTTGTACACACCCCATTGGGGATCGAGCCCACAACCTGGGCATGTGCCCTGACTGGGAATCAAATATGACTTCCTGGTTAATGGGTCAATGCTCAACCACTGAGTCACACTGGCCAGGCTACCAGGAGTTTCTTTTTTTAATGTTTTATTGATTTTTTACAGAGAGGAAGGGAGAGGGATAGAGAGCCAGAAACATTGATGAGAGAGAAACATTGATCAGCTGCTTCCTGCACACCCCCCACTGGGGATGTGCACACAACCAAGGCACATGCCCCTGACCGGAATCGAACCTGGGACCCTTTGGTCTGCAGGCGGACGCTCTATCCACTGAGCCAAACCAGTTAGGGCTACCAGGAGTTTCTTGATACTCATATATTACCCCTTCACTCCATCCTAAATTTTTTGAGATTACCTAACGAAAATTAACATGACACATATCCTGCACTTTTCCTAAACATCACCCATCTCACCTCTACAACCTAAGACGCTGGCTCCCCATTTTCCAACATTTCCTGTTCCTAATATTACCTTACTGAGGCCCAGTGTATGGGTAGGCTCTCTAGTGGCTGTTGGCTGCCAGCCGGGGTGCCTCCCTTCCCCAGCCGCCTGTGGCCGCCGGCCCCACCCCCTGGTTGAACTCCTGGTCGAACTCCCAGTCGAACTCCAAGTTGAGGGGACAATTTGCATATCAGGCTTTTCTTATATAGGATTGTCTTTGGCATTCATTTGTATGTGAGTTTTCCTTGTGCATGTGTTAAATGTGGTACATCTCTTGTTAATTTGATCATGTTAATTTGGTTATTAGCTCAGTTGTTAGAATTTACAAGGTATGAGGTAAATAATTACTTTTTAAATCTCCCACAGTTGTGAAGAGCCGGCCTTGTGAAACTACCGGCTGGCTGGGACACGGCTAACTTCTCACACTGCTGCAGCCGAGAGATCATGGACACCTGCCAGCAAAGGTAAGCATTGTCATTACTCTTTCATTCTGTTGGCCTTATGGTGTGACACTGCAGGGTTTGTTAGAATTGTGAAGTGTTGTAATTATTTTTTTCTCTCATACATTGACATTGGCATGAAAAAAAAGTATTTGTGAAACTAGCTGCTTGAACTTAGAGTGACATGGGCTCTTTTTATTGAATCAAGGGTTTTCATACAACATGAGGATCTGGTTTAATTCATGCATCTGGCAACTGAGCACTGGTGTCTGACTCCAACTCCAGATTGTGGCTAATGCGTCTTAGTCATAGATCCCTGCTATATGTCCAGGGTCTGTGGTTTTGGTTCAAATATGTATTTGGGTGTGTGTCTGGGGTTTTGGGTCTCTTTGGGTATGGCTTTGTGTCCTGGGTTCTTGTATGGGGTCCGAGTGCAGCTATAGATTCAGATTCTGGTGTGTGGGATCTGGTCTTAAGAATTAGCTGTCAGTCGCTGGCATCCGGTTTCTGGCTTTTGTGCTGCATTGTATGCTTGAGTCAGGGGAATTGCTTCGAGTTTGAGTCCCAGGGCCGGGGGTCCAGGTTTTGGTTTGTGGCCCGCTATAGGGTCCAGGTTCTGGAGTCCCGCGTGTGTGTCTGATTACCTAACGAAAATTAACTGATTATGGCTCTGGCATCTAGTGTTTGTCCATGGATGGTCATTGTGTTGAATTCAACACTAATAAGAGTCCCCTAGTTTATAGAGTTGTGGCAGGTTATGAAAAAGCTAGGAAGAGTCCTTGGCAAGTGGAGTGGGAAATCTGAGACTCTAACAGGGCCTAGTAATTTACAGACACAACTAAGAAATCATAAGAACGTATCTTCCCTAAGCTAGGATGCTTGGGAGCAAATGGGTTACACATTCCAGACGATGTCTGAGCAGATCCACCTTGGTTCAAGTCCCTTTCCAGTGACATTTTTTTAAAAAGGTGAAACTGATCAGAGAATGACCCTGATCACTGTTTATGCTCTTTGTAATGCATCAGCATATAAAAGCACACACCTGAGAGTTGCTGAATACTCTGTCGAGATATTCCATTGAGACCTCCCCTAAAATTGTCACCTTTAAAAACCAGGTAAAACCTTGCCCTGGTCAGTTTGGCTCAGTGAGTAGAGCATCAGCTTGTGGAAAGAAGGGTCCCAGGTTGGATTCTGGTCAAGGGCACGTACCTCAGTTGCAGGCTCCTCCCTGGCCCGGGCCCTTGTCAGGGCTTGTGCAGGAGGCAACCAATCAATGTGTTTCTCTCAAAACGATGTTTCTATCTGTCATTCCCTCTCTCTTTCATTTTCTCTAAAAAGCAATGAAAAAATATCCTCAGGTGAGAATTAAAAAACAAAACAAAAAAAAACAGGTAAAACCTTTGTTTTACCCATTGTGACTAACTTGGTTGAGCATCGTCCCATACCTCCAAAGGTCACCTGCTCAATTCCAGGTCTGGACACATGCCAAGGTTGTGGGTTCAACAAGAGGCAACTGATTTATATACTTCTCACATCGATGTTTCTCTCTTTTTCTCTCTTGTTTTCCTCTCTCTCTGAAATCAATAAAAACGTATTTAAAAACCCAAATAAATAAAACAGGTAAAACCCTTAAGACAAAGGTGTGTGTTGTTCTTTACTCCCGTGTCTTCCCTTCTCTCATTTCCTATTTTTACTTTGTTTCTCCTAAGCTCTAAAGGTTCCTGTGAGACTTGCAACCAGGGAAGCAGTGGCAGTGGCAGCTTGTCCCGGGTTAGGCCCCTGAACATATCTCTAGGGGTTTCCTTGATCTTGTCTCTTCTATTTAATCCCTTCCTTTGTTTCACTCTGTGGATGAAAATGGGCCACATGCTAACCTGACAAGGTTAAGGGTTGACAGAACCCAGGCTATAAGGTGAGTCAGGAGGAGAAATGGGTGGCTGGTTTTTAAATTTGGCTTTCCAATTTGAATTGCTTTCTGAGAGTCTGAGCAAATGCCTTTGCTGTATAAATGAGAGCTGAACTAGTTCAGCTCCAAAGATAAGAGGCACGTCCTCCCTCCAGCCTGAATCTCTAGTGCTCTTAGGTGACTAAAAATCTTTGTGGAAAACAGCAGGGGGTGGGGGTGATGGCATGTATGGGAGTGGAGTAGGGTGGGGGGGCAATGGTAAGATATGTACACATATAATACCTTAATAAAAAAATGAAATAAAAATCTTTGTGGAGGTGTCAGAGGTCATTCCTCATGACTTGCAGGGGCCCCACAGGGAACCTCCAACACAACTGTAATTAAGAAATTGATGCCCTTACCGGTTTGGCTCAGTGGATAGAGCGTCGGCCTGTGGACTGAAAGGTCCCAGATTCAATTCTGGTCAAGGGCATGTACCTTGGTTGCGGGCACATCCCCGGTGGGGGGTGTGCAGGAGGCAGGTCATTGATGTTTTTAACTCCCTATTCCTCTCCCTTCCTCTCTGTAGAAAATCAATAAAATATATCTAAAAAAAAAATTGAAAAAAGAAATGGACTCATCTGGGGACGTGCATATAAAGATTGTTCACCTAGCACGCCGAGCCCTCAGGGCTATATTAGACAGCCAGGGAGAGAAGCTGAGGCATGTAAGAGGGTTGAATGCCACTCAAGGACTGAGAGCCTTGAAGAGCTCAACCCATAAGCAGCACACTTTGACCCACTACGTAATTTTCCTGGAGAATTTGCTCAGTCTGCCAATGTTAAAACAACAACAACAACAACCAAAAACAAAAACATAAAAACTCATTACAATTTAAATGGGAAATTGTGCCTTTAAGGCTGGAAACTCCCAGACCCCAGCCCTCCATAATACTCCTGATAGGAATCCTATTACTGGCAAATGCTTTGCAGAAATAAGATGATTTCACTAGAAATGTCATCTTAAAAAGGCCATAATGCAAGGGGTCTTTGGGTGCCTATATTTAAAATAAAAACATGTATATATATATATATATACATGTTTTTATTTTATATACTTAGCCTGGATGGTGTAACAGTCATGACCGGTGAGGAGGAGGCTGTATGCGCAGCTGAGGCCCAGAGCAGACACTGACAGGGGAGTCTGGGGTGGACACTGACAGGGGGACCAGGGGCTGCTCCAACCCAGCACACCAGCAGGCCCACCTCTGTGCATGAGCTGCAGAGGAAACACCTTTTCTTACCGCTCATTGGCTGAGATCCAAGTATGCCACTCACAGTGTTCTTTGTAACTTGGGTAATAAGAATCCAAGAAGGTGATTTAGGGTTTTTCCACCTCACTCCTGGAGGAAAAAATGAAGGCCCACTGCTGGACAGGCTAAGAAATGTCATATCCTGCCCTAGCCTATTTGGCTCAGTGGATAGAGCCTTGGCCTGTGGACCGCAGGGTCCAGGTTCGGTTCTGATCAAGGGCATGTACCTAGGTTGCAGGCTTCTCCCTGGCTGGGGCCCAGGTCAGGGCTCATGCAGGAGGCAACCAATCAAAGTGTCCCTCTCACATTGATGTTTCTCTCTGT
>JAPDVU010000069.1:0-120489 GCA_026230045.1 Corynorhinus townsendii | reverse complement strand
GAAGAAGGCTTTCAGAGGTGCTTGCAGTCATCATTGTTCCTGCATGGGGGCATGGGATGCAAAGGCCCGGGGACCTCTCTGGTGCAGGGCTGACTGGCAGCCATTGCTATTTGCTCTGCCCTGGTGATTTCCAGAAACCTCACCCCTCCCAATTTGCAACCCCATCCAAACTGTGTGCATCAGCTTTTGCATGTGAATGGCCTGTCCTTTCTCCACCTAAAACCTGTCAAACTGAAGCTGGGTCAGAGAGCCTCAGAGCTTCCAAAAGAAGTTCCAAGGCCCTCATCTGGGCACTTCCAAACCCCATACAAAGAGGAGGAATCTGCAAATGTCTCTGTAGCTCTTGCTGGATGGCCCAGACAGTGGCTGACCTTGCACCCCCTTGTAGATCCAAGAGCCAGTGTACCCAGTGGTCAGTGTGAGACCATACCAGATTACAACTCTTCACATCCATAAGGGACACTCAAGGGGTAGACTCAGTGAGCTCCAAAGCCCCACTGAAGCAAGTCCTGCCCCATAGGGGTGTCTCCTGCACAACAGATCTTCCAGTATAGACACAGCTGGTCATTACAACCAGTTGGCCTGGAGGTCAATTCCTCCCAGTGATACCAATAGCAATCAAGGGTTAACTACAACAAGACTGTGCACACAGCCCACAAAGGGGTGCACCAAGAGGTCCACCTCAGGTGACTGGGGAGGCTGAGCCACTAGGCCCTATAGGACACCTACCACACAAGGCCACTCTATCAACTCAAGGAGACTCAGCAGCTACCCAGTACATAGAAACAAACACAGGGAAGCAGCCAAAATGTGGAGACAAAGAAACAAGTCACAAATGACAGAAATGGAGGAAAGCAAAATACTGGATATAGAGTTCAAAACCACGGTTATAAGGTTACTCAAGAATCTTCTAGAAACCCCAGAAAAATTTAGTGAGACCCTCAAGGCTATGAAAAAGGACCAATCAGAAATTAAGCATACATTGACTGAAATAAAGAATAATATACAGAGATCCAACAGCAGACTACAGGATCGCAAGAATCAAGTCAAAGATTTGAAATACAAAGAAGCAAAAACACCCAACTGGAAAAGCAAAAGGAAAAAAGAATCCAAAAATATGAAGATAGTGTAAGGAGCCTTTGGGACAACTTCAAGTGTACCAACATCCAAATTATGGAGATGCCAGAAGAAGAGAGAGAACAAGATACTAAAAACCTATTTGAAGAAATAATGACTGAAAACTTTCCCCACCTGGTGAAAGAAATAGACTTATAAGTCCAGGAAGTGCATAGAACCCCAAACAAAAGGAATCTAAAGAGGACCACACCAAGACACATCATAATGAAAATGCCAAGGGCAAAAGACAAAGAGAGAATATTAAAAGCAGCAAGAGAAAAACAGTTAGTTACCTACAAGTGGGTGCCCATATGACTGTCAGCTGATTTCTCAACAGAAACTATGCAGGCCAGGAGGGAGTGGCAAGAAATATACAAAGTGATGAATAGCAAGAACCTACAACCAAGATTACTCTACCCAGCAAAGCTACCATTCAGAAGTAAAGGTCAGATAAAGAGCTTCACAGGTAAGAAAAAGCTAAAGGAGTTCATCACCACCAAACCAGTATTATATGAAATGCTGAAGGATATTCTCTAAGAAGAGGAAGAAGAAGAAAAAGGTAAAGATAAAATATTATGAACAACAAAGTGACAACAAATACATATCTATCAACAAGTGAACCTAAAAATCAAATGAATAAAAAACCTGATGAACAGAACAGACTGGTGATGTAATAGAATCAGGGACATGGAAAGGAGCAGACTGACAATTCTCGGGAAGAAGGGGTTGTGGGGAGTGTGGGAAGAGATTGGACAAAGAGCTTACACCTATGGACAAGGTCAGTGAGGGGGGGCAATGGGTGGAGGTGAGCTATGGGGGGATGCGGAGGGAGAGGAATATCTGTCATAATCTAAACAATGAAGATTTTTTTAAAAAAAGAAAGGGAAGGGGTTCCTTAGAAAAGTTCAATAGCAACGACTGGAAAAGTAACCAGCCTAAAAATCTGAAGTTTCAACCCAAACCTTAATGTCAAGTCAAGTACCTGTTGAAATCCTGCCAACTGCTTCATGTTAACCCATTAAAAAATAAAGTGGAAGTTTGCTATTTTCTCTCTACTTTTTCACAAGTTTTTGATATTAAGAATTAATAAATTTAATTAACCTAAGTTTTCTAACACTTTATGCATTAATGAAAACTGCTTCATCTATGTTGCACAGAAATGGGACAATCTGATGAAATGCATGTTTTGAATACAATTCTTAACTAGACGTTAGTAGAAAAGTGTAGTATGCTAACTATAGGTATAACCAAAATATTCTCTGAATATTATTAACTTCATTGAATTTAAAGTTTAAATACAGGTTCTAATTTTGAGTTAGAACTTACACGTTTGAGACTTCTGGACTGACCACAAATCTATTTCTTCTCCCCTTCCTTTCAGAAATACGTCATTAGAAATAAAGGCATAAAAAAAGCTATCCACAATATAAGAACAAAGGAGAGGAAGCACAACTTTGGTGCCTAAAGAGAGTGGCTGGACGAATAAGAAAGCCAGTTTGTCTTACAGAATCCCAGGCAGGCTCAAAATTCAGCCCCCAAATTCTTGCAGTGCAGCCCAGCCAGTTAAAAGTTCTGCTCACTCCTTGTGTTTCCAATTAGATATCAAAAGACACTCGGGGACCACCACACATCTGAGGGGAGCCCACAAGTAAGAGAGATCAAAGCAGAATGGCTAGAATCAACAAGACAAGTAATAACAAGTGGTGGAGAGGTTGTGGAGAAAAAGGAACCCTCATTCACTGCTGGTGGGAACATAAACTTGTACAGTCACTATGGAAAAGAGTATGGAGTTTCCTCAAAAAAATTAAGAAGAGAATCATCATATGACCCAGCAACAGCTCTTCTGGGTATCTACCTTAAAATTTTATAAACATTTATTTGCAAAGATATATGCACCCCTGTTTCATTGCAGTGTTATTCCCAAGACATGAAAATAAACAAAGTGACCGTCAATAAATAATTGGTTAAAGAATATGTGGTACATATATGCAATGGAATACTACTTAAGAAAAGAGGATATACTGCCATTTGCACACAATAGATATTATATGCAAAGCAAAAAAAGTCAGCCAGAAAAGGCTAAGAACCATATGTGGGACATAAAACTAAATCTCATAGACACAGCCAACAGTATGGTGGTTATCACAGGGAAAGGGTAAAAGGTAAAGGAGCCCAAAAATATGGTGAGGGGAGATGATTAGACTCTGATAGATGGACATACAATGTAACATACTGATCGTGTATCATAGAAATGTACACTTGACACCTAAATAAGGATTTTAGCCAGTGTCACCCCAATGAATTTAACTTTTTAAAAATCTGAACTCACACACTAAAAGTTAGTTGAAAACATTTCCTAAAATCTACAGGCTAAGAACATCACATTTTTTAGTGATTACTTTCATAGAGCAATTTAGAATCTATGATATCAGTAAATGAGTTGTGCACCCTATATAATAAAAGCCTAATATGCAGAGTGTCCAGTCAACCTGTCAGCCATTCAAGCAATCAAACAGTAATATGCAAATGATATACTAAGGCCGCTCAACTGCTGGCTATGACATGCTCTGACCACCAGGGGACAGGTGCTCCGACTGGTAGGTTAGCTTGCTGCTGTGGTCCAGCCAATGGGGACTGAATGAGACAGGCTAGACATGCCCTGGAGCCCTGCCACGACCCCTCCCCAGCTGGCAAACCTCCCATGTGTCTCCCTGGCCCCGATCGTGCCTCAGTGGGGTCCCTTGGCCTGGTCAGAATCCTCTCAAAATCTAGAATCCCTTGGGGGATTTCAGAGAGCCAGTTTTAGCCCAACCCCACAGGGGGAGTGCTGCTCGCCCAGAAGCCGGGCTCACAGCTTAGGCCGGGGAGCAGGCTTAAGCTATCAGTAGGACATCCCTCTAGGGCTCCTGGACAGCAAGAAGGCTCAGGCCGAGCTGAGGGGCCCGCCCCCCAGTGCAAAGTTTTGTGCACCTGACCTCTAGTATAAAATAAAACTATGGCATAAAAAGAAAAAATAATGTGAGTGGTAAAATTCAGAAGCAAATAAAAGCGTAAAATAATAAATCTTGCCCTGGCATGTTTGATTCAGTGGTCAGAGTGCTGGCCTGCATGCCAAAAGGAAGTGGGTTCGATTCCTAGTCAAGGGCAAGTACCTGGGTGGTGGGTTCACTCCCTGCCCCTGGTCAGGGCGTGTTTGCGAGGCAGCCAGTAGATGTATCTCTCTCACAACAATGTTTCTCTTTCTCTCCCCCTCTATCCTTCCCACCCTGCTACTCTCTCTCTGAAAAGCATTAAAACAATATATTAAGGTTAGGATCAAAAATATCCAAATAGATAAATAACTCCACCCCACACAGGCAAAACATTACATTGGTAAAAGAAATAAATGCTATAAAAAATGACAGGATATAAGAGAAAAGGTGCATACCAAAACATACCAAAAAATTTCAGAATCCCCAGGAACAGAGAAGCTTCTAAATGTATCCAGAGAAGAAAGGGTGGGGGAAATTACTAAAATTGGTAATACACAATGTATCATTCAATGTCAACAGGTTTAAGAACAACACTGTAATGAGAAAACAGTAGAAATGTCTTTAGAACTGCAAAAATTAATTTCAACCTAGAATTCTCTGCTTTATTAAATAGGAGGCATTTCAGAGAGGCTAGATCTCTAAACAATTTCTGCCCATGTATCCTTTCCCAGGAAAAAGTGTCCAGTGAAACAAAGGTGTATAAAAAGACAGAGGAAAACATACAACACAGGAAAAAGATTTTCAACCAGTGTACCACGCCACACACTGGTGTGCAGCCACTCCAGCCAAAATCCTGCTGCCCCACCCACAGACCTGCAGACCCTAGGACCTCCACCCTCCAAGGGTGCATGGCTCCCGCAGCAGTAAGTGCGACTTCCCCTTTCCTCAGATGCCACGGTCACACTTTTCCAGTGTGCAGGCCTCCTGAGCCCACTGCTCCACAGGCTGCTCTTGGGAGCCTCTGTGAGCCCCTGCTGGGCATGAACTTATACAAACAGGGGAGCACTGCCCCGGCAGTAGAAATTCTGAACTCCACCTTCCTGGATACCTGCCCACAGACACCTCAGTTGCGTGGCTTCAGCGCCAGGACTCCTCGGAGTGCATGAGTGAGCCACCCTGGGAAACAGACCGCAGGTGCCTCTGTGAGCCATCACTGGGCGCACGTGAATCCAACCAAGGACACAAGGCCCCGGCAGTAGAAATCCGGATTTCCCCCACTCCTGGCTGCCTTCCCACAGACACCTCGGTCGCGTGGCTTCAGCGACAGGGTCCCCCTGAGTACATGAGTGCGCCACCCTGGCAAACGGCTCCCAGGTGCCTCTGTGAGCTGCCACCAGGGCGTGTGCGAATCCAACCAAGGGCACAAGGCCCTGGAAGCAAAAACTGAGTCTTCCCACCCCACAGCTGCCAATCTCTAGACACCACAGTCGCACCTTTCCAGAGCACAGGCCTCCTGAGCTCCACTACCCCAACAGACGGCTCCTGGGTGCCTCTGTGAGCCCCCGCTGGGCACGCATGATTTCAACCAAGGGCACAAGACAGCAAAAATTGAGTCATTCCCCTCCCCGGCTGCTGACCTCTGGACACCGCAGTTGTGCCTTTCCAGCACACAGTCCTACTGAGCCCACTGCCCCTATAGGCGGCTCCTGGGTGCCTCCTTGAGCCCCGGTTGGGCATGTTCGTATCCAAATAAGGGCACATGGCCCCAGCAGTAGAAATTTGGACTTCCCTCTTCCTGGCTGCCTACCCACAGACACTGTGGTCATGTGGATTCAGCACACAGGTCCCCTGAGGCCACCGCCACAGCAGGTGACTCCCGGTTGCTTCTGTGGGCTGCCACTAGGAGCACTAATATCCAACCAAGGGCTCAAGGCCCCAGCAGCAGAAACTCAGACTTCACCCTCCTCAGCTGCTGACTTCCAGTCACTGCAGTCACACCAATACAGTGTGCAAGCCCCCTTGGCCCACTGCCCTGGCAGGCAGCCCTTGGGTGGTTCTCTGAGGCACAGCAAGGTACAACCCCAGCCTCTGGCATCCAGTCCCTGTGGTAGCGCTGCTCCAGCACAAGGGCCCCCTGAGGACACTGCCCCAGTAGACGGCTTCTGGGCACCTCTGTAAGCAGTCATTGGGCATGCGTATCGAACCAAGGGCACACAACCCCCAAAGCAGAAACTGGGGCTTCTCCCTCCACGTGACCGGTGGCATACCACAATTGCTCTGATTCCAGCATGTGGGCCCCATGAGCACACACCCCTTACAGACAACTCCTGGGCCCCTCTGATTGCTGCCAGTGGGTGTGTGGCTCTCCAACCAAGGGCATACAGCACCATCACTAGGATCCACAACATCCCCTTCCTGGCTACCTACCTCTGGACAGTTTGGTGAGTTACTGAGGACTTGCCTCCCTGGACAAGGTCACATTGTTTCATCCACAGTCTTTGAGATTTCCACATCCCCAGCTGCTGGATCCTGAACTCCCTCATGATTCAGAGAGTGAAATCACTTTGGCCAGAATCCCACTGCCTCAACCACAGACTACAAGACACTCGCCTCCCCCCCCCCCACTGTCACAGGCTCCAGGCCCATTGTAATGAGTTACAGAGTGATGCTAATCCAGCAAGAGTCACACCACACTGGCCAAAGTCACAGTACCTGATCCTCAGGCATCAAGACTCCTTCCTCCCAGGCCATGGACTCTGGGAACCCACAGTGAGCACATACCAGTGAGAATTCAGACAGCCTTTTATACAAGAGCCCAATCCATGATCACATCCAAAACAGCTTAAACAACGAAGCCGGGGGTGAGTTGCATTGCCCACCCGTGACAAGACTTGATTCACGAATAAGGAACTAACACTCAAGATGAAACTACATCCAAAGAACCCAGATAGCTCAAGTAGGGAGCTCCACTAGATCACCAAGCCCAGGAGACCTGAGACATCACACCAGTAGCACCACCCCCAAAAGAACCTGGGTAGCAAAGCAGTTGGATCTAAGACACAGAAACAATTTAAATGTTACAGCAAAACATGAGGAGACAAAAAACAATCCCCAAAGGAAAGAAATAGAAAGGGAATTAAATGAAACGGAGGCAAGTAACATTTCAGAGAAATAATTCAGAGTAATGGTTATAAGGATACTCAAATGGCTGGATGACAAATACACACAACTCAATGAGAATTATAAGGAGGTGAATGAGAATTTCACCAACATGAAAAGGAACCAAGAGAAAATGAAGAATGACATAGCTGCAATAAAGAACAGCTACTGAAAGGCTTAAACAGTAGACTAGAAAAGGCTGAGGACCACATCAGCGAATTAGAAGACAAGGTAGGAAAAAAGACACAAACACAGCAGCAACTGTGAAGAAAACTTAAAAAGCAAGAGAGCCTAAGGGAGCTTTGGGACAACACAACATAAAACAACATCCACATAATAGGGGTACCAGAGGAGAGGAAGCAGAGCAAGGAATAGAAAACTTGTTTGAAAAAATAATGACAGAAAACTTCCCTGATATTGGCAAGAAAAAAACCATGCAACTTCAAGAAGCACACAGAGTCCCAAACAAGATGAACCCAAAAAGACCATACCAAGACACATGATAATTAAATTGGCGAACACCAACAACAAAGTAAGAATCTTAAAGGCTGCCGGAGAGAGACAGAAAGTTGCCTACAAGGGATCTCCCATTAGAATATCAACTGGTTTCTCAACAGAAACACACCAGGCCAGAAGGGAATGAAATGAAATATACAAAGTGATGCCAATCAAGGGACTGAATCCAAGAATACTATACCCAGCAAGGCTATCATTCAAAATTAAAGTGGAATCAGGAGCTTCACAGACAAAAAAGGGCTAAGGGACTTTATTACCACCAATCCAACAATGCAAGAAATGCTAAAGGAACTGCTATAAAAAGAAGAAACAAAGTCAAGAAGAAACACAAACATTAAGAATAAAGATGATGGTGGGGGGGGTGGGGAGAAATGGCGACAGAATAGACAGACGTGTTCCGAGCCTTGTCCTGGAGCAGAAAGAAAGAACAGCTGAGGGTCACACGAGGAGTGTTTGTTGGCAAGTTAAAGGACAGCCAAACTCCAGGAGAAGGTGGGGTACTGCTAGACAGGGTTCCCCTGACCGGACAGCCCCCACTGTGGCTGGGTCCCCTCCCGGAGCCACGGGCTCGGACACAGAGACCGCGCCATCTTGATAGGGAAAGTGGAGCTTATCGGAAGCCTGAAAATCCACAAGTGCAGCAACCACTGAATAGCTGCGAGCCCCAGAACACCGGTCCCCAATTGGTGCAAACTCGCGGATTCAAAAGAGCTCTTCATTCCACCACAGAAACGTCCGATTTCACCTAGGATCAGGTGAGGTCTCTGGTCCCAGCGGGAGAGAGAAATGCGCATTTTGCAGGAGCTGGAGGACCAGGGAAGTCTGTGCCTAGAAAAATCCGTTGCTGGTGGGGCTGGCGTGATCCGTGAATGTTAAAGGGGGTCCTAAGAGCTGCTAACAGAAGGGATCTCTAAAAAGCAACCCATTTTGATCTGATGTGCAGGGACAGCCTAAGAATTTCAAAGGTGTGCCAGCTGCCTAGACTTACACGCAGACCCATTTTCGCGCACTTGGGCTTTTTCCTCTTCAAATCCTGGCTTCTGATTACTAAGCCCAATACATAGGATCACCCAGTTGGGGACACCCTGGGAGACTGCAGGCGAAAGTTGTTTTTCTGGAACCTGGGGGTCGGAGCTGGGAGTAACCATCGGAGAGCCAGCTCTGAGGCAGCCCACTCCCACAAACCAGTATTGAGTGCCACAGGGATAAACACAGGCTAGAGAGGCCATAAATAGACATGGAAGTCGATACAGAAACACTGCCACCCAGGGGCTGAATCACAAATGGACTCTTGTGTAATCAAAAATAAATGAATATGAGAAATTAAGACACCGCCTGCTTAAAAATCAGGACTGGCTTACAACACTGAGGAACAGTAGAACACAGGGAACTGCAATACTGTCCGGACTGAGAAACAGGCGTGCCAAACAGAACAATAGAGGAAGTAAATGACCTTCACTACCGCACATTATATATTTTTTATTTTTTATTTTCATTTTTTGCATCTTTTACTTAAGAAACTATTTTTTTCTTTTTTTCCCCACTTGAATTTACCTTTTTAATTATTACTTTTTTTTTAATCAGTATTATTACTACTACTATTTTACCTTTTTTTTCATTTTTTTTAAGGGTCATTTTATTTTCTCTTTATTTTACTTTGGGACTAGTGTTCGACATTCTATTTTCATCTTTCATTTAGCATCGTTTTACACTATCTCAACTCTACCTTCCTAACTTTTCCCCTTTTGGTGTCCTGTTTATCTTAGCCCTTTCCTGCTTTAGATTTTCCCTATTCTTTCTGTTTACCCCCTGTTAAAATTTCACCCTACATATATAATTTCCAATCCCCTGCTCCAAGTCCATACATACTTCTCTCTTTGCTGTCTTAACTACGCAAAAAAATTGTTTTTCTCTTATCCTTGAGTTGTTGTTTGCTTGAATGTTGATTATATCAAATTTTTATGCTTTTGTGTGAGATTGTTTTGCTTATTCTTTTTGTTTGTTTGTTTTTGTTTGCTTTGTTTTTTGCTTCTGTTTTCCCTTGCCTTGCTTGATATTAGTTGGTGTTGTACTTTGTATTAATCCCCAGGAACCTGTGGCTGGCATTTGCTGGGATTAGTGGTTGCTCTGTAGGATTTTTCTCCCCATATATATAGTTTGTTCCCATTTTCTCTCTTAGTCTTTTTCTTGTCTCTCTCTTTTTTTTCCTTCTTTTCCCAATTTCATTTTCATACTCCTTTTTTTCTTTCTATCTTTATCCTCTTCTTCTTTCTCTCCTATCCCTTAATTTGCCTTTCTCTGGTGTCACCTTTATTGGAGGTTATTAATATCGTGAATAATTACTGTTCAGTGCCTTGTGTGTTGTACCTAGTAGTGTTGTATTTTGTGCCATTAAGTCAATGCAGGAGAGAGAGAACTACATAACCAGACATCTGGAGAAGAGAGAACATGTGGAGATGAAGAAACAGCCCGCATAAGAAAGAAAAGCAGGCATCACCAGAAAAGGAAGTAAATGAAATGGAGGCAAGCAACCTGCCAGAGAAAGAATTCAGAAAAATGGTTATAAGGTGGCTGAAAAGAA
The DNA here is from genome assembly GCA_026230045.1 of Corynorhinus townsendii. Classification (NCBI taxonomy): domain Eukaryota; kingdom Metazoa; phylum Chordata; class Mammalia; order Chiroptera; family Vespertilionidae; genus Corynorhinus; species Corynorhinus townsendii. The sequence goes on along the minus strand of JAPDVU010000069.1, from coordinate 110,145 downwards.
AGGAAGACAAATTTGACAATATGAGTAAGAACCAAGAGGAAATGAAGAAGAACCAAGAAGAAATAAAAAATGACATTGCTGCTGTACAGAACTCAATAGAAAGCATCAAGAGTAGACTAGAAGAAGCAGAGGACCGCATCAGTGAGCTAGAAGACGAGATAGAAAAAAATTCCTAAGTAGAGCAGCTCCTAGAAAAAAAAATTAAAAAGCAGTACGAGAGCCTAAGGGAACTTTGGGACAAAACAAAACGAAACAACATCTGCATAATAGGGGAGCCAGAAGGAGAGGAAACTGAGCAAGGAATAGAAAACCTGTTTGAAGAAATAATGACAGAAAACTTCCTGATATAGGGAAGAAAAACACAAATCCAAGAAGCTCACAGAGTCCCAAGCAAAATAAACCCCAAAAGACCAACGCCAAGGCACATTGTAATTAAATTGGCAAACACGAACAACAAAGTAAGAATCTTAAAAGCAGCCAGAGAAAGACAGAAAGTTACCTACAAAGGAACCCGCATCAGACTAGCAACTGATTTCTCAATAGAAACTCATCATGCCAGAAGGGAATTGAATGAAATATACAAAGTCATGCAAAAGAAGGGTCTGAATCCAAGAATACTGTACCAAGCAAGGCTATCAATCAAAACTGAAGGTGAAATCAGGACCTTCACAGACAAAAAAAGGACTAAGGGAATTTATTACCACCAAACCAGCAATGCAAGAAATGCTTGAGGGTCTGCTGTAAAAAAAAGAAAAAAAAGAAAAGCTATAGGAAGCGAAGAAAGAACACAGGGGTAAAGAATAAAAAATGGCAACAAATAAGTACCTATCAATAATAACTTTAAATGTAAATGGATTAAATGCCCCAATCAAAAGACATAGGGTAATTGACTGGATAAGAAAACATGACCCATATATCTGCTGTCTACAAGAAAACCACCTCAGAAAAAAAGACGCACACAGACTGAGGGTGAAGGGATGGAAAAAGGTATTCCAGGCAAATGGAAATAAAAAAAAAAACTGGGGTAGCAATACTTATATCTCACAAATTAGATCTCAAAGTGAAGGACATAACAACAGATACAGAAGGCCACTTCATAATACTAAAGGAAGCAATCTAAAAAGAATAAATAACTCTGGTAAACATATATGCACCCAACACAGGAGCACACAAATATATAAAAAAACTCCTGGAGGATATCAAGGGAGAGATTGACAGTAATACAATCATAGTAGGTGACTTTAACATCCCACTATCACCATTGGACTAATCCTCAAAACAAAAAATCAGCAAAGAAACATCAATCCTAAATGACTCACTAGACCAGATGGAATTAATTGACATCTTCAGAACATTTCACCCCAAAGCCACAGAATATACATTCTTCTCAAGTGCACATGGGTCATTTTCAAAGATAGACCATATATTGGGTAACAGGCAAAGTATCTTCAAATTCAAGAAGATAGAAATCATATCAAGCATCTTCTCAGATCACAATGGCATAAAACTGGAAATCAACTACAATGAAAACAGCGCCAAAAAATCAAACACTTGGAGACTAAACAGCATGCTATTAAACAATGACTGGGTTACCAGAGAGATCAAAGAAGAAATAAAAAAACATCATGGCAACAAACGACAATAAAAACACAACAATCCAAAATCTATGGGACACAGTGAAAGCAGTCTTGAGAGGTAAGTTCATAGCTCTACAAGCATACTGCAAAAAACAAGAAACAATGGTAATAAATTACCTAACCCTACAACTCAAAGAGTTAGAAGAAGAGCAACAAGAAAAGCCCAGTGTAAGCAGAAGGAAGGAAACAATAAAGATGAGAGCAGAGATAAATGACATAGAGACAAAAAAAAAAACAATACAAAAGATCAACAACACCAAGAGCTAGTTCTTTGAAAGGATAAACAAGATTGATGAACCTCTAGCCAGACTCACCAAGAAGAAAAGAGAGAGGACCCAAATAAACAAAATCAGAAATGAAAGAAGCAAAATAACAGCAGACCCCATAGAAATACAAAGGATTGTTAAAAAATACTACGAACAACTCTATTCCAACCAACTGGACAACCTGGAGGAAATGGACATATTCCCAGAAAAATATAACCTTCCAAAACTCAATCAGGAAGAATCTAAACAGCTCAATAGGCCAATAACTATGGAAGAAATTGAAGCAGTCATCAAAAAGCTTCCAGCAATCAAAAGCCTGGGGCCAGATGGCTTCACAGGAGAGTTTTACCAAACATTCAAGGAAGAACTAAAACCTATCCTCCTCAGCCTATTCCAAAAAATTCAAGAGGAAGGAACACTTCCAAGCTCCTTCTATGAAGCCAGCATCACCCTAATTCCAAAACCAGATAAAGACAACACAATGAAAGAGAATTACAGGCCAATATCCCTCGTGAACATAGATGCCAAAATCTTCAACGAAATTCTGGCAAATCAGATCCAGCAGTACATCAGAAAGAGCATACACCATGACCAAGTAGGATTTATCCCAGGAATGCAAGGATGGTACAATATCCATAAATCAATAAACATGATACATCACATAAACAAACTGAGAAATAAAAATCACATAGTCGTATCAATTGATGTAGAAAAAGCATTTGACAAAATCCAACACCATTTCTTAATAAAAACTCTCAACAAGGTGGGAATAGAAGGATCATACCTCAACATAATAAAAGCTATGTATGATAAACCCACAGCTAACAGCACACTCAATGGGCAAAAACTAAAACCATTTCCCCTAAGTACAGGAACAAGACAGGGATGCCCACTCTCACCACTCCTGTTCACCATAGTACTGGAAGTATTATCCATTGCAATTAGACAAGAAGAAGAAATAAAAGGCATCCAAATTAGAAAAGAAGAAGTAAAGCTGTCCTTATTTGTAGATGACATGAAAGATACATAAAAAACCCAAAAGACTCCATCAAAAAATTATTAGACTTAATAAATAAATTTGACAATGTAGCAGGATACAAAATTAATGCCAAGAAATCTATGGCATTTCTATACACCAATAATGAACTTACAGAAAGAGGGACTAAAAAAGCAATCCCATTTACCATCACACCAAAAAAATTAAGATACCTAGGAATAAACTTAACCAAGGAGGTAAAAGACCTATACGCGGAAAACTACAGGACATTGAAAAAAGAGATAGAGGAAGACGTAAACAGATGGAAGAACATACCATGTTCATGGATTGGTAGAATCAACATCATTAAAATGTCCATACTATCCAAAGCAATCTATAGATTCAGTGCACTCCCCATTAAAATACCAACGGCATATTTCACAAACCTAGAAAGAACTCTTCAAAAATCATCTGGAATAAAAAAAAGACCCCGAATAGCCACAGCAATCCTGAGAGAAAAAAACAAAAAAAAGTAGGAGGGATCTCAATACCAGATTTCAAGCTGTATTACAAAGCCAGCATTCTCAAAACAGCCTGGTACTGGCACAAGAACAGATATATAGATCAATGGAATAGAATAGAGAATCCAGATATCAACCCAAACCACTATGCTCAATTAATATTTGACAAAGAAGACATGAACATACAATGGAGTCAAGACAGTCTCTTCAATAAATTGTGTTGGGAAAATTGGACAGATACATGCAAAAAAATGAAACTAGATCACCAACTTATACCATACACAAAAATAAACTCAAAATGGATACAGGATTTAAACATAAGATGGGAAACCATAAAAATACTAGAGGAATCCACAGGCAGCAAAATCTCAGACATATGCCGAAAGAACTTCTTCACTGATACTACCCGTAGGGCAATGGAAGCTAAAGAGAAAATAAACAAATGGGACTACATCCAAATAAAAAACTTTTTCACAGCAAAAGAAACCATCAATAAAACAACAAGAAACCCCACTGTATGGGAGAACATATTTGCAAATGTTATCACTGATAAAGGTTTAATCTCCAACATCTATAGGCAGCTTATCCAACTTAATAAAAGGAAGATAAATGATCCAACAAAAAATGGGCAACGGACCTAAATAGAATCTTTTGGAAAGAAGACAGGAGGAAGGCCAAGAGACACATGAAAACATGCTCAAAGTCACTAATTATCAGAGAGATGGAAATCAAAATGACAATGCAGTACCATCTCACACCTGTCAGAATGGCTATCATCAACAAATCAACAAATGACACGTGCTGGCGAGGATGTGGAAAAAAGGAACCCTCATACACTGCTGGTGGGAATGCAGACTGGTGCAGCCACTGTGGAGAACAGTATGGAGTTTCCTCAAAAAACTGAAAATGGAAATCCCATTTGACCCAGTAATCCCACTCCTAGGAATATATTCTAAGAAAATAGAAAGACCAATCCTAAAGGATATAAGCACCCCTATGTTCATAGCATCACAATTTACAATCACTAAGATTTAGAAACAGCCTAGATGCCCGTCAGCGGATGACTGGATCAGGAAACTATAGTACATCTACACAATGGAATACTATGCTGCCATAAAAAAGAAGGAATTCTTACCATTTGTACCAACCTGGATGGAATTGGAGAACATTATGCTAAGTGAAATAAGCTAGTCAATGAAAGAAAAATACCACATGATCTCACTCATTTGTGGATAATAAAAAACACATTATAAACTGATGAACAAAAAGACAGATACAGAGGCAGTAAAGCATCAAACAGACTGTCAAATTACAATGGGAAGGTTAGGGAGAGGTGGGGGAAATAAGAGATCAACCGAAGGACTTATATGCATGCATATAAGACTAACCAACGGATGCAAAACATTGGGGGGTGAGGGCATGTATGGGAGTAGGGTGGGTGGGGGGGGACAATGGTAATATATGTACACATATAATACCTTAATAAAAAAATGGAAAGAAATTTTTTTAAAATTTATTCACATAAAAAAAGAAATATTCAAAGTGATGAATAATAAGAACCTACAACCAAGATTATTCTACCCAGCAAAGCTATCATTCAGAATTGAAGGGCAGATAAAGAGTTTCATAAAGAAGAAAAAGCTAAAGGAGTTCATCACCACCAAACCAGTATTATATGAAATGCTGAAAGGTATTCTTTAAGAAAAGGAAGAAGAAGAAAAAGGTAAAGATAAAAATTATGAACAACAAATACATGTCTATCAACAAATGAATCTAAAAATCAAGTGAATAAAAAATCTGATGAACAGAAAAAACTGGTGAATATAATAGAATCAGGGGCATAGAAAGGGAGTGGACTGACAGTTCTCGGGGGGAAAGGGTGTGGGGGGTACGGGAAGAGACTGGACAAAAAGTGTATACCTATGGATGAGGACAGTGCAGGGGAGGTAAGGGCAGAGGGTGGGGTGGGAGCCAGATGGAGGGGAGCTACAGGGGGAAAATCTGAACAATAAAAATGTGTTAAATTAAATAAAAAAGAATAAAGATGATGGAGGAGTGACGGAAGATGGCTGCCGACGGGAAGGCAGGCTGCAAGATAGAGTGTGAGAGAGAGAACGAAAGGAGAGTGTGGATGTGCCAGGAGTGTCTATTTGTGAGTGAGGGACAGGTATATTCCAAGGGACTGTAGGGGACTGCTGGACATGGATCCCCTGACTGGGCAGCCTTTATTGCTGCTGAAATCTCTTCCAGAGATTTCATCATTCCAGATGGTGTAGGCTCTGCCACAGAGACTACACCATCTTAAGGGGGAGAGTGGCTGGGATTGGAAGCCTAATCTTACCTTCAACCAGGAAGAACTCAGATATCACCCGGGACTCTACAACCACAACACCCAGGAACCAGCTGTGAACCCACAAACACCAGGACTCCATAGGCAGCAAAATCACAGACTTATGTCATAGCAATATCTTTACAGACACATATCATAGGGCAAGAGAGACTAAGGAGAAAATAAACAAATGGGATTACATCAAAATAAAAAGCTTCTGCACAGCAAAAGAAACCATCAACAAAACAACAAGAAAGCCCACTGTATGGGAAAACATATTTGCCAATGTTATCTCCGATAAGGGTTTAATCTCCAACATTTACAGGCAACTCATACAACTTAACAAAAGAAGATAAATAATCCAATCAAAAAATGAGCAAAGAACCTAAATAGACACTTTTGGAAAAAGGACTCGGGGGCGGGGGGTGGGGGGGGCCGGATTCACAAAGCCAAGAGATACATGAAAACATGCTCAAAGTCACTAATCATCTGAGAGATGCAAACAAAACAACAATGAGGTACCACCTCACACCTGTCACAATGGCAGTCATCAACAAAGCAACAAAGGACAAGTGCTGGAGAGGATGCAGAGAAAAAGGAACCCTTGTGCACTGCTGGTGGGAATGCACACTGGTGCAGCCATTGTGGAAAACAGTATGGCATTTCCTCAAAACTTTAAAAATGGAATTCCCATTTGACCCAGTAATCCCACTCCTAGGAATATATCCCAAGAAAACTGAAACACCAGTCAGAAAGGATATATGCACCCCTATGTTCATAGCAGCACAATTTACAATAGCTAAGATTTGGAAACATCCTAAATGCCCATCAGCAGATGAGTGGATTAGAAAACTATGGTAGATCTACACAATGGAATACTTTGCTGCTGTAAAAAAGAAGGAATTCTTACCATTTGCAACAGCATGGATGGAGCTGGAGAGCATTATGTTAAGTAAAATAAGCCAGTCAGTGAAAGATAAATACCACATGATCTCACTCATATACGGATAATAAAGAACATTATAACCTGATGAACGAAAAGATAGATACAGAGGCAGAGAACCATCGAACAGACTGCAAATTACAGTGGGAAGGCTGGTGAGGGTTGGGGGGTGAAGAGGTAAGAGATCAACAGAAGGACTTTTATGCATGCATATAAGCATAACCAATGGATGCAAGACACTGGGCGGGTGAGGTGAGGACATGTGCCGGGGGTTAGGGGAGGCTGGGGAAGGTCAATGGGGGAAAAAAGGAGACATATGTACTATTTGTAATGCTTTAAACAATAAAATTTTTTTTAAAAAGAATGACTACAAACAAGTACTTATCAATAACATTAAACATAAATGGGTTAAATGCTCCAATTAAAACATGCAATACCTGACTATTTGGGCAGGCATTGTCAAATACAAAATGACAACAGCCACAACAGACATTCAGAGTGAAGGAATAAATATGATACCTACTTTTTCGTTAGATCGACAAAAAATATTTTTGATGTGCCTAGGAATTGTAATTAGTGTATGTGCTCCATGAGATGCAAAAGGTTGAAAATTGCTGACATAAAAAATCAGGGATCCAACATAAGAGAACAGTATGTGAGATCACAGATGACTTTAAAGAAATATGCCTAAAAGTAGGCACAGAGCAGGCCTTCGGAGAACAAGTCTATACTGGAAGAGGATAACAAAAGGCTGGGGAGGTGGCTTCCAATAAGAAGTGGAACAAATGTGTTCGGTACATGGAAAATATTTTTGACAGGCCTGTGACAAATGTCACAGCATTTTCAGGAAAAAAAAAATAGCTGCTAGAAAAGAAGTGAATACACTAAAAAAATTAATTCTGCACACACAAAAAATGAAAACTTACTAGGTATTATGTTAATGTAGCATAAATATAGAATTTCTGTCCCAATAGTCATCTTTCTCAGCCAAGTTACTAGATTGTTAGGTACAAAACAATTATTTCTGAAATCAGAGAGACCAGCCTACTTGCTGCATTTGGCTCCGTGAGATCATGTTGACCAGGAACAAGGGTTTGGATTGTTCTGGAGAAGTGTAGCAGTGCTCAAATCTCAGTAATATAGGGGGTCCCAAAAAAAGTATACACATTTGAACAGCTGATAACTCCCTTAAGTTTTACTCCTTTTATGGTTTAACTGATCTGAAATAATAATGGGCAAAGCCAGTCTAAGCTTTGAATAAAGAAAACTTATCCAGAAGTCCTACTAGATTTTTTTTATGGCAAGACAGAAAAGATGAAGTGTACAGCACAAAACCAGCAACAGTGAGGGCACACAAATACGGGATAAAATAATTAATTATTGACATGTATCATTTCATTGCTTTGTTTCATCAGTAGTGCCTGGACCAGACCGGTCATCGGTTTGGAAACAGGCACTGACAAAAAAAAATTATTCATTTCTTCAGATTCTTTCAAATTTTGAAACTGAACTGTATGTTAATAAACACTGGCATAATCATTCAAAGTGCATATACATTTGTTGAGCAAAAGAATAAAAGGTATATAAGAAAGAGGCACAGCCAAAGGACTATATGGCTCAGCATTAAAAATATTTACAAAGTCATAATAATGTAAACATTGATTTTGATTTAATAAAAACCATGATACTTATTTTGAGGACAGAGGGAGGGAACAAAAGGCCACACTGGAGGAAGAAAGATAAGCTTTCATTTTCCATGACAATAAGCTTAGATATAACCCTAAAAATTGACTTAGCTTTATATTGTTGTTCATTTTGTTAAAAATCAAGATTAAAAGTTAAGGCAAAAATTAAGGCAGATATTTATACCACAACCATGTTACTGACATTTAACTTAAAGGTCAGAACCCCTAAAAATGAGCATTACTAAAACCAAAAACTTTCCTAAATATGGAAGCTTAATCATGAAGATAACAGAAATGATTTAGAAAATCAACCATGCTAATGATATTGGTTCCGTTATATATTGTTAAAAATCTTGGCAGACAATTTTTAATTCAAATTACTAATTCTTATGTAACTTTTCAACTATTTACTTACATGGTAGGAATAGCTGCTCTTCCTCTTTCCTCGCACTAAGAATAAAAGAAAATTAACTGATCAGATAGAAATGCCACAGGAAAACAGAAGTTACTGATTACCTGAAAGATTACCAACATACAAAATAAGAACAAATTTTATTCCATTTCTTTTATAACTTCCAACAAAATTTATAATTTAAAGCACCTGGTAAGAAGAGTCCCATAAGCAAAATCTTAAAACTAAGATTTGCCTTTTTGACCTAATAGATGTTTTATTTTAGGTACAAATAAAAGTTTCTCCATGTACAGAAGAAAAGGGCAAAATAAATTAGGCCAGGGGAGAAACTTAGCTAATAAAATAGTTTATCTGTTGTGCTTCTGAGCCACTACTCAGTCCTAGTTTCCAATTCTACATGTATACCCTCTTTACTTGAACTGCCAGGATCTAACTAACGGTTGAGAGCTCTAAGAACCAGTTTCTGGCCAGGCACCTGCAAGTATCCTGAACCACTCACATAACCACCTAGAACCGTGTTCGGCAAACTGCGGCTCGCGAGCCACATGTGGCTCTTTGGCCCCTTGAGTGTGGCTCTTCCACAAAATACCACGGCCTGGGTGAGTCTATTTTGAAGACGTGGCGTTAGAAGTTTAAAAAATTTGGCTCTCAAAAGAAATTTCAATCGTTGTACTGTTGATATTTGGCTCTGTTGACTAATGAGTTTGCCGAACACTGACCTAGAACATCTTACTAAGAAATTAAATGCGTCTCTACTCAGTTGCAAAGTGACCTAACCAATTTAAATTTTAAAATGAGTGCGGCTAACCTAACTAAACAAGTGTACAACACACAAAGTCGTTTTGTTCTAATAAAGATCTGAAGAAAAAGAAAAGCTCCAAAGAGGGTCTTGGGCTGTACTCTGTTTCCCACTCAGCCTCCTTTAACGTGGGAGGGGTGTCATAGGCACACACTCCTTAGGACTGCAGAGAGGGGCACAGGATAGCATTTCCTTTACCCTCTCTCGCCCTCTCTCCACAGGTGAGCAGCCCATGGCTCTGGAAGAAACGGAGAAATACAGCAATCCCAACCAAAATGATCAGCTCCAGACAGTCATGCACACATGCCATGCAAATGCATGTTAAAACCCCCACTTTTTATTGAGCTGCATGGATTCAAATAAAATGGACCCTTTCCTGCCTTCTGCTGTCACAATAAACGGAAAGACTCCATCCCATCTGCCTTTGTAAGCAAGTAAATTCGATTGAACATAATGTTAAGGAAAGTAAGTAGGCAAGCAGAAGCATTAAAACCCTACAGTTCTGGTTCTTGTCCAAAAACAAACAGGACACTGTACCACGCCACACACCAAGCTTGACACCACACGCCTGTGCTAAGCTTCTGGGGAACCCCATAGGGCTCGGTTCCTCTGACGTACCCTGGCAGCATTACATAGGGCGAGAGAGTTTGAACAGCTTCAAATTCTAATGTCAGATAGCATCCTTTGCTTGAGCACTACTATGTAAGATCACAAATTCAATCCTCATATATAAACAACTGACCCTTTTAATTGTTCAAATAAAAACCTAACTGTGATTTAAATACGATCTTGACTTACCGTCCATTTGAGATTTCTTTAGGAAAATTGTGTCTGCGCTTGGATGGTCAGAAGGGATTAAACCTAAAGCCCAAATAGAAAAATTCATCATTTAAAAATAGCTACACATCAATTTATACCACTTATAATGGTGTTGGGAAGAGTGTTTAAGTAATGGTAAGAAGCCCATTTTAGTCAAGGCGATGTAGGAAATGGACCTCTGTGATCCATCTCCACCTGGTCGGCTTTTGATGGGATTTACTGAATTTCCCAGGACAAACAGAAAGTAGGGAGGAGGGAAGAAGAACAAAGAACTGTGTACCTGGGCAAGCATCATGGTGGAAACCCCTGAGGCATCTGCGTCAGCTAGACAGGGGGAGGTGCAGGCAGCTAGAAAGGCCTCAGCCCAATATTGTAAAAGGCCCAATGGGAGATAGCAAGACCTAGGCAACCTATGAGGAAACAGGTGACCCCATAGTACTCAGCCAATGAGGAACTGGAGAAGGGACTAAATAAATAGGCTGTGCTCCTGCATTAGGTGTGCCTGTGACAAAGGACACTGGCTCTGGAGACCAAATTATTAAATGTCTCATTTTCACCATACTCCTGTCTCTGAGTCAGTCATTTGAATTCGGACAGATGAGCCATTTCTCACAGCAACAATATAAAAATACTGGGAAAATTCAAGATTGTAAAATCTTTCTATGCATGTGGAATAAATACAATCTATGCCTTAGACTTTTTTTTTAACTTGCACCTAAGTAGTCTATGAATCGTGTACATGCTTCCCCACTTCTATTTGTCAATTAGAAACACAGTCACTCTCATTTATGCTGATACTAGTGGCCCAGTGCATGAATTGGTACACATTGAAAAGAAAGTAATTAGAAGAAATATTTTAATATTGCTACTCACCCTTTCTCTATAATAGAAGTGTCAACCAAATTCATGATCAACAATGACAGATCGAAACACACACGTGATTGGTGCTAGCAAGAGCTTGATACATATCAGGCAAGAGCAAGTCAACTTAGCCTTTTATAGATATAGAACAAACTTGCTTAATTAGACCTGTTTTCTGATTTAGCTAAACGTTTTCCAGCCCAGTGCAGCACCCCAACTTCTCTTTCAAGTAATTGTCAGCAATACAGCAGTAAATATCAACATGAAGCAGATTATTATTGTAGATCACGCAGGGAGAACAAAGGGTAAAATATTTAACTGTAGCAGTGTGTGACTATATTCTGCACAGTGAGGAAACCTGAAGTCATTTTCAAGGTTTGCCATTTCTTACTTCTTTTCAGTCAGGTCAAGTTTCTAAGCTTTCTAAATCTCCATTTTCCGGCTAATGACAAGAAAATAGGATTCCACTGAGTCTCCTAGCTACCTACTCCAGGACTTCTGTGAGGATCAAATGAGATGAATCACAGTAAAATGCTTCACAGACATTTACAGTGTAAAGTGTTTCCACCTGGCTATAAAGCAAGTTGTGTTCCTGGGCTGAAGAAACTGCAAGGAGGCTAGTCATTGCTAGGGAGAGGAAGCCAGACATTGCTATGTGATGTCATTACCCAGAAGGAGGGAAGGACACTTAGCATATTAGCCTTTTATACATATAGATTACCAATACATTCCAGAAACAGTGTCAAGAAGCAAGTTACACTGTGACCAATTATTGTCAGATACCAGCTAATATATCAAATATGCCCAAATCACGTGAGCTCTTTTTGGCAAATGTTCTTTACTCATTAGGCTAATTCTAACTCCATTCAAAACATGAACTTATTTTCTTAGCTGTGGCTTGCTTAGGGCTCTATACCATGGCACATTTAAAAGGACAGTATAACAGCTCAAGGCTCTAGTCTACAGGAACACTGTCATGATAGTGACTTTTTATACTTTCATCAAAGTGATTTTTAAATTATGCCCTCAATTTCCAAAGTTAAAGTCTCACTTCTTCCTTCCAGGTCACACATTTAATTTGGGGGCTCCAATAAGAATACTTTCTGGACTTAATCATAGGGCTGCTTATAAAAGGGAAATTTGCTGTAACTATGCAAGGGTAGGTCTGCCTGCAGTCCACCTTGCACCAAGGTGGGATAATCTCTTTAGGCAAGTATACAAAACGGATATCTGAATTTTAATAGCACAAAGTTTGTCACTATGTGATATAATAAAGTGATTACTTTTAAAAAACAAACCCTATGATATTCTTTAGCAATGGTGATCTGAAACCACTTAACCAATCTTGGAAGAAAGTGGACCAAGATCCTGAGAGAGTAATGGTTATGGCAATATTTCCCAAATCACATAATAATGGTTCTATTTGTTAAAAGGGCATTTGGAAGTCACATATAAATAAATGATATCCCTGATTCTTAGAGATCAAAATGCTCATTGATATGCTAGGAACTATTCAGTCTAGTAATGAATAATGTCTAACACATCATTTCACAAATTTATACCTAGAACCCTTTCCCCCTCCAAGTAATACTATAGCTAGCATCTTGTAAAAACATAATTTGGGACATTCTGGTTTCACAGGCATCTGAGCCATCCATTTTGATACTACTGCCAACACTAGAAATTTAAATAACTGAACCAATTGCCTTGTTCTTAAAAAATGTTTCTTCACTGCATTTCAGTTTATTAAATTGCTTTTGTAGAAACTATGCTATTCAACATTTTAATGTAAAAAAAAAACAATAAAGTTATGATAAAGGTTTTCCCCCATATTTGAAAAATAAGACAATGTTAGCTACTTAGAGAAATAAATGAATTCAGTTGTGCACAAAGTGAGAGGCTGAGACTATCACAGCAGCCTCAAACCTCAGGCTTCTGACAGAATGCAAGACTACTTCCTACCAAAAAGAAAGTAAATATATTGCATTTGAATACAAAAAATAAGAGCAAACGTTTGCAGAAGTAGCCATTCTATTGTATCAATGCCTATGGTGTAATAAAGTTTAATTAAAATTTTCAATGATAAGCCCAGGAAATAGGTACTTAAATCAAAGAAGAAGGCTTACACATAAACACACACACACGCATGCACGCACGCGCGCATACACAGGCATACCCCAAAGGAAGTAGTGTTGCTATAGCTCTAAATACAAAAATCAAGAATGCTGGAATAAAAGAAATGACAACATGCATAAAAAAATCAAAATTAGCTCAAATATCAAAGAAACAAACAGCTGAAACTTCCCCTCCCCTACACCTGGGTTCCAGGGCAGGCAGGTGCCCCAGGGCTGGCCAGCCAATCACAGCTGCCTGGGACCGCCCAAGAACCAGAAGAGAAAGGCAGAGCTGAGCTCTAGGCTCCTTAGTCTGGAGCTGCAGATCTCCCTTTGCCAGAACAAGGAGGAAGGCTTTTCAGGAGAAATCAACAGGAGGGCAGAACTGAGACAAGTTCTGAGAAGGTCCTTTAATTCCTGAATCGAGGAGTACCTTGATTTTCACTCTGTGAACTCTGGTTATAAAGTCAGTACTTCGCTTCAAAACATTTAAATCTATTTTAATATAGATTTTTTTTCAACTTGCAGCATATTAGTATTAATGGATACATAATCGCCTGTGAAGTGTTATTCCTATACTTTACATAGCCAACCTCTGCTAGGGCTTAAGTACTTACATAGTTCTAAAAAATCATCAAATGTATAGAGTTTTATAACAACTTTTTAAATCTCCTTAGAAACCTCTTTAAAATAAAATGACTAGACCAAAAGGTTGTTTTTATGGCTTAATTTATAACACTAAGTGGCTTTCTAAAACAGCTGAGGGCATATTAGTGGATAATGCCACCAAGCATACCAGTTTTAGCTTCTACCCAGCTTCGAATACTTACTAAAAATCATGGCTATGTGAGTCAGGAAACTCACCGAGTCTAAGTGGCATTTCTTTGAGTGCACAGTTTGACCACAGTTAACAGTGTTCTTTCCACTTCAGTGAGTTGCCTGTCATTTGTATGTACTGTGTGTATTGTGCTCAATAGGGCCCTAAGGTTGTCAATTTGTATGATGCTTTCATAAAATATTTTCTGTTTATGGTCTAAAATAATTTTATATATAACTTGTACTCTTTGCTAAATACTGAAGAATGGTTTTTTAATAAATGGTTTTGAAGCAGCATTTTTCAGAAAGACAATGATTTCCATTTATTCCAATTAAATAGAAATGGCAGCAGTTTCTGGGCCCACTGCTGGGCACCTGCTTACTTAGGTCTCCTGCACTTACTGAACTGGTCTATCCGCAACACTATTCATTGTATTTACTATACATTGTATTATTTTGTGGCCCATAACACAAAATTAGGAATCCACCTGTTACCATACACACTAATGATTTTATTTCTCTGAGTCCACACTTTCTACCCTGTCAGGTGACTCCTACCCAAGGCCTTGAGCTGGCTGCCTCACCAAAGGACACACAGTGGGCTCCTGTGTCCCCCACTTTACTCAAGTAGTCCCTTACTGGACATAAGTTATTGTCCTTTTGAAAATAATGCAACATAAACTTTGTGAATATGTGGTTTTATTCTGTGGGGTACATCTTCAGCATAAATTCCTCAAAGTAGGATTTCGGGATTAATGCCACAGGTATTGCTGTGCGATTATGCCAACATCCCTCCATGGGGTGGAGCCATTTTGTATTTCCATCAGCAAAATATGAAAGTAACTGTTTCTTTGCAGCCTAACCAAAACCTTAAGCGTCAACTTTATGGATCTTCTCCCAATAGGAGAGAGAGTACAGGATAGATTTATTTGCATTTCTCTTCTGTGTAAAAATACTTTCAAAGATAATCTGCATTTCTTTTTCTGTGACTTCTCCTTCATATTTTCCTACATTTAGATTTACCTAATTTTTTTAAGTCAGCCTATTTTTAGACGCTTATTTTGTTTTTGTTTTTGTTTCTGTTCAAGTTACTGTTGGCTCTCAGGTGAATTACTATGCCGGCCTCCTACCTGAACTCCCTGCTTCCTTCTACCCTTCTCACAGTAGCTCCTCTTTCTCCCCCCCCCCCTTTCTCTCTCTCTCTCTTTCTGTTGCTCTTGCTCTCTTTATAGAACTAGCATCATTTCTCTACATGTAATCTTCCAATGGGTTATATGTAGGAAAATGATCACAACTTGAGTAAAATGCATACTTTTGTCAAGGCCCACTCGGCATACAAGGTCTTAATGCACCATCGCCCTCCTCCTGGCATCCCTCTCAGTCTGCTGCAGCCACCCCGTGTTTGCTGTTACTGCCTGCACTCTGTATTCCCACCTGAGGGACTCTGCATAGCAGCCTCCGCCCCCACGTGGTTACTGGGCTCCCTCTCACTTTTAGAAGTGCTCAATGTGACTTAAAGAGAGCAGCTGTCTTTAACCACCCTGACTTTCTTGATTGTCCATGTGTTGTCTGCCCCTAGGATCTCCTAGAATGTAAAAACCTGAGTTGGGGGTAGGAGGGCTTTGTCTTGAATTTCAGTGTTTGTCCTGCATCTGGAATGGTGCCCAATAAACATCTACTATTTCAGTGTACCCAAACCAATTAAGTGTCTCCCAATTTTCTTATACCTTTTAAGGTATTACCTAATGCAAACTTTTGATTTGTCATTTAAGATCTGCACTGCTTTTTGATCTTGGAGTAGCAGTTAATCAGAATTAAAGACACAAAAACACTCAAAGAGAAGTGCTATGTCCAGTGGAAAACCAATGGTGACTTTAATTTGGGATAAGAACATTTAATTTTAAAATACCTTCACTACAAATGACATCCCAATGAAGTTATGAGGAAGTATACCATCTGGTTTCTATAGGTAAATACAATGCATCTATTTTAATCTGTGTCCCCAGAATAAAGCATTCCAATGGGATTGTGTCTGGTTTCACGATGAAAGATGGCCCCTCATAACAGTGGGTAACTGAATGGTGCTCCAGCCATTTGAAGGTACAGGATCAGTTATTGGAAGGCCTGCAGTGGAGCTCACGTAGCTGTGTGGAAACATCCTGGATGCTCCCCAGGGGTCAGGCATAGTTCCAGGAGTTTGATGTCCTATTCTCTTTATAACTCCGAGTGACACAGCAGCATATAAAGAGTGCCCTCATTTTTCTAAAATAGAATGTTATGCCCTAACCGGTTTGGCTCAGTGGATAGAGCGTCGGCCTGCAGACTCAAGGGTCCCAGGTTCGATTCCGGTCAAAGGCATGTACCTTGTTTGCGGGCACATCCCCAGTAGGGGGTGTGCAGGAGGCAGCTGACTGATGTTTCTCTCTCATCGATGTTTCTAACTCTCTCTCCCTCTCCCTTCCTCTCTGTGAAAAATCAATACAATATTAAAAATAAATAAAATAAAATAGAATGTTATGTTTATGTGCATACAAAAGACTCAGGAAAAATAAACACCAAAATATTAATAAAATTTCTAGGTATTCTTAGCATAAGTGAATAACTTTACTGTATTTTCCAACCTTTTACATCAAATGCTTATTAATATTTACCCCCACAAAAAAAAAAAGAGGGTTAAAATAACTACTGGAAAGAGTAAAGTTCTGTTGTGTAAGTTTTTCCTGATCTTGTTGCCAATTACTTCCCTACTCACTCCTCAGGGGAGAGGGGAAAAGGGGTCATTGAGAGAGAGCACCGTTAGCAGCAAATTAGCAAAGCTCATAGGTCAGAACATAAAAGGCTGCATGAACAGCTGAGGAGTAATGATTAAATTGATCACAGGACTCTAGTGCCTTGTTTTGTGTTACTGATATTACCATCGGTTATGTTAGATACACTGTTAGATAAAGGCAAGGTACTAGAGAAATTCTGTTAAGTCTATCTGAAATCTGTGCCAGGTTCTTAAGAATATCGCTTTGGAATGATGAAAAGAAATCATGTTCATCTGTTTCAGAAGCACAAGGCAGAGCATCATTTAAATATGATTGTGTGTAAGTAACCAAATAATTCAATTCTCCATTTTAGAAAAGCCAGAATGTTTTACATCCAAGTAGGTATTTCTTAGTTTCCAGGAAAACCAATGTAAAGTTGTCTGAAATAAAGACATTACAAGCAAACTTTCTTGTACTTGTACTTTATATTTGGTATTCTCACCATGTTTCTATGGAAACGTACTAATAGGCAAATGATGAAATTGAGATTTCTCATATCACTTAAGTGAATGCCTGCCAAAATTAAAAATGAATTGAAATGAAACTCAAACTATCATCTATATATATAAACAGGGAATATGCTAATTAGCCAGGCGTCATGACTGCTCAGGAGGAGGCTGCATCATGACCACTAAGGAGGAGCTGCGCTTGCAGATGGGTGGGAGGGGACTGTGTGGCACCCCCAGCCCCAGCTGCGGTGTTGGGGGGAGGGGTTGGGGCTGGGGGCGGGCACCAGCAGAAACAGGACACACAGGAGCCCCTGCCCCCACTCCAGTGGACACAAGGCAGGCAGTGGCCTGCGCTACATGGGTTAGGCGCGGGTCCTGGCCCCCCTACGGGGTGCCTCCTTGCACGGCGGTTTCAATCATGCGCTGGGCCTCTAGTATTAAACATAAAAAGGTAAGTTCTACACTTATGAACTCCATTTTTTTCAACTTTTCTGATTTAACATGACTTCTTATAGGTTTATGCTTAATCCTTGTTACTTGACCTGCCCTCTTACCAGCTTCTGGCAACGTTCCTCTATGTCCAGAGCACTGTCACTTCAATTGGAGGCCATAAGAAAAAATCTTTAAAATATACCAACTCGATAACCTGGTAAATTAATGCTGTTTCCTGACTTGTACTTTTAGTCTTATCCCTGGTAATGAATTTATGCACATGGGATGGAGTGGTAATTGTTGCTTCTGAGTTCTATACATACAATAATTTCTAATGGAAATAATCAAGACTGGAGCAAGTTAAATGGATTCACTTTGTGGAGAGTTTATAACATATAGGCTGCATTCTAAAGAGTGCTGTATGCATCACCAAATTGAATTTGGCACATCTATCACCTGCATGTCAGCCTCTCCTGTTCAGCAGCTGGTTACACAGTCAGTTCACATCTCGAAGTCTCAGTTTCTTCATCATTAATAGAGGGAGAATATACATGGGCCTTCTTTGCAGTTAGAAATCAGTTGTAAATCTTTAAAGAAGTATATAAAGGTCCTATTTTGGTCTCTCTCCAACACTACCCATCTACTAACTGCTTTAAAAAATCACACAGAGAGAGGCACACCTTACAGCACCAAACAGAGTGAACAGAAGTTTCCACAGGTCCTCACTTGCATTGTGTTTAAAGGTACAATTAATTCACATAATTTATTCACTTTTTCACACTATTTGAATACTCTGAACAAGGAGTACTTTTCCCTTACAAAGCCATGTCCACCATCCAGGTGAATCCCCAGGCTTAATTAAGTATTCTAACTTTTAAAAAATTAAAAGCTCCACTAAGAGTTTGAATAGAGTAAGAGCTATAATACGTTTTCTCTATGAAACAATGAAATAATCTCTGCCATTTAAATTAAAAATAAAATGGGCCAAAGGGGCTTTAACATCTTTGTAAATGTACGTTTTCTACTTTAAAAAGATAAAACAAACAAAAACACACCATCACAGTCTTCATTAGTTACATTGTTATCCAGAATTATTTTAAATCAAGTATTTCCTCTCTTCTCCCTCTTCTCTCCCCCCCCCCACCCCAGCATGCTTCAGGCATCTGGTCTTTAGAATGTTCACCTCAACATTCTTACAGTTAAACAGGAATCTACGGCAGGAGGGGAGAGGATGGAGAGGGAGCCATGGAGACAAACTGACAAACATTGTTGTGCACCATCTGGAATTTACCTCCCAAGACTTTCTGTCACCAATTAAAGTTTACATGTATGTGTTCTCTTTGGAAACTTTTGACCAACACTCTTGTGAACCACCCACCCCTCCTTAGAACAAGCAATGTGACAGGGAAGTCTGTTAGGTCACTGAAGTAAGACTGAAGACATGTGTGAGTCTAAGTGGAGATATTAAAGTAATCAGACTCCCTGGGTTCATCTTTGTGTAAAAATCAAACAAGTAACTATTCTCTGTAGGACTGGCAGTAACATCTCACATCATTCAGAAATTATGAGTTCCCTCTCCCACCATTTCCTTCTGTGTGCAAATTATAGTTGGAAGGAGTAAACAGCTTCTATCCAGGCAACTGAAAACAGTCTACTTAAGAACACCATATAGGTTCTATGTCGGCTATCTATTTCAAATTTAAAAACAAACCCTAAACTCTTTGCAGCTGAACTGTCCCCAGTATCAATTAACTTAACAGAAGAAGCAAGGATTTCACAGACCCTACTGGTTCCTTCACTAAGAACCATATGGCTGGGTAAGGATAGGGAGATGGGATGGAAACTCTGCAGTTGGGTATTAAAGTTTTCATTGAGAAAAAGGAGAAAATATACCCAAAAGTCTTCATGGAGTCCCATGAGACATTAAACAGCCATGATCAGGAAAGGCCAAGGACTGCAGTGTTTCAGGCTGAGTTGGGGATGGAAGAAAGAACACTGGGTGTTTGGGTAGTGAACAGGGAAAGAAACTGGCCAGACATGATGGGAAAATAAGGAGTGGGGACGCCAGGAAGAGCCAGCTCTTAGAAAGCTGCCCCAGGCAAGGAGGAGCCTGCGGTGGTGGTACCCGTCTAGGGATCCTGGGGTCAGCAGAGCCCAGAGGTGTGACTGAGATCAGCGAACACCTGCCATCTCCTTACCTTTGGGCAATTGCAGGTCACTAAGGCGCAGCACAGGGTCTTTGGTGAATAGGAAATCCAAGAACTCAAGATCCTGATCAGCTTGGGCCGCCTTACGGTCATGGTCATGAAACTCAGGGACCGGACGCACCGACTCAGATTCCTGGCCCCGCCTGGGGCTGGCATTGCGCTTCAGGCAGCAGCAGGTGAGTTTGTTCCCCATGAGGAACCTCTACTCCTTGCTGCTGTCACTGCCTTTGCTCAACAGTCCCCCCAACACCCCACTCCCAGCAAAATGGCAAACCCGGGGGCCACTGGGCAGGGCTGAGGGCCTGGCCACGCCCCTGCTACCCCCCCACCCCCCGCCTCCCCACACAGCTGTCAGCCGCTGCCGCCTCCACTGAGTTGACTAGTCTGTGAGGACAGCCAGCAGTCTCACTCAGTTAAAAGGTGTGCCGATCAGGCAAGTCCTGAGAATCACAACCACTGCAAGAAGAGAGCACAGCCGAAGCTCCACCGCCTGCCACAGCTGCTTCTCAACTGAAGAGAGGTCTCCTGGCTGGCCTCAGCCAACCAGAACACATTCCGTGGTCACCTGGTTACGAGGGACCAATCACAGCAGAGTTCCCTCCATGTGCCCACCTTGCAGAGAAAGCAGTGGGTCAGGATGCTGTCCCTCCCTGCCCTGCAGCCCCTGCCCTCCCCCGCTTTCCCAGCGCACACGTGTGGCCCAGTCACAGGTTCCATACAGAATTTCCTAAACACAGTCAAATGTTGTCAGGAGGGCAGGAAACCTACAAATGCCTTTGATGATCCAACTGGGTGAAGAGTGAATAGGAAGAGAGAAAGTGAGGAAAGCAATTGAGGGCTTCTCTTCCCAAACCTTTGGCTGAGAAGAGAGATGTAGTCATAGTTTAGGGTTTTTTATTGTAAGATGAATAAATATGAGTATATTTATGTTAAAGGGGAAGAGCCAAAGGAGAAAGAAAAAGTGTGAAGTTAGAGGAGAAGGGAGACTGAATGGAGCAAGATTCCCCAAAGAAGCAGCAGTGGATGCCCTCCAGAGCAGGGATAGATTTGCTTTGGAAAGATAGAAAAGCAAGGAGGGAGGAGAAGGGAAGATGGCTGCCGAGGGGAAGGCCGACTGCAAGATAGTGTGTGAGTGAGAGAACAAAGGGGGAGCGTTCCTGTGGGGTACGGCCAGACGGGGTTCCCCTGACCAGGCAGCCCCCACTGCTGCTGGGTTCTCTCCCCGAGTGACCAGCTCTGACATGGAATCCACAACTATGGCACCCAACCAACATCTGCAAAATGCAAGAACACCAGTTTCCAAGTGACACGAGCATACGGATTCAGAGGAGTTCTGCACCCCCTCACGGAAAGGTCAGATTTCTCCTGGGATAAGGTGAGGTGTGTGGCCCGGGCAGGAGAGAGAAACAAGCACTGTGGGAGCTGGAGGACCTGGGGAAGTCTGCGACCATTGGGGCTAGCATGATCCGCGAATGTGGAAGAGGGTCCACAGAGCTGCTAACAGAAGGGAACACTAAACAGCAACCCATAGCTGAACTAGGCGCAAAAGGACAGCCTAAAAATTTTAAAAGTGTGCTGGCTGCTTAGACCCAAGGGGAAAAAAAGGCTGCAAAGACTTGCACACAGTGTTGAAATTCATGCACTTACTCTGGCTCTTTTCTCTCTTTTTTTTTTTTTTTCTGTTTAAATCTTGCTTTTGATTACTAAGCCCAATACATAGCAATACATAGGATCACCCAATTGGGGACACTCTAAGAGACTGCAGGGAAAGTTGTTTTTGTGGAACCTGGGGATCAGAGCAGTGAATAACGATCAGGGAACCAGCTCTGGGCACCCTATTCCCCCAAACTGGTATTAAGTGCCACAGGGAAAACAAAATCTAAACACTAGCTAGAAGGGAGCTATAGACCCAGAGGTCAATCCAGCAACACTACCACCAGAGCTTGAATCACAAATTGACTATTGTGTAAGCACAAATAAAGGAGTATAAGAAATGAAGATGGGAGAGAATCCAAGATGGCGGCGTAGGTAAACACCTAAACTGCTGCCTCCCACAACAATTTAAACTGCAACTAAAAGACAAAACGTCTATCACCCAGAACCATGGGAAAGCTGGCTGAGTGGAAGTTCTACAACTACAAGGAAAGAGAAAAGAGCATTGAGACGTGCACGAGCACTGAAAAGCTGAGGTACGGAGGCGCGTGATCCGGGCTGGCTGCGGGCGACTGGGTGCGTTGCTTTTTTCAACCCGAACGGAGACAAGCCCCCGATTACTCTAAAATCCAGTCTCTGGGGAGACGCGGGGGACCCAAACTCCTACAGGGAGAAGCTGGACTGTCTGCCAGTGAGGGTAGCTTGCTTGCAGAGCTGCGCACAGGAATAACTGTTTACTGCACTGGGGCCCGGGACTCGCGGATGCCGTTGGGGATGCAGAGCCAGCTAACTAGCAGCCATTGCTGTTTGCCACACCCTAACCTAGTGACACCCTGAGGCCCCGACCTGCACAACCTACAAACCCACCCAAGCTCCAAGCAGCGGAGTTAGCATAAGAAAGGCCTGCCCTATTGCAGCTTAACCTAGCAAACTTGCAGTCTGGGTCAGACAGCTCCAAAACCTCCAAACCCCAAGAAAAGAGGAGAAAACTGCAGCTCTCACTGTAGCTGTGCTGAGTGGCCTCAGACAGTAGCTGACCTGCACCCCCTTGGAGATCCAGAAGCCAGTGTACCTACTGGTCAGTGTGAGACACCAGATTTCAACTCCTCACATCCATAAGTGACACATACAAGAGGCAGACTCAGTGAGCACCAAACCCCCACTGAAACAAGTCCTGCCCCATAAGCGTGTCTTCAGCGCAGCAGTTCTTCCATTATAGACACAGCGAGTGCTCACAGCTAATTGGCCTGGAGGTCAGTTCCTCCCAGCGTACCAACAGCAACTGAGGCTTAACTACACCAAGACTTTGCACTCAGCCCACAAAGGGGTGTACCAAGAGCGTCCACATCAGGTGATTGGGGAGGCTGAGCTACTGCCCCCTATAGGTCACCTACCACACAAAGCCACTCCATCAACACAGGGAAACAGCCAAAATGCAGAAACAAAGAAACATGTCACGAATGAAAGAAACGGAGGAAAGCAAACTACTGGATGACATAGAGTTCAGAACCACATGTATAAGGTTACTCAAGAATCTTCTAAAGACCGCTGAGAAACTTGATGACACTTCTGAGGAGCTTAGTGAGACCTTCAAGGACCTTAATGAGAATGCCAAAAAAAATGGAAAAGGACCAGTCAGAAATGAAGCATACACTGTCTGAAATAAAGAATATACAGAAACTCAATTGTAGATCAACGTACCCCAAGAATCAAACCAAAGATCTGAAATATGTGGAAACAAAAAACATCCAACCAGAAAAACAAAAAGAAAAAAGAATCCAAAAATATGAAGATAGTGTAAGGAGCCTCTGGGACATCTTCAAGCGAACCAACATCCGAATTTTTGGGGTGCCAGAAGAAGGGAGAGAGCAAAATATTGAAAACCTATTAGAAGAAATAATGACAGAAAACTTTCCCTACCTGGTGAAAGTAATAGACTTACAAGTTCAGGAAGCGCACAGAACCCCATACAAGAGGAATCCAAAGAGGACCACACCAAGACACATCATAATTAAAATGCCAAGGGCAAAAGACAAAGAGACTATTAAAAGCAGAAAGAGAAAAACAGTTAATTACCTACAAGGGAGTACCCATACGACTGTCAGCTGATTTCTCAACAGAAACTACGCAGGCCAGAAGGGAGTGGCAAGAAATATTCAAAGTGATGAACAGCAAGAACCTACAACCAAGATTACTCTACCCAGCAAAGCTATCATTCAGAGTTGAAGGTCAGATAAAGAGCTTCACAGACAAGAGAAAGCTAAAGGAGTTCATCACCACCAAACCAGGATTACACGAAATGCTGAAGGGTATCCTTTAAGAAGAAGAAGAAGAAGAAAAAGGTAAAGATAAAAATTATGAACAACAAAATGACATCAAATACATACCTACCAACAAGTGAATCTAAAAATCAAGTGAATGCAAAATCTGAAGAACAGAATGGACTGGTGAATATAATAGAATCAGGGACATAGAAAGGGAGTGGACTGACGATTCTCAGGGGAAGCAGGTGTGAGGGGTGCAGGAAGAGATTGGACAAAAATCTTACTCCTATGGATGAAGACAGTGGCAGGGGGTAAGGACATGGGGTGGGGTGGGGAATCAGGTGGAGGGGAGCTATGGGGGAAAATAAAAGAGGAACACCTGTAATAATCTGAACAATAAAAGATTTATTTAAAAATTAAAAATAAAAAAAGAAATGAAGACGTACTGCCTGCTTGAAAATCAGGACTGTGGCCTACAACACTGAGGAGCAATGGAATGCACAGAACTTCAATACTGTCCTGAATAGGAAACAGGTATGCCAAACAAAGCAGTAAAGGAAGTGAATGTCCTTAACTACTGCACTTTTTTTTTCATCTTTTACTTAAGAAACTAATTTTTTTTCCTCACTTGATTTCACCCTTTTAATTATTACATTTTTTATTTTCAATCAGTATTATTATTACTACTATTTTACCTTTTTTTAAGTGTTATTTTATTTTCTCTTTATTTTACTTTAGGATTAGTGTTCTGCATTCTATTTTCATCTTTCCTTTAGCATCATTTTACTCTATCTCAACTTTACTTTTATGCCAACACTCTCTTCCTCACTTTTCCCCTTTTGTTGTCCTGTTTCCCTTACTCTATTCCTGCTTTAGATTTTCCCTATTCCTTCTTTTTACCCCGTTAAAATTTCACCCTACTTATATATCTAATTTCCAATCCCTTGCTCCAAGTCCATACACAACTCTCTCTTCTCTTTCTTCACTATCCAAGTTTTTTTCTCTCTCTGACCTTTTGTTGTTGTTTGCTTGATTATTGATTATATCGGTTTTTTTATATTGGTTTGTGAGATTGTTTCACTTTTTCTTTTTGTATTTTTGTTTTTTTGTTTGTTTTTTGCTTCTGTTTTCCCTTGCTTCACTTGATATTAGTTGTTTTTTGTAGTTTGCATTCATCTCTAGGTATTTGTTGCTGGCATTTGTTAGGATTAGTGGCTGTTCTATTGGAGTTTTCTCCCCATATAAATAGTATTTTCCACTCTTCTTTCTTATTCTCTTTCATTATCTCTTACTTTTTTTCCCTTTCCCAATTTCATTTTTGCACTCCTTTTTTTTTTCTCTTCTTCTTTCTTTCTTATCCTCTAATATACCTTTATCTGGTGGCCACCTTTATTTGGGGTTATTAATATCATGGATACATTTGTGTTCAGTACCTTGTGTGTTGTGCCTTGTTCTGTTGTATTGTGTGCCTTTAAACCAACGCAGAAGGCAGAGAACTACATAACCAGATACCCAGAGAAGAGAGATCATGGGGAGACAAAGAAACAGCACACATATGAAAGAAAAGCAGGCATCACCAGAAAAGGAAGTAAAAGAAATGGAGGCAAGCAACAAATCAGAAAAAGAATTCAGAGAAATGGTCATAAGGTGGATGAAAAGAACAGAAGACAAATTCAACAATATGTGTAAGAACCAAGAGGAAATGAAGAAGAACCAAAAAGAAATGAAAAATGTCATTGCTGCTATTGAAAAACTCAATAGAAAGCAACAACAGAAGACTAGAAAAAGCAGAGGACCGCATCAGTGAGCTATAAGACAAGGTAGGAAAAAATACCCAAGTAGAGCAGCTCCTATAAAAAAAAATTAAAAAGCAGGAGGAGAGCCTAAGGGAACTTTGGGACAAAACAAAATGAAACAACATCTGCATAATAGGGGTGCCAGAAGGAAAGGAAACTGAGCAAGGAATAGAAAACCTGTTAGAAGTAATAATGACAGAAAACTTCCCTGATATAGGGAAGAAAAAACCCAACATTCCAAGAAGCTCACAGAGTCCCAAACAAAATGAATTCCAAAAGACCAATGCCAAGGCACATTATAATTAAATTGGCAAACACCAATGACAAAGCAAGAATCTTAAAAGCAGCCAGAGAGAGACAGAAAGTTACCTACAAAGGAACCCCCATCAGACTAGCAACTGATTT
Source organism: Corynorhinus townsendii (assembly GCA_026230045.1). NCBI lineage: Eukaryota > Metazoa > Chordata > Mammalia > Chiroptera > Vespertilionidae > Corynorhinus > Corynorhinus townsendii. The sequence continues at coordinate 83,951 of JAPDVU010000069.1, read as the reverse complement.
CTCAACAGAAACACATAAGGCCAGAAGGGAATGGGATAAAATGTACAAAGTCATGCAAAGGAAGGGTCTGAATCCAAGAATGCTGTACCCAGCAAGGCTATCAATCAAAATTGAGGGTGAAACCAGGAACTTCACAGACAAAAAAGGATTAATGGAGTTTATTACCACTAAACCAGCAACAACAAATGCTAAAGGGTCTGCTATTAAAAGGAAAAGAAAAGAAAAGAAAGAGGAAGCGAAGAAGGAACACAGGGGTAAAGAATAAAAATGGCAAAGAATCCAAGATGGCGGCGTAGGTAAACACCTAAACTGCTGCTTCACACAACAATTTCAAAACTACAAATAAAAGACAAAACGTCTATCACCCAGAACCACGGGAAAGCTGACTGAGTGGAAGTTCTACAACTAGAAGGAAAGAGAAAAGAGCATTGAGACATGCACAAGCGCTGGAAAGCTGAGGTACGGAGGCACAGAATCCAGCTGGCAGCAGGCGTTGCGTTTTTCAACCCAAAGGGAGACAGGCCCCCCATTACTCTGATGCGGGGGACCCAAACTCCTACGGGGAGAAGCTGGACTGTCTGCCATTGGGTCGGAAAGTGAGGGGGGCTTGCTTGCAGAGCTGCATGCAGGAATAATTGTTTACTGCACTGGGGTGCAGGGTGTGGGGACACGGGGACCCGGTTGGAGACACAGAGCTGGCTAACTGGCAGCCATAGCTGTTTGCCATGCCCTAGCCTAGTGACACCCTGAACCCCGCACCGCACAACCTACAAACCCATCCAAGCTCCAAGCAGCAGCTTTAGCATAAGAAAAGGCCTGCCCTATCGCAGCTTAACCTAGCAAACTTGTAGCCCGGGTCAGACAGCTCCAAAACCTCCAAACCCCAAGCAAAGAGAAGAAAACTGTAGCTCTTGCTGTAGCTCCTGCTGGGTGGCCTCAGACAGTAGCTGACCTGCACCCCCTTGGAGATCCAGAAGCCAGTGTACCTAGTGGTCAGTGTGAGACACCAGATTTCAACTCCTCACATCCATAAGTGACACATTCAAGAGGTAGACTCAGTGAGCACCAAAGCCCCACTGAAACAAGTCCTGCCCCATAAGCGTGTCTTCAGCGCAGCAGTTCTTCCATTATAGACAAAGCGAGAGCTCACAGCTAATTGGCCTGGAGGTCAATTCCTCCCAGTGTACCAACAGCAATTAAGGCTTAACTACACCAAGACTTTGCACTCAGCCCACAAAGGGGTTTACCAAGAGCATCCACCTCATGTGATTGAGGAGGCTGAGCTACTGCCTCCTATAGATCACCTACCACACAAAGCTACTCCATCAACACAGGGAAGCAGCCAAAATGTGGAGACAAAGAAACATGTCATGAATGAAAGAAACGGAGGAAAGCAAACTACTGGATGACATAGAGTTCAGAACCACATTTATAAGGTTACTCAAGAATCTTCTTAAAACCGCTGAGAAACTTGATGAGACCTTTAAGGATATTAATGAGAATGCCAAAAAAATGGAAAAGGATCAGTCAGAAATTAAGCATACACCGTCTGAAATAAAGAATATACAGAAAGTCAACTGTAGATCAACGTACCCCAAGAATCAAACCAAAGATCTGAAATATGTGGAAACAAAAAACATCAAACCAGAAAAACAAAAAGAAAAAAGAATCCAAAAATATGAAGATAGTGTAAGGAGCCTCTAGGACAACTTCAAGCGAACCAACATCCAAATTTTTGGGGTGCCAGAAGAAGGGAGAGAGCAAAATATTGAAAACCTATTAGAAGAAATAATGACAGAAAACTTTCCTACCTGGTGAAAGAAATAGACTTACAAGTCCAGGAAGTGCACAGAACCCCATACAAGAGGAAGACAAAGAGGACCACACCAAGTCACATCATAATTAAAATGCCAAGAGCAAAAGACAAAGAGAGAATATTAAAAGCAGCAAGAGAAAAACAGTTAATTACCTACAAGGGAGTACCCATACGACTGTCAGCTGATTTCTCCGCAGAAACTATGCAGGCCAGAAGGGAATGGCAAGAAATATTCAAAGTAATGAACAGCAAGAACCTACAACCAAGATTACTCTACCCAGCAAAGCTATCATTCAGAGTTGAAGGTCAGATAAAGAGCTTCACAGACAAGAAAAAGCTAAAGGAGTTTATCATTGCCAAACCAGGATTACATGAAATGCTGAAGGGTATTCTTTAAGAAGAGGAAGAAGGAAAAGGTAAAGATAAAAATTATGAACAACAAAAGGACATCAAATACATAGCTACCAACAAGTGAATCTAAAAATCAAGTGAATAAAAAATCTGAAGAACAGAATGGACTGGTGAATATAATACAATCAGGGACATAGAAAGGGAGTGGACTGACGATTCTCAGGGGAAGCAGGTGTGAGGGGTGCGGGAAGAGATTGGACAAAAGTCTTACTCCTATGGATGAAGACAGTGGTGGGGGGTAAGGGCATGGGGTGGGGTGGGGAATCAGGTGGAGGGGAGCTATGGGGGGAAAAAAAGAGGAACACCTGTAATAATCTGAACAATAAAGATTTATTTTTAAAAAAAACAATAAAAATGGCGACAAACAAGTCCCTATCAATAATAACTTTAACTGTAAATGGACTGAGTGTCCCAATCAAAAGACATAGGATAACTGAGTGGATAAGAAAATATGACCCATATATCTGCTGTCTACAAGAACCCACCTCAGAAAAAAAGACGCACACAGACTGATGGTGAAGGGATGGAAAAAGGTTTTTCAGGCAAAAGGAAATGAAAAAACTGCTTGGGTAGTAATACTTATATCTGACAAATTAGATCTCAAGGTGAAGGACATAACAAGAGATAAGGAAGGCTAATTCATAATACTAAATGGAGCAATCCAACAAGAAGAAATAACTCTGGTAAACATATATGCACCCAATACAGGAGCACCCAAATACATAAAAAAACTCCTGGAGGATATCAAGGGAGAGATTGACAGTAATACAATCATAGTAGGGGACTTTAACATCCCACTATCACCATTGGACTAATCCTCAAAACAAAAAATCAGCAAAGAAACATCAATCCTAAATGACTCACTAGACCAGATGGAATTAATTGACATCTTCAGAACATTTCACCCCAAACCCACAGAACATACATTCTTCTCAAGTGCACATGGGTCATTTTCAAAGATAGACCATATACTGGGTAACAGGCAAAGTATCTTCAAATTCAAGAACATAGAAATCATATCAAGCATCTTCTCAGATCACAATGGCATAAAACTGGAAATCAACTACAATAAAAACAGCGCAACAAAATCAAACATTTGGAGACTAAACAGCATGCTATTAAACAATGACTGGGTTACCAGAGAGATCAAAGAAGAAATAAAAAACATCATGGCAACAAACGACAATAAAAACACAACAATCCAAAATCTATGGGACACAGTGAAAGCAGTCCTGAGAGGTAAGTTCATAGCTCTACAAGCATACTGCAAAAAACAAGAAACAATGGTAATAAATTACCTAACCCTACAACTCAAAGAGTTAGAAGAAGAGCAACAAGAAAAGCCCAGTGTAAGCAGAAGAAAGGAAATAATAAAGATCAGAGCAGAGATAAATGACATAGAGACAAAAAACAATACAAAGGATTAACAAAACCAAGAGCTAGTTCTTTGAAAGGATAAACAAGATTGATGAACCTCTAGCCAGACTCACCAAGAAGTAAAGAGAGAGGACCCAAATAAACAAAATCAGAAATGAAATAGGCTAAATAACAACAGACCCGACAGAAATACAAAGGATTGTTAAAAAATACTGTGAGCATCTCTATTCCAACAAACTGGGCAACCTGGAGGAAATGAACATATTCCTAGAAAAATACAACCTTCCAAAACTCAATCAGGAAAAATCTAAACATCTCAATAGGCCAATAACTAGGGAAGAAATTGAAGCAGTCATCAAAAAGCTTCCAGCAAACAAAAGCCTGGGGCCAGATGGCTTCACAGGAGAGTTTTACCAAACATTCAAGGAAGAACTAAAACCTATCCTCCTCAGACTATTCCAAAAAATTCAAGAGGAAGGAACACTTCCAAGCACATTCTATGAAGCCAGCATCACCCTAATACCAAAACCAGATAAAGACAGCACAATGAAAGAGAATTACAGGCCAATATCCCTCATGAACATAGATGCCAAAATCTTCAACGAAATTCTAGCAAATCAGATTCAGCAGTACATCAAAAAGAGCATACACCTTGACCAAGTAGGATTTATCCGAGGAATGCAAGGATGGTACAATATCCACAAATCAATAAACATGATACATCACATAAACAAACTGAGAGATAAAAATCACAATCATATCAATTGATGCAGAAAAAGCATTTGACAAAATCCAACACCGTGTCTTGATAAAAACTCTCAGCAAGGTGGGAATAGAAGGATCATACCTCCACATAATAAAAGCCATATATGAAAAACCCACAGCCAACATCATACTCAATGGGCAAAAACTAAAACCATTTCCCCTACGAACAGGAACAAGACAGGCATGCCCACTCTCACCACTCCTGTTCAACAAAACACTGGAAGTATTAGCCATTGCAATTAGACAAGAAGAAGAAAAAAAAGGCATCCAAATTGGAAAAGAAGACGTAAAACTGTATTTGCAGATGACATGATATTGTACATAGAAAACCCAAAAGACTCCATCAAAAAACTATTAGACTTAAATGAATTCGGCAATGTAGCAGTATAAAAAATTAATGCCAAGAAATCTATGCCATTTCTATACACCAATAGTGAACGTACAGAAAGAAAGATTTAAAAAGCAATCCCATTTACCATCGCACCAACAAAATTAAGATACCTAAGAATAAACTAAGGAGGTGAAAGACTTGTATGTGGAAAACTACAGGACACTGAAAAAAGAGATAGAGGAAGACGTAAACAGATGGAAGAACATACCATGTTCATGGATTGGTAGAATCAACATCATTAAAATGTCCATACTACCCAAAGCAATGTATAGATTCAATGCACTCCCCATTTAAATACCAATGGCATATTTCACAGACCTAGAAAGAACTCTCCAAAAATTCATCTGGAATAATCAAAGAACCCGAATAGCCACAGCAATCCTGAGAAAGAAGAATAAAGTAGGACGGATCTCAATACCAGATTTCAAGCTGTATTACAAAGCCACCATTCTCAAAACAGCCTGGTACTGGCACAAGAACAGACATATAGACCAATGGATTAGAATAGAGGACCCAGATATTGACTGAAACCACTATGCCCAATTAATAGTCAACAAAGAAGGCATGGACATACAATGGAGTCAAGACAGTCTCTTCAATAAATGGTGTTGGGAAAATTGGACAGATACATGCAAATAAATGAAACTAGACCACCAACTTACACCATACACAAAAATAAAATCAAAATGGATACAGGACTTAAACATAAGATGGGAAAACATACAAAATACTAGAGGAATCCACAGGCAGCAGAATCTCAGACATATGCCGAAGCAATTTCTTCACAGATACCACCTATAGGGCAATGGAAACTAAAGAGAAAATAAACAAATGGGACATCAAATTAGAAAGCTTTTGCACAGCAAAAGAAACCATCAATAAAACAAGAAGAAAGCGCACTGTATGGGAGAAAATATTTGCAAATGTTATCACTGATAAAGGTTTAATCTCCAACATTTACAGGGAACTCATACAACTTAATCAAAGGAAGATAAATGATCCAATTAAAAAATGGGCAACAGACCTAAATAGAAACTTTTCGAAAGAAGACAGAAGGAAGGCCAAGAGACATATATAAACATGCTCAAAGTCACTAATTATCTGAGAGATGCAAATCAAAATGACAATGCGGTACCATCTTACACCTGTCAGAATGGCTATCATCAACAAATCAACAAACGTCAAGTGCTGGCGAGGATGTGGAGAAAATGGAACCCTCGTGCACTGCTGGTGGGAATGCAGACTGGTGCAGCCACTGTGGAGAACAGTATGGAGTTTCCTCAAAAAACTAAAAATGGAAAAACTCCCATTTGACACAGTATTTGCCACTTCTAGGAATATATCCCAAGAAACTAGAAACACAAATCAGAAAGGATATATGCACCCCTATGTTCATAGCAGCACAATTCACCATAGCTAAGATTTGGATACAGCCTAGGTGCCCATCAGCAGATGAGTGGATTAGAAAACTATGGTACATCTACACAATGGAATACTACGCTGCTATAAAAACGAAGGAATCTTACCATTTGCAGGAGCATGGATGGCTCTGGAGAGCATTATGTTAAGTGAAATAAGCCAGGCAATGAAAGAAAAATACCACATGATCTCACTCATTTATGGAAAATAAAGAACATTATAACCTGATGAACAAAAAGATAGATACAGAGGCAGTAAAGCATCCAACAGACTTTCAAATTACAGCGGGAAGGCTGGGGAGTGTTGGAGAGGTGGGGCGGAGAGATCAACCAAAGTACTTGTATGCATGCATATAAGCACAACCAATGGACACAAGATCCTGGGGCCGGGAGGTGGGATGAGGGCATGCGACAGGGGATAAGAGAGGCTGGGGAAGGTCAATGGGGAAAAAAAAAAAAAAGGAGATATATGTACTACTATATGTAATACTTTAAACAATTAAAAATTTTTTTTAAAAAAGCAAGGAGAGAGAGGGATCTGGTGGAGCAGAGACTTAGGATGAGCTCATCTGGTGATCTCTATTATTCTTTATTTTAATAGGCTTCCATATGGAAAGGTACTCTGGGAAGGAGAGGGTACTGTGTAGAGAAGTATACACCTCAGAAAAGCTCAAAATTCCTAACACAAAAAAAAAAAAACACAAATAATTTATTTCCTCAAAGGTGGGTAGATAGAAAACACATTTTAACAAAAACCAAAAAGCTCTACTATAAATATGTAGTCAGAAATGTAGAAAAGGAGGCTAATTATTTCTCCCAAATAATTACAAAAAAAGATTTTTACAGTTACACAGGAATCTACTGCAGGAGGGCAGAGGATGGAAAGGGAGCCATCGAGACATAGCAACAACAGTTAGAGAAGAGTATAGGAAAAAAAAAGTTAAGAAAATAAATAGAAAGGAGTGGGAGGGCAGAAACATCAATGTGAGAGAGACACCAAGTAGCTGTTTAAAATTATTTGCCCCATGCACCCTAACCAGGGCCAGGGATTGATCCTGCAACTGAGATACATGTCCTTCACCGTATCAAACCTGGGGCCCTTCAGTCCATGGGCCAGCACTTTATCCACGGAGCCAAACCAGCTAGGGTACAAGAGGAGCTTTTTAAAAATGAAACGGCTATTCAGTTAACCTAGAGTACATGGGGCAAATTATTTTTAAAAGCTACCTAGTTAGCCCCACTGGCGTGGTTCAGTGGTTGAATGTCGAGCTGTGAACTAGGAGGTCCTGGTTCCATTCCCATGGCCAGGTTGCTGGCTCAACCCTCAGTCAGGGGCATGCAGGAGGCAGCCAATCAATGATTCTTTTTCATCATTGATGATTCTCTCTCTCTCTCCTTCTGCATTCCTCTCTAAAATAAGTAAAAATACATTTCTCTTAGGGAGAAACCAAGATGGTGGCATAGGTAAACACCTAAACTGCTGCCTCGCAAAACAATTTCAAAACTACAACTAAAATACAAAACGTCTATCACCCAGAACCACGGGAAAGCTGGCTGAGTGGAAGTTCTACAACTAGAAGGAAAGAGAAAACAGCACTGAGACGTGCACAAGCGCTGAAAAGCTGAGGTACGGAGGCGCGGGATCTGGGCTGGCGGCAGGCAACTGGGAGCACTGCTTTTTTCAACCAGAAGGGAGACAGGCTCCTGATTACTCCAAACTCCAGTTTCTGGGGAGATGCTGGAGACCCAAACTCCTACGGGGAGAAGCTGGATTGTCTGCCATTGGGTCGGAAAGGGAGGGTGACTTTCTTGCAGAGGTGCACCCAGCAATCATTGTTTACTGCACTGGGGCACGGGATGCAGGGACTTGGAAACTGGCAGCCATTGCTGTTTGCCACGCCCTAGCCTAGTTACTCCCTGAGACCCCGCCCCACACAATCTACAAACCCACCCAAGCTCCACACAGCGGCTTTTGCATATAAATGGCCTGCCCTATCACAGCTTAACCTAACAAACTGCAGCTCTGGTCAGACAGCTCTAAAACCTCCAAACCCCAAGCAAAGAGGAGAAAACTGTAGTTCTCGCTGTAGCTCCTGCTGGGTGGCCTCAGACAGTAGCTGACCTGCACCCCATTGGAGATCCAGAAACTAGTGTATCTAGTGATCAGTGTGAGACGACACCAGATTTCAACTCCTCACATCCATAAGTGACACATGCAAGAGGCAGACTCAGTGAGCACCAAAGCCCCACTGAAACAAGTCCTGCCCCCTAAGCATGTCTCCAGCACAGCAGTTCTTCCATTATAGACACAGCGAGTGCTCACAGCTAATTGGCCTGGAGGTCAATTCCTCCCAGCAACACCAACAACAATTAAGACTTAACTACAGCAAGGCTGTACACACAGTCCACAAAGGGGTGCACCAAAAGTGTCCACCTCAGGTAATTGGGAGGACGACCCACTGAGCCATATAGGGCACCTAGCACACAAAGCCACCTACCAACTCAGGGAAGCAGCAAAAATCAGGAGACAAAGAAACAGATCACAAACAAAAGAAATGAAGGAAAACGAAAAACTGGATATAGAGTTCAAAACCACGGTTATAAGGTTTTTCAAGAATTTCCTAGAAAAGGCCGATAAATTTAATGAGAACCTTGAGGATATGAAAAAGGACCAACTAGAAATTAAACATACACTGACTGAAATAAAAAACATTATACAGAGACCCAACAGCAGACTAGAGGAACGCAAGAATCAAGTCAAAGAATTAAAATACAAAGAAGCAAAAAACACTCAACAAGAAAAGCAAAAAGAATCCAAAAATTTGAAGATAGTGTAAGAAGCCTCTGGGACAACTTCAAGCATACCAACATCAGAATTATGAGGGTGCCAGAAGAGAGAGAGAGCAAGATACTGAAAACCTATTTGAAGAAATAATGACTGAAAACTTCCCCCACTGGTGAAAGAAATAGACTTACAAGTCCAGGAAGCACACAGAACCCCAAACAAAAGGAATCCAAAGAGGACCACACCAAGACACATCATAATTAAAATGCCAAGGACAAAAGACAAAGAGAGAATATTAAAAGCAGCAAGAGAAAAATAGTTAATTACCTACAAGGGAGCACCCATACGATTGATTGTCAGCTGATTTCTCAACAGAAACTATGCAGGCCAGATGGGAGTGGCAAGAAATATTCAAAGTGCTGAATAGCAAGAACCTACACCAAGATTACTCTACCCGGCAAAGCTATCATTCAGAATTGAAGGTCAGATAAAGAGCTTCACAGATAAGAAAAAGCTAAAGGAGTACATCACCACCAAACCAGTATTATATGAAATGCTGAAAGGTATTCTTTAAGAAGAGGAAGAAGAAAAAAGTAAAGATAAAAATTATGAACAAAGAAATACATATCTATCAACAAGTGAATCTAAAAATCAAGTGAATTAAAAATCTGAGGAACAGAATAAACTGGTGACTATAATAGAATCAGGGGCATAGAATGGGAGTGGATTGATAATTCTCAGGGGGAAAGGGGTGTGGGGGGTACGGGAAGAGACTGGACAAAAATGGTACACCTATGGATGAGGACAGTGTGGGGGGAAGGTAAGGGCAGAGGGTGGAGTGGGAACCGGGTGGAGGAGAGCTGTGGGGAGAAAAAGGAGAAACAGTTGTAATAATCTGAACAATAAAGATTCATTTTTTAAAATACATTTTTTAAAACACCTTCCTAGTTAAATTCTAGAGTAAAACCAGCATTAGAAAGCACTAGCTTAAATATGTTTTAAAAAGACCACACTCCTAGATACCAAGAGCTATAAATACATTATAGTAATAAAAATGAAAATAGAAACAAAAAACACTGCAGATTTCAAAAATGAATACACAAACTGCAGCAACATATTTTGTTAGCTAAGGACAAAGAAATACTTCCTAAACAAGACCTGTAAGGTTATATATATATTAGAAGCCCGATGCATGAAGATTTGTGCTAGAATGGGCCTTCCTTTCCCTGGCTGCTGCCACTGCCTTGCCACTCTGGCCCAGCCCCAGAGCCACCTCTTTCTGCTCTGGCCTGGAACCACCTCTTTCCATTCCGGCTCTCTAGCTCGTGCCTTGCCACGCTTCTCAGAGGCCCTGGGAGACTGGGGGTGGGGCGGAACGCAGGTGTCATCGCCATGGCAACGATGCAAGCGTCCCGCCCAAACCTAGTTGCTCAGCACCTGTGTATGCAAATTAACCACCATCTTTGTTGGGTTAATTTGCATACTCACTCTGATTGGCTGTGGGTGTAGCGGAGGTATGGTCAATTTACATGTTTGTCTATTAGGTAAGATTAGAGGCCTAGTGCATGAAATTCATGCACGGGGGATGAGGGGAGGGTCCCCTCAGCCCAGTCTGCACCCTCTCCAATCCAGGACCCCTCAGAGGATGTCCAACTGCCGGTTTAGTCCCGATCAGGCCTAAACCAGTTGTCAGACATCCCCCTTACAATCCTGGACCATTGGCTCCTAACCGCTCACCTGCCTACCCACCTGATCACCCCTGACTGCCCCCCCTGCCAGCCTGATCACCCCCAATTACCCCCTAACCATTCCCCTGTGGACTGATTGACTCCTAACTGCTCCCCTGCCAGCCTGATGGCCCCCAACTGCCATCCCCTGCTTGCCCAATCACCCCCAACTGCCCTCCCCTGCCAGACTGATTATCCCCAACTGCCCTCCCCTGATGGCCTGATCACCTCCAACTGCTCTCCTGCTGGCCTTTTCACCCCCAACTGCCCTCCCCTACTGGCCTGATCACCCAAAACTGCTCTCCCCTGCTGGCCATCTTGTGCCGGCCATCTTGTGCCGGCCAACTTGTGGCAGCCATCTTGTGATGACGTGAGGGTGTCGCATGAGGACCACTTAGGCTTTTATTAATATACTCAATTGTCTTAGTAGTCACAGAATTGCAAATAAGAATAGTAACATCACTCCATCTGTTGCATCAGATTAGAAAAAAAAAATCATAAGGTCAAAAAATATCAAGTGCCAGCAAGAATGTGGGGATAACAGCTGACAAGAATGTAAACTAGCACAGCCATTGCAGATAATCTGGCAATACTGGATGAAATTATGTACATGCCAGAGAGGGTCCTGTAGGCGGGGAGGGTGATAGGAAATGCAGGGCAAAAATACAATAAAATGGTCTCGGCCAGTGTGGCTCAGTTATAGAGCATAAGCCCACACACCTGTGTTTCCAGTTAGATTTCAGGTAGAGTGCGTACTTGGGTTGCAGTTTCAGGTAGAGTGCGTACTTGGGTTGCAGGTTTGTTCCTGAGTGGCAGCATGCTGCAGGCAACCAATGGATGTGTCTCTCTCACAGTAATCTCTCTCTCTCTCTCTCTCTCTCTCTCTCTCTCTCTCTCTCTCTCTTTCTCTAACTCCCTCCCCCCCATTCACTCTCTCTACAAATCAATGGGGGGGGGGAATAGCCTCAGGTTAGGATTAACCACCCCCCACCAAAAAAAAAAAAAAACACCGCCAGAAAAAAGGTACAATAAAATGACAGGCTTTTTGTGCACCAATAATGATATTGGACCATAAACTTCTTACCAAACTCAAGGGGTTTGCAAGTCGGGGTGCTCTAGCTTGGGCTTCTCTATTCAAAAACAAGATGTGGCTGTCTCTCCCAAATCAGTTTTCTCTTTCTTGAAGCAAGTAAAGAAGACAGGGCATTCATATCCAAATTCTGTTGCTCAGAAAGAAGGCTGAGCCATTGCTTCTCTGCACTATTTAGTCAATTATGCTGCAGTTGGCTGCATTTATGGGTTGAGTTCCTATCAAGCTCATCCTGTTTACAGCTGGTCTGCAAAATACTGTGCTACATTTGTACATTTAGCAAGAACAGCATTCAGTCAGAATAGCATTTGAGAGCCATGTCCTATCTAACAAACAGCATCCACTCAAGTCTGCACACCTGATTTGGGGGAGCACAGGAGGCTGTTTCCCACCTCATACATTCCTTCATTGAACCAGTAAGTATTAAGTCCCTCTACACCAGGTACTGTGTTGGGAGCACAGTAGCCAAGATCAGATTCTTGCCCATAGAGTTTACATTCTAGCTGAAGAAACAGTAAAAAGTAAACAAATAAAGCTAAAATAAGAGTGAGATAGACTCTACAACAGATATAAAATGAGTGAATGTGACAGGGAGTAATGGGGAGGGGGTGCAACTTTTCAGTGGACTGCCAACAAGAGGTGGGTTCTCAGGCAGAAAGAAAATCAACCAGGCATTGCCCTGGCCAGGAAGCTCAGTTGGTTGGAGCATCATCCTAATAGGCCAAGGTTATGGGATTCGACCTCCAGTCAGGACACATGCAAGAAACAACCAATAAATGCATAAATAAGTGGAACACCAAATCAGTGTTACTCTTTCTCTCTCTCAAATTCAATAATTATTTTAAAAAGAAAAGAAAGGATATCAACCAGGCATTCAGCTTGCAGAGCAAAGATATCTGCAAGAATTGCATTCAGGGTCATTAAATCCATGGCCACCATAGCACAGGTGATACTGGGTTCTATAGAACACTTTAGGTATTTCCTTTAACTAAACTCCCAGGAGCAACATTTGAAATTCCTGTGATAGCCCTGGCCCCTTTGGGTCAGTGCTTAGAGCATTGGCCCATGGACCAAGGGGTTATAGGTTCAATTCCAGATCAAGGGCACCTAACTTGGTTGCAGCTTCCCCACCCCTGGTGGCGCCGGGTGCAGAAGGCAACCAATCAATGTGTCTCTGTCATATCAATGTTCCTCTCTCTCTTCCCCTCCCATCTCCCATCCACTCTCTCTAAAAATCAATGAAAACATATGCTCAGATGAGGATGAAAAGAAAGTTAATTAATTTAAAAAATAAAACTTGTTATATAAAGTTTGGACAACAATGATTACAGCATGAATCCAACATATTTTCACCAACAAATTCACCTTTGAACGGGGGAGGACATCACCCACATAAATACTCTATGTCTCTGAAAAATATTTCAGGACCTGGTCAGTGTGCATCAGTGGTTAAGAGTGTTAGCCCACGAACCAAAGGGTCCCAGATTCAATTCCCCATCAAGGGCGCATACCTGGGATGCAGGTTCAATCCCCAGTCTGGGAAGGGGCTGCCGCATCCAGCACGACCAGGGTTCAGGATCTGAAGAAGAGGCCAATGCATAAATTAAAACGCTAGACAACAAATATGAATTTAGAAATCATGGGGGAGCCAGGCAGAAACTTTCCTCTAGTGAAGAAGCTCTCTGAAACCCTGGACCCATTAGCTTTTATTCAATTTTAGATACACATCTTGCCCTCAGGCACAGCAAACTGGTAGCAAACAGACTATCTCAAAAGGTCAGTAAATATTAGTAAAGATTTACTTTGAGGCTATTAGGTCAGGAAATTGCTTCGAGCTTCGAGCCACCACTATCTCGACAGAACAATCAGTGCATAGCTTTTAAGCCTTGCTAAAGCTCAAGGTTCATCCTCCTTCCAAGTTCCTTGTTGCACTTTCATGATAGTGTTGACAGTGTATGTCTCCCCACAAGGGGCCCGCGTAATAGGGAACCAATCCATGTGTCTCTCTCACATCAATGTTTCTTTCTCTCTCTCTCTCCCACCTTTCCTCCTTCCCTTCCACTTTCTCTGAGAAATCAATGGGAAAAAATATCCTTGGGTGAAGATTAACAACAACAAAAAAATGTTTCAGCAAAATTACTAGGATCCACCAACTTTTGTTCAATTTGCCAAGTAGAAAATGAGTGCTTGCGTACCCTTTCTAGTGCTCAGTGTGAGGAAATGAGGATAAACATTAGTTTCTGTCCTTGAGGAGCCAACCCCGCTTTATAAGACTCACAATCTCATTTGTTTCATACATTTATTGACTTTTATGACTAAAAGTCAAATTTTTTTGCATGTTTGCAACCTGCCAGGCAGTGTTCTACAAGCTTTTTCACACATTTCTGTTTATTTAATACCCACAGAAACAAAACACTATATTGTTTCCACTTTAGAAATGAGAAAATAGATGAACAAAACAAAAACAAACAAAAAAGAACCTTGTCTGAAGTCAAAGATTTAGTAAGTGGCAGAGAAGGGATTCAAACCCAGATCTTTCAAACTTCAAAGCCTGTGTTCTTAAACACTGCACTCATAGTCCCCCTGGAATCTTCTCAGTGATTTTCAAAATGTGGTCACTGGAGGAGAACCAAGATGGTGGCATAGGCAAATGCCTGTACTCACTGCTTCCCACAACCACATCAAAATTACAGAACTAAAATACAGAACAACCATCATCCAGAACCATTGGAAAGCTGGATGGATGGAAGTACCACAACTAGAAGTAAAAAAGAAAACACACTAAGACTGGTAGGAGGTGCAGAGGCGTGGAACGGGCTGGTCTAGCACCCCCGTGGGCTGCTTTTATAATGGGGAGGGAGATTGCGGAGGCCGCCTGGAGGAGCAAGGAGTCCCAGCCCCACACCAGAAGCCCAGCCCAGGATCCCAGAGCTGAGAAAAGAAGTCCCTCCAGGCAGTAAGCACTATGGGCAGTAAAAACCAGTGTGGATTGGGGCTGAGTGACACACAGGCTGCTGGAGACCCAGCTACTCCTCTTAAAAGCCGGCACCATGAACTGAAGTTACAATCTCCCGCTTTCTCTGAGCTCCAGTTCCGGGTGAAGTTCTAGGGGACCCAGACACATATGAGGAGAAAGTGACTGTCTGGCATCAGGGCAGGAACGCAGGGGCAGCTTTCTTCCAGACGGAGGTGCTCACAGCAGTCATTGTTCCCATTTTGGGACCTCCCCAGTGCAGGGCTGACTGGCAGCCATTCCTGTTTGCTCCACTCTGAAGATTCCCTGAGACCCCACCCCACCCAATTTACAACCCACCCAAGCTGTGTGCAGTGGCTTTTGCATATGAATGGTCTGTCCTTTCTTAGCCTAAAACTCTGTCAAACAAACTGCAGCTGAGTCATGGAGCCCCAAACCTATTAATAAAAGGCCCAAGACCTGGCACAGGCACCAGGCTCCCTTGCTTCACAGCTGGGCTGGTCTGGACACTTCCAAACCTGATACAAAGAGGAGGAATCTGCAGATCTCTCTGTAGTTCCTGCTGGGTGGCCCCAGGCAGTGGCTGACTTTGCACCTCCTTGAAGAACCAAGAGCCAGGGTACCCAGTGGTCAATGTGAGACCATACCAGATTACAACTTCTCACATCCATAAGTGACAAATTCAAGGGACATACTCAGTGAGCACCAAAGCCCCACTGAAGCAAGTCCGGCCCCATAAGGGTGTCTCCAGCACAGTTGTTTTCCTACTGTAGTCACAGTTGGTCACCACAGCCGATTGGCCTGGAGGTCATTTCTCCCCAGTGATACCAACAGCAATTAAGGCTCAGTTACAACAAGACTGTGCACACAGCCCACAAAGGGGTGCACCTAGAGTGGGAGGATGAGCCACTGGGCCCTATAGGACACCTAATACACAAGGCCACTCTATCCACTCAAGGAGACTTAGCAGCTATTCAATGCATAGAAACAAACACAGGGAAGCAGCCAAAATGCAGAGACAAAGAAACAGGTCACAAATGACAGAAATGGAAGAAAGAAAACTACTGGATATAGAGTTCAAAACCATGGTTATAAGGTTACTCAAGAATCTTCTAGAAACTTCTGAGGAACTTAGTGAGACTTTCAAGGATCTTAGTGAGAATGCAAAAAAAAAAAAAAAAAAAAGAAAGAAAAACAAAAGAAAAGGACCAGTCAGAAATTAAGCATACACTGACAAAAATAAAGAATAATATACAGGGACTAGAGGATTCCAAGAATCAAATCAATGATTTGAAATATAAGGAAGCAATAAACACCCAACCAGAAGAGTAAAAAGAAAAAAGAATCCAAAAATATGAAGAGAGTGTAAGAAGCCTCTGGGACAACTTCAAATGTACCAACATCCGAATTATGGGGGTACCAGAAGAAGAGAGCAAGATATTTAAAACCTATTTGAAGAAATAATGACAGAAAACTTCCCCTATCTGGTGAAAGAAATTACTTACAATTCCAGGAAACACAGAGAACCCCAAACAAGAATAACCCAAAGAGGACCACACCAACACACATCATAATGAAAATGCCAAGAGCAAAAGACAAAGAGAGAATATTAAAAGCAGCAAGAGAAAAACAGTTACCTACAAGGTAGTACCCATATGACTGTCAGCTGATTTTGCAACAGAAATTATACAAGCCAGAAGGGAATGGCAAGAAATAATCAAAGTGATGAATAGCAAGAACCTATAACCAAAATTACTCTACCCAGCAAAGCTATCATTCAAAATTGAAGGTCAGATAAAGAGCTTCACAGACAAGAAAAAGCTAAAGGAGTTCATCACCACCAAACCAGGATTATATGAAATGCTGAAAGGTATTCTTTAAGAAGAGGAAGAAGAAGAAAAAGGTAAAGATAAAGAATTATGAACAACAAAGTGGCAACCAATACATATCTACCTACAATTGAATCTAAAAATCAAACAAATAAAAAATCTGATGAACAGAATAAACTGGTGAATGAAATAGAATCAGGGGCATGGAAATGGAACAGACTGATGATTCTCAGCGGGAAGGGAGTGGAGGGGGGAGGGAAGAGATTAGACAAACATCTTATATGCATGTATGCATTACCTATGGACACAGACAATAGGGTGGCAAGAGCCTGGAGCAGGGTTGGAACTCGGTGGAGAGGAGCTATGTGGAGGGGAAAAAGAGGGGCCTCTACAAAAATCTCAACAATAAAGATTAATTTTTTTAAAAAGTGTGGTTCCCAGACCATCACCATCACTGTTACCTGGGAATTTATTAAAAGTGCAAAATCTTAGGGCACACCCCAGACCTACTGAAATAGCAACCTACCTTTTAAAGTCCCTCCAGCTGATTGGGAGGCTTAAGTTTGAGAACCACTGGTCTAGGTTTCATATTCACCTGAATGAATTGCATGCTAAATGATTACCTTTTTGAAAATTCCAAAATGCAAAATTTAAATGATTTACCTTTTTGAAAATTCCAAAATGTAAAATGATTACCTTTTTGAAAATTCCAAAATGTAAAATTTTGATCCTATTCAAAATGCTTCTAAACATATTAAAATAAAATTAATTCATTTCCTCATTGCCAACATTATAGCAATTCCTCCCCTAAACTTGATAAAACACCTAATCTGTACCCTGATTAGCCATCCAAAAAAGAAGTCAACAGTGACCAGACTTAACAAGAACTGAGCTAAATTCAAACCATGAAAAGAGCACAGAGATCCAAATAGAACCTCCACAAGTTAAATCAGAGCCATATGAAGAAGAGGAAAAAACTATTTTGAATGTCAACAGTAGAAGCTTGATAACCTTAGTCCATAGCTCCATTATCTTTTTTTTCACTAGATCAACTCCAGATTTTTACACCACTTCAACAAACCTCCAATTCCAAGAAAAAAAATTGTTACAACGCTCAGAACTATTTCTCAAGATTCAAATTGCAGGGAGAAACCAAGATGACAGCATACGTAAACACCTAAACTGCTGCCTCACACAACCACTTCAAAACTACAACTAAAAGACAAAACAGACATCATCCAGAACCACAGGAAGGCTGGCTGAGTGGAAATTCTACAACTAGAAGGGAAGAGAAAAGCACACTGAAACTCAGAGGAGGTGCAGAAGTAAAGTGCAGAGGTACAGAGGTGAACATACAGAAAGGCTGGCAACTGAATACGTGGTTGTCTGTTTCAGTCGGGGGGGTGGGGGGAGACACAAGCTCCCAACTTCTCTGAACTTGTTCCAGGCGAGACTCTGGGGACCCAGACTCATAAGGGGGGGGGGGAGGGGTGGTAAACTGGACTGTCTGGCATCCGGCAGAATTTGAGGGCAGTTTTCTCTCAGAGGTGCTTGCAGCAGTTACCACAGGACACTGAGACCCGGGGGCCACTTAGGGCAGGGCTGAAGGTCAGCCATTGCTGTTTGCTCTGCCCTGTTGATTCCCTGAGACCTCGCCCCACCCAAGCTGTGCACAGAGGCTTTTGCATATGAATGGCCTGGCTCTTTGCAATCTATAATTACCTAACAAACTGCAGCTGGGTCAGAGAGCACCAGAACATCCAAAAGAAGGCCCAAGGCCCCACAGCAGCTTGCACTGCTTCACAGCTGGGCCTCATCTGGGCACCTCCAAACCCCAAACAAAGAAGAGGAATCTGCAGATCTCTCCATAGTTCCTGCTGGGTGGCCTCAGGCACAGGCTAAATTTGCACCTCCTTGCAGATCCAAGAACCAGTGTACCCAGTGGTCAGAGTGGGACCATCCAGATTACAACTCCTCAGATCCATAAGGGACACACTCAGGGGGCAGACTCAGTGAGCACCAAAGCCCCACTGAAGCAAGTCTTGCCCCATAAGGGTGTCTCCTGCACAGAAGTTCACCCATCATAGACACAACTGATCCTCACAGTCAATTGGCCTGGAGGTAAATTCCTCCCAGTGATACCAACAGCAATCAAGGCTTAACTACAACAAGACTGTGCACACAGCCCACAAAGGGGTGCACCAAGAGTGTCCACCTCAGGTAATTGGGGAGGCTGAGCCACTGGGCCCTATAGGACACCTAGCACACAAAGCCACTCTATCAACACAGGGAAGCAGCCAAAATGCAGAGACAAAGAAACAGGTCACAAATTACAGAAATGGAGGAAAGCAAACTACTGGATATAGAGTTCAAAACCACGGTTATAAGGTTACTCAAGAACCTTCTAGAAACCTCTTAGAAATTTAGTGAGACCCTCAAGGATATGAAAAAGGACCACTCAGAAATTAAACATACACTGACTGAAATAAAGAATAATATACAGAGATCCAACAGCAGGCTAGAGCAGTGGTCAGAAAACTCATTAGTCAACAGAGCCAAAATCAACAGTACAACGATTGAAATTTCTTTTGAGAGCCAAATTTTTTAAACTTAAACTTCTTCTAACGCCACTTCTTCAAAATAGACTCACCCAGGCCGTAGTATTTTGTGGAAGAGCCACACTCAAGGGGCCAAAGAGCCACATGTGGCTCACGAGCCACAGTTTGTTGACCACAGGGTTGGAGGATCACAAGAATCAACTCAAATATTTGAAATACAAAGAAGTAAAAAACACTCAACAGGAAAAGCAAAAAGAAAAAAGAATCCAAACATATGAAGATAGTGTAAGGAGCCTCTGGGACAACTTCAAGCGTACCAACATCTGAATTATGGGGGTGCCAGAAGAAGAGAGAGAGAGCAAGATATTGAAAACCTATTTGAAGAAATAATGACAGAAAACTTCCCCCACCTGGTGAAAGAAATAGACTTACAAGTCCAGGAAGCACACAGAACCCCAAACAAAAGGAATCCAAAAAGGTCCACACCAAGACACATCATAATTAAAATGCCAAGAGCAAAAGACAAAGAGAGAATATTAAAAGCAGCAAGAGAGAAACAGTTAGTTACCTACAAGGGAGTACCCATATGATTGTCAGTGGATTTCTCAACAGAAACTATTCAGGCCAGAAGGGAGTGGCAAGAAATATTCAAAGTGCTGAATAGCAAGAACCTACACCCAAGATTACTCTACCCGGCAAAGCTATCATTCAGAATTGAAGAGCAGATAAAGAGCTTCACAGATAAGAAAAAGTTAAAGGAGTTCATCACCACCAAACCAGGATTATATGAAATGCTGAAGGGTATTCTTTAAGAAGAGGAAGAAGAACAAAAAGGTAAAGATAAAAATTATGAACAATGAATGCATGTCTATCTACAAGTGAATCTAAAAATCAAGTGAATTAAAAATCTGATGAACAGAATAAACTGGTGAATATAATAGAATCAGGAGCATAGAAAGGGAGTGGACTGACAATTTTCAGGGGAAAGCGGTATGGGGGGTGCAGGAAGAGACTGGACAAAAATGGTACACCTATGGATGAGCACAGTGCGGGGGGGGGGGGGGAGGGAGGGTAAGGGCAGAGGGTAGGGTGGGAACCGGGTGGAGAGGAGCTATGGGGCGGAGGAAGAGGAACAACTGTAATAATATGAACAATAAAGATTTATTTTAAAAATTAAAACTAAAATTTAAAAAAGATTCAAATTGCTTTCAGGAAAGTAAGGACAAGAAAAAGTCCTTTATTTTCCTTTGCTGTGGCCATTCACAATTTATGAGAAGCACTGGTCATTAAACCCCAAAATTGTTAGCCTCTCTGATTCAAACAGTCCCTCACTCAAACTGTAAGACAAGATAAGCTGCTCTCAAGGCTGCATTTTTTTTAAAAAAAAATACATTTTTATTTATTTCAGTAAAGAGGGGAGAGGAAGCGATAGAAACATCAATGATAAGAGAGAATCATTTATCTGTTACTTCCTGCAGGCCCCTTAATGGAGATTGAGTTGGAAACTGAGGCATGTTCCCTGACTGGGAATGGAACTGTGACCTCCTGGTTCATAAGTCCACACTCAACCACTGACCCACACAAGCCAGCATCAAGGCTACATTCTTGCATCCACCTCCTCTTTGCTGTTTTCACAACTCAGGAATAATTCTCACCAAAGAGAAAGTTCCCTTCCCCCTCACCTTCAAACAAACCTGTTTTGAACTCTTCACCACTTGTGCTCTAAGCCTGTTTTACAGGCTTGGGAAAATACTGATAAGACATTTCCCTAGGACATCTGCTGGACTGTCTGTTGGAAAGGAAGCAAATTGTAACTTTTCAAGGCAGTGCTTGGTATCTGCTCAACTTCAGCCCCAAATCCTCCTCTCTTCCTTGTCACCTAGCAACAGAAGCCATCCTATCTAATAAAGAGATAATATGCAAATTGACCATCACTCCAACACACAAGATGGCTGCCACAAGCTGGCCAGCAGGGGAGGGCAGTTGTGGATGATAAGGCCAGCAGGGGAGGGTAGTTGGGAGGGACCAGGCCAGCAAGGGAGGGCAGTTAGGGGCAATCAGGCTGGCAGGGGAGAAGTTAGGCGTCAATCAGGCTGGCAGGCAGGCGAGCAGTTGGGAGCCAGCAGTCCTGCATTGTGAGAGGGATGTCCGTCTGCCCGTTTATGCCCAATCCTGGTGGGCTGGCAACACTGGTGGGACCCCTTGAGGGGTCCCAGATTGGAGAGTGTGCAGGCTGGGCTAAGGGACACACACCCCCCATGCACAAATTTTGTGCACCAGGCCTCTAGTTACTCTATAAAAGTGGAAGCAGCTTTTTGTTCCCTGCCTTGTATTGACTGGAAGTACTTGGCCTTTTCTCTTCTATAAAGTAAACTTCTCTACATCTCTTCTTTTAGTTGTAAATACTTTCATAGCCCACCTCATTGTCCAAACCCTAACAGTAAACATATACTAGTGCTATATAGGCACTGACTTTCTAAGGCCATGTTTTGTCATGAGTAAAGCTAACCAGATGCTTTTACCACATAAGCAAAAAGTGCTAAAGCTTTCCCTTTCTCTTACCTACACCAGTCCTTTACAGCATTCTAGGTCCCCTGCTCTTTTCAAAGGAATATTTAGATCAATAGCCTTCTTTCCTCCCCCACACAAGTTCTCAGGCTGGAGCAGCAGAGAGCTATGCATATTCAAGTTTGCCTATTTCTAGTGGGGCCTTTTCTAGGGGGTGGAAGACCAGAGAATCGGTAGTAAGTATGTTTACACACCTACCAGACTAGAGCCTACCATGTGCCTAATACTCTTTTAAGCTATTCACTTGCATATTCAACTCATTTTACAAAGTTGAGATAGAGTAAAATTATTCTAAAGGAAAAATGAAGATAGAATGTAGAACAGTAATCCCAAAATAAAATATCGAGAAAATAAAATACATTTTTTAAAAAAGGTAAAATAGAAGTAGTAATAATACTGTTTAAAAATAAAAATATAATAGTTGAAAAGGTAAAATCAAGTGAGGAAAAAAGAAAAAAATAGTTTCTTAAGTAAAAGATGAAAAAATACATGTGCAGTAGTGAAGGTCATTCACTTCCTCTATTGTTCCATTTGGCACGCCTGTTTCCTGTCAGGTAATCAGTACGGTATTGAAGTTCCCTGTGTTCCACTGCTCCTCTGTGTTGTAAGTCACAGTCCTGATTTTCCAGCAGGCTGCATTTCTTTGTTTCTTAGACTCCTTTATTTGTGTTTACATAAGAGTCAATTTGTGATTCAACCCCTGGGTGGCAGTGTTTCCGGACTGACCTCCAGAGCTCTAAGTCCTCTCTAGCCAGTATTAAATTTTGTTTTCCCTTTGGCACTTAATTCTAGTTTGGGAGAATGGACTGTCCCAGAGTTGGTTCACTGATCGTTACTCCCCACTCTGATCCCCAGGTTCCACAAAAACAACTTTCCCCTGCAATCCCTGAGAGTGTCCCCAATTGGGTGATCCCATGTACTGGGCTTAATAATCAGAAGCAAGGATTTAAAGAGAAAAAAAGAGCTGGAGTAAGTGCACAAACTCGTGACTTTTACCCTCAGGCACTGTGCACAACTCTGTGACCATCTTTTTTTCCCTGGCACCAAGCAGCCGGCACACTGTGAAAATTTTAGGCTGCCTTTTTGCGCCCAGTCAAGCTATGGGTTGATTTTTAGAGTTGCCTTTTGCTAGAAGCCCTGTGGATCCCCTCCCACATTTGTGGATCGTGCTAGCGCCAATGGTGGTGAATTTTGTGGGGTGCCCACTTCCCCAGAACCTCTAGCTCCCCTTGTGCACATTACTCTCTCCAGCCTGGATCTCAGACCTCACCTGTTCCTAGGTGAAATCTGACCTTTCTGTGAGAAGGTGCAGAGCTCATCCCAAGACCATGCATTCACTCTGCTTGAGATCTGGTGTTCCTGGGTTCACAGCTGTTTTCTGGGTGCTGTGTCTGTAGAGTCCCGGGATATATGGAATGCCTACTTTAAATCACTGAGTAAAATCCTGGGCTCTGGTAGAGGAAAGGTGACTCCTACAAATAGAACCATGAGGGGGAGATTTGGGTGGCATGGTTCTGAGGAGAGATCTGGAGAGTTGGCTACTGAGATCCCTGAGTCCACATTCCACACCGCTCTCAGGCACCGGCTCCACTGTTGCAGAATTTTAAAAACACAGTTTCTTCCCTCCAGGAGCCTGTTAGTATCATTGTAATTTCTATTATGTACTAACATTATTCCATGCTTACCAGGTGCCAGAGCACACTAGGAGCTTATAATTATTCTTGTTTATTCTTTTGCATTGGTGTATAAGATGTGCCAGCCTATTTAAGTCCATGATGAGAATTAGTTTTTAAAATGTGGGTGAGGCATTGGCCAGGAAGTTCAGTTGCTTAACTTGTGCCTGATATACCAAGGATGTGGTTTTGATCCTGGTCAGGGCACATAACAGTATCACCCTGTGAATGCATAAGTAAGTGGAACCACAAACCAGTGTTTCTCTCTCTGTGTCTGTGTCTCTGTTTAATCAAATTTTAATGACCTTTTTAAAAAAATAAGTAAACATAAATATGTGGGTGGGTGTAATCATGCAGACCACAAAGAAGTTGTCCAGGTAACGGGGCATAAGTGTGATGTTTGGCAGAAGGAACAGATAATGAGATTACACATTTGGCAGCAGGAACAACAGTGCAAGGACTGAGATGTACAAGTGAACTTTGCTGGGTTTATGAGCAGTACCATTTTGATGGTGCAAAATGTGTGCAATAGGGATGGTTGGGAATGAGGTGAGTGACTAGCTACGGCAGGCTTATGAAAGTCTTCAGTACCACAGTCACTACACAGGACTAGATTGTATCCTCTAGGCCTTTGGGAAATTTAACAGGTAGAATGCATTCAGCCTCAGATAATAGGTGGCCTAATTAACAGAGGCCAAAACAATAGGAACCAGGATTTTTTTGGGGGTTCAGTGACGTCATCAGGATCCCAGTTGTTGACCTTCATTCAGCTGTGAGGTTGTCAGTGTTTATGTCTGCTTTCCTGGTCAGCTAATTAGCAATGGCTCCAAGCATCCTATTTTCACATGTCCATGTGTAAAGGCCAGAAGGATTACTTTTTGTTAAAGATGTCACACCTAGCTGGTTTGGCTCAGTGGATAGGTCATCAGTCTGTGGACCAAAGGGTCCTGGGTTTGATTGTGGTCAAGGGCATTTATCTCAGTTGCAGAATCCTCTGGGGCTCTGCCTCTGGTCAGGGCTTGTGCAGGAGGCAACCAATTGATATGATTCTCTCACATATATATTTCTCTCTGTCTTTCCCTCTCTCTCCCACTCTCACAAAAATCAGTAGAAAAATATTCTCAGGAGAGGATTAAAAAAAAGTAGAGTTGGCACACATTATATTACTTCCAGGTGTACAACCTTAGTGGTTTGACATTTACATACCTTAGATTTGTTCACATGTATTCACAATAATATGTCTATTAACCATCTGTCACTGTGCAAAGCTATTCAAATAGTAGAGGCCTGGTGCATGAAATATGTGAACTTGGGGGGGAAGTCCCTCAGCCCGGCCTGCACCCTCTTGCAGTTTGGGAGCCCTTGGGGGATATCCAACAGATGGACATCCTTAGTACTACCACAGAGGCAGGAGAGGCTCCTGCCAGCGCCGCTGTCCTCACCGGCCCTGAGTCCAGCTCAGAGCTTCTGTCTGAGTCGCACTCCTCCTGGGGTAGCACACTGACCAACAGGGGACAGCTCCTGCATTGAGCATCTGCCCCCGGTTGTCAGTGTGTGTCATAGCGACCTATCGTTATACTGCTCGGTCAATTTACATATTAGCCTTTTATTATACTAGAGGCCTGGTGCATGAAAATCCATGCACTGGAGAAGGGGCCCTCAGCCCAGTCTGGGAGCCCTAAGGGGTGGGAAGCAACCAGGAAATCATGGGAAGGCAACACCCCATCACACTTCTGCTAGTGCCACTACTGGCAGAGCAAGCCTAGGCTGGCCCTGGTTACCTTAACTGAGACAGCCCTGAGTGGCTGGGAGTATGAGGGGGCTAGGGGAATCTGGAGTCCCTGGTCCCCTGCCACCCTGGTGGGGCTGAGGGGCTATTTGGGTATTTATAACATCGCTAGTGGCAGTGCATGGATTCATTGCACATTGAAAGGAAATTAATTAGAAGAAATATTTTAATATTGCTCTTTGCCCTTTCTCTATAAGAGAAGTGTCAGAGATGAAAGAAAATTAGTAACATGTATATAAAAATAATATATAAATTAGTAAACAATAACAGCATGATACAACAGCAATAACATGATCTAAAAACAACCAAAACATGATATAAAAGCAACTGATAGAAACAATGACTGATAAACTTACTCTAACACTGAGGCCAGTGTCATATGGGGACAAATCAATTCGTGGAATCAGAACAACCACTCCTCTGCAGATTCTTTTAATACTTGAGCTTCGATTATGTTAGATCGCCATCTTTTTATAATAAATCTAGTACCATTGTTGTACCACATCACCGGGCACTGTCATGCGCCAGGATCTGGTCTCGGAAGTAGCACTGTGTCCAGCCTTCCAGAGACCCTAGATGGGTGCCCACAGAACCAAAAATAAGTTTCTTACCAGTATGAACCAGATCCAGGCAGCTCCAATCAGAGTCAATCAGGAAATTTAGCAAGTGGGGTCTCCAACCTCTACCAGTCCAGGGGCTGAGGAACGTCTCTGGAGCCTCCAAATGTTGTGGAGCAAACGCGAATGAACAACCTCTGGAGTCCAGACCAAATTAAAATTTAGGGAGCCTTTATTAGCTGGCCGGTGGCTGCTCTGCCTTTCTCCACGCAGGGAATCCAGAGAGCAGCCCGACCCTTTGAGCAGGACCGCTTTTAAGCACATTTACCACATCTTGTTTTTGCAGAGCGGGCAATTTAAGACAACAGTTTTTCTTAAGTAATGTCAGGGTCATATTATTGATGACCCTGTTATTTATAGGGTCATCCTGTTCTTCAGAAAGCTGACAGTGTTCTATCTTGCAAGGCTATTTTGTGAGGTGCAGCTGGGATTCAAGGCTAAGTCGACTAAGAGGAAGCATGTTCAAAAATTTCTACTCTGTATCACCATTACAAAGACCCCATTTACTATTAAGATCTCTCAGTAGCATGATGATTGCACCTAATTTCAATTCTAATTTATGACACAACATTCCCAAAGGAGTAATACTTTGAAGAAATTTGATGGGAAAATTTTCCTTTTCAGCATCATCTGTTGAATCTAGTATTATTGTTGATTACACTGTTGTCTCTGAGTCTTAATGCAATATTCATTCCCCAGCCTTTTTCACCATGTGGGAAAAGAATAGACTACATCATTGCATCTAATGTAGGAAACAGGATACTGATTTGTTTCATTTTAGTGGCATTCGGAGTATTGGGATCTGGTTTACAATGAATGAGCAAGTCCCTTTCCAAATGAGGTCCTCCATCTAACTTTCTGAATATGACAGCAACTTTGGTTACACAGAGATCATTTTATTTACTAAGGTCATATTTTACCACCATTGTTTCTTCCGTGCGACACCGCCGCTTTCTTTTACCTTGAGAATGTCAACAAACAAAAACCAAATTCATGATCGACAATGACAGATCCAAAAACACACGTGCAATTGGCGGCGCCAGCAAGAACTTTATATGCATCATGCGTGTGTGAGTCAATGTAGCCTTTTATAGATAGAGAATAAACTTGCTTAATTAGACCTGCTTTCTGATGTATCTAAACTTTTTCCAGCCCAGTGAAGCACCCCAGTTTCTCTCAGGTAATTGTCAGCAACACAGCAGTAAATATCAACATGAAGCAGATTACTTTATAGATCATGTAGGGAGAACAAAGGGTAAAATACTTAACTGCAGCAGTGTTTGACTGTATTCTGCACAGTGAGAAAACCTGAAATCATTTTCAAGGTCCACCATTTCTTATTTCTTTTCAGTCGAGTCAAGTTTCTAAGCATTCTAAATCTCCATTTTCCAGCTAATGAAAAGAAAATAGGATTCCACTGAGTCTCCTAACTACCTACTCCAGGACTTCTGTGAGGATCAAATGAGATGAGGCACAGAAGAATGCTTCACAGACATTTGGTTACAGTGTAAAGTATTTCCACCTGAAGTTAGTCATTGCTAGAGATAGGAAGCCAGGTGTTTCTACTTGATGTCATTACCCGGACAGTTGGACACTTAGCATATTAGCCTTTTATATAGATAGACTAGAGGCCCAGTGCATGAGTTTTTGCATGGGTGAGGTCCCTCAGGGTAGCCTGTGGATATTGGGCCCCAGCTCGCACCTGCAGCCTTGCGGTCCCGCCTGGCACCCCACCTTGGCCTGGTGCCGCCCCCTCATTGCTCCACCATCCCACCTGTGGGGCGATCAATTGGGGCCGGGCCCCTGCCGGGCTCCCTCAGTGCCTGGGAGCTGGGCGGTGACCCTGCCCCCCACTGCTGCTGCTGGTTGCCGTCTGTGGGGCAATTGGCAGGGCAATTGGGCCCCTGCTCGAACCTGCCTTGGCCTGGCACTATCCACTCACCTGGTCCGTCATTCTGCCGCCGTCCCACTCCCATTGGGGCCCACTGGGGCCGGTAGCACCTTCTCTGCCATCCATTGCCAGCACCGCATCCTCAATGCCCACCATGTTTTGTGCCGCCCTCTGGTGTTCAGCGCACATAATAGCAAGCGGTCGAACTCCTGAGGGGACATTTTGCATATTAGCCTGTTATTATATAGGATTGGGCCTGAGGATCTAACATGAATCTGGGCAGGGGGAGGACACAAGCATTTGGCGAACAGTAAGGTCGTTCAAAGTTCTTGGCCATGTGGGCTTAGACACAGGGCTGCCTACTTCATGAGGCCAGCAAGGAGAAGCTCTCACTTTAGGGAGAGCTCAGTTGTCTTCTTTTTTTTAAATATTTGACTTATTCATTTTTTATTTTGAATCCCGTATGGCTTTATGAACCAATGTCTCAATAAATTAAATGAGAGAGAGAGGAAGATAGATATGAAAACATTAGAGGTCCAGTGCATGAAATTGAGGGTCTTGAGGGAGGGATCCCCTCAGCCTGGCCTATGCCCTCTTGCAGTCTGGACCCCTCAGGAGATGTCCAACTGCCGGCTTAGGCCCACTCCCCAAGCTGGCAGTTAGACATCCCTCTCGCAGTCTGGGGCCCCTCACTCCTTACCGCCAACCTGCTTGCTGCTCCTTACCGCTGCTGTGGAGGTGGGATAGGCTCCTGCCACCACCGCTGATGCGCTTCTCAGAAGGGAGCCCAGCTTCTGGCTGAGCAGTATTCACCCTGTGGGAGCTCACTGACCACCAGGGGGCAGCTCCTGCATTGAGCATCTGCTCCCTGGTGGTCAGTGTGTGTCATAGCGATGAGTCTTTTTGCCTTCTGAGTTGGGTCAATTTGCATATTAGGCTTTTATTATATAGCACTAGAGGCCCAGTGCACGAAATTCGTGCATGGGGGGGGGGGGATGTCCCTCAGCCCATCCTACACCCTCTCCAATCTGGGACCCTGCAAGGGATGTCTGACTGCCCGTTTAGGCCTGACCAGGATCTGGCCTAAACTGGCAGTCGGACATCTCTCTCACAATCCAGGACTGCTGGCTCCCAACTTCTTGCCTGCCTGCCTTCCTGATTGCCCCTAACCGCTTCTGCCTGTCAGCCTGATCACCCCCTAACCACTCCCCTGCCAGCCTGATTGATGTCTAACTGCTCCCCTGCCAGCCTGCTTGCCCCCAACTTCCCTCCTCTGCCAGCCTGGTCACCCCTAACTGCCCTCCCTTGCAAGCCTGGTCCCTTCCAACTTCCCTCACCTGCT
Organism: Corynorhinus townsendii; assembly: GCA_026230045.1. Classification (NCBI taxonomy): domain Eukaryota; kingdom Metazoa; phylum Chordata; class Mammalia; order Chiroptera; family Vespertilionidae; genus Corynorhinus; species Corynorhinus townsendii. The sequence continues at coordinate 54,930 of JAPDVU010000069.1, read as the reverse complement.
GGCCTGATCTCCCACAATTGCCCTCCCCTGCAGGCCTGATCCCTCCCAACTGCCCTCCCCTGCTGGCCATCTTGTGCTGGCCATCTTATGTCCACATGGGGGCAGAATCTTTACCACATGGGAGCAGCCATCTTGTGTGTTGGAATGATGGTCAGTCTGCATATTACTCTTTTATTAGATAGGATAGAGGCCTGGTGCACAGGTGGGGGCCAGCTGGTTTGCCCTGAAGGGTGTCCTGGATCAGGGTGGGGGTTCCCTTGGGGCATGGGGCGGCCTGTGCGAGGGGCCTGTGGTGGTTTGCAGGCCAGCCACACACACCCCGGAAAACCAAGTGGAGGCCCTGGTATCTGGGATTTATTTATCTTCTATAATTGAAACTTTGTAGCCTGGAACGGAGCCAAGCCTTCTGCTCCCTCCAGGGCAGCAGCCATTTTCGTTGGGATTTATGTATCTTCTATAATTGAAAGTCTGTAGCCTTAAGCAGAGGCCTGGGCCTGGCCAGGGTGTGCGGAAAGCTTGGCTTCCTCCATCGCCAGGGAAACCCTAGCCTCCCTGCTCTCTGTGGCCACAGCCATCTTGGTTGGGATTAATTTGCATACTTGCTCCTGATTGGCTTGTGAGCGTGGCTTGTGGTCATGGCTTGTGGGTTTAGTGAGTGATGGTTAATTTTCATATTACTCTTTTATTAGATAGGATTATTCGATAGAATGAGATGATCCGTGAGTACTCACCTCATTTAGGTTTTAGATCCTGGGCAGCAAAAATGTGTTTGTTATGTCCTCCCTGGAGGGATGGATGGATGGAGGGAGGGAGGCAGGGAGGCTGGGAGGACAGGTGGCCCAGGGACGTCTTAGACCTGCCCCAGGAGACTCTGGGAATTTTCACTTGTGAGTCACCCAGCTGGTCCCTGTTCCCGCCAACACCAAAAAAGATTTTCCTAGCCCCCCCCTTTCACCGCCCCCTTCTCCTGCCATGGTTGGTGGCGCTGTGCTGGCCCCTAGGGGAGGACCCCAGGGTTGCAATAGGCCCTCTGGGCAGGCGATAGAACGCCCTTGCCACGGGGATCCAAATTCATCCCTCTGATGTTCAGGCCTGTTGTCCTGAGCCACCTGGCGGCTGCTTTTATTGTCTGGATAGTGCTGGTGGTGCTGGTGTGTGGGTGCCTGGCTCATTCTCTGGAGATTGGACCTGCAGAACCAGGGAGGCTGAAGCACAGGTTGTCCTCGCTTTGTTTCCCTTCTTGGGGGACTGCTAGTGGTGGTTCCCATCCCCTCTTGCAGATCAATGTGGTGATGGGCTCTCTCTGGGGCTGGGCCCCCACCAGACAAGAGACAGACATTTCTGGCCAATGGGACCCCTCTTCTTGCTCTGCCCCCGGCCCCTCTCCTCTCTGTGGGATGGTGGTGTGTGAAGGGGAAGGGGTGTGGAACCCACCAGACCTGGGTTTCACCCCCATGGTCTAATGCAGCAGGCACTTTCCCCTGCTTCCAGGCTGTGTCTCCTGAGTGTCCTAGCAGTAGGGGTCGTCCTGCCTTCCTGTCCAATTGCAGCGCTGCTTGGCCTTGGCCCTTGGTGGTGCCCCTGGAGTGCTCAGGGACGTCCCTCAGGTGCCCGAAGCCAAGCTGGTGGTGTGGTTTCCCGTTCCCCGCGAGCCCCTGGAGTCCTGGCTGCCAGTGCACAGGAGGAACCTGGGGGAGTCCAGCAGGACAGGGGAGGCAGGCTCATCCCCCTCATATGAGGGGGCCAGGCCCCTGGGCGATCACGATGGTGCCGAGTCAGCGATGCAGCTGGCTGACCCTGAGTTTTCTGGGTTTCTCCTTTCCCCGCCTCGATGTAGTGTTTTCTGTCCTGCGTCTCGCTGGGGTTCCAGACACAACACTGGGGCTCTCTTTAGTTCACTGTGGACGAGGCTCCCGTGAGGCCAGAGGACAAGCCTAGGCAGCACGGGCCGCTCCCTCCTGATGGCCATATCGGGACACTGGGGTGTCTGGGTGCTGCCTCTGTCCCGGTGGCCCTTCCCCGCCCTCTGGGCCCCTAGGAACTCTCGTGCCTTTGCGGGCCCAGGGGGTGTTCCGGTGAGTGGGGACGACGTGCCCTTGGTGAGGGTCAGAAAGTTTTCTCAGCCATCCTAGAGGGTGCCCTGGGGGTACCGGACCCCCTGCCGCCGCCCCACTAGAAGCGCATTGGGTAGCCGCCTCTGAGTTTGGGCACTGGGGCCCAGGCACACGGGCTCTGAGGGGCCCAGCGAGAACGCAGCTTTGTCTCGCTGACCTGGTCTCCAGCCTCACCCTTCCCAGTCTGGGGGAGGGTCCCGCTGAGCTGAGTCCATCACGGGGACCACTGTGCGTGTGGGTGCAGTCGGGGCTTCTCCCATAGCGTGCCCAAGGGGGTGGGGGGACATGGAGGTCTTTCCGGCCTGGGTGCCAGCTCTCAGCCCTCCAGCAGCTCTCCTTCCCAGTTCGCAGCCAGCAGGCGTGCTGCGAAGGCACAGTTGGCCCTCTTGTCCTGGGGGGTCATTCTGCTCCAGGGCAGAGGGATGGAGGGAGGTAGGGAGGGAGGGGGGATGGAGCCGCTTCCCTGCGGGTGAGGGTCGCGCAGCAGAAGGAGGCCTAAGGGTGCTCTTGGAAGGATGGGCTGGCCTCCTGGGCATCAAGGAGCCGGGCTGCGTGTCTGTGGCGGTGGGATCCCCAAGTTGTTTACCCGGTGGCCCATCCAGGTCTGGAGCCTTACCTCCACATCCACCCTCCTTTGTCGCGGGGGGCCCTTCCTTCGTGGGTCCACACTGATAGATGAGACAGAGGGCCGGAGACCAGGACACAGGCTTTATTACAGGAGAAGACCCCTGCCGGGCTATCTTTCAGATGGAAAAAAGCACACGTGCTGGCGTGAAGGCACCTTTTGAGGGGAGGAAAGGGAAGGGATGGGGCTTAGGGTCCTCGGCACAGGTTGATTGGTGGTTTCATATAAGGCACATAATTAGGGACTTAGAAATCGGGGGTTAGGGTATTTGGCAGGTGCTGATTGGTGCTTCAATGTACAGTCCATATAAGGTGCCTGGTTAGGTGTTCAGGAATCGAGTTTAAGTCATTCTCTGTCCATCAGTTGGGGGAAGGGAGGATCTATCACACACCCACTCACTTGCCAGGGCCAACCTTTCCAGGGGTCACCTCCCATGCGCCCCAGAACCTGCCTCTTGCCGGGAGGGGGTCGCCCCTCGGCCTTCTACCTCCGGACGGGGCGTGGTGTTGGGGGAGAGGGGTTGTAGGCATGCACCCCGGGGAGAAAAAAAGGATTTAGGTCCTCTGGCCACAGTCCGGCGGGTGGGGGATGTGCGCATCGCGAGGTGGTTGAAGGTGGTTTTCCAAGGAAGCCGGTTGGCTTTTCCTGGGTTCCGAGGACCGTCCCTGGGCTGGAGGGCCGTCCCTGGGCTGGAGGGCCTTTGGCGGTGAGACCCCGCGTGTGCCCCATGCGAGGACCACTCGCTTCCTGGTCTTAGTTTTTCCTTCCCCAGTGGCCCCAGGGCGCTAGCGCCCACTCCGCTGCCTTCTCTCCCCCCTCGCCCACTGCCTGGGGGTGGTCGCCTCATCTCCTCCCTGTCCCTCATTCCCCTGGCCTCTGGCCTCTGGCCTCTGCGGGAAGAGGGCTGCCAGGCTGGGGTTGGTGTCCTCCGGCTTCTTCTAAGGGTTTTCATCTGACTAAATCAGGCTCACCAGAATAATCCTCCTTTTAATTCAAAATTAACTGAATTAATTACATTGCAAAATTCCTTTACAGTTGCATATTCTAACGGCTAGGTAAATCACAGATCCGGCCCATACCCAAGGGAAAAGAATTATAAAGGCTGAGACACCAAAAGGCAGACATTATGAGGTCATCCTGTTCTGAAATCTGTCTGCTACCGTTATGTGAAGTTCCTGAGTCTTCCCAGGAAAGAATGTTGAAGCTTACTGGATGCTTATTTTGCATCTATTAATTGTTTTCTAACTTGTTAGTGTGGGCCCTGGCCAGGCAGCTCAGTTGGTTAGAGTGTCATCCTTACACACTAAGGTTGTGGGTTTGATCCTTGGTCAGGGCACATGTAAGAATCAACCAATGGAAGTAAGTGGAACAGTAATCAATGTTTCATTCCTTTCTCTCCCATCCTCTCTCTCTAAAATCAATCCTTAAAAACCTGTTCATATGAATTACATTATCTGCTCTTGTTAAACCAACCTTGCGTTTCTCAGATAAACTGAACTAGTTTATGATATTTTTGTTGTTGGTTTGTTTCATTCATTGCTACTTTTTCCTCTCTGTTCATGGAACATGATAATGCAAGGAATTTTAAATACTTTAACTCCATTTATACTTCTCCAGACTTATGTGTAGTGTTGCATTATATTTGAATTCTTTCTTTACTTTTTAATACATTTTTATTGATTACAGGGAGGAAGGAAGAGGGAGAGAGGTTGGAAACATCAATGATGAGAGAGAATCATTGATTGGCTGCCTCCTGCACGCCCCCTACTGGGGATTGAGCCCTGAACCCCTAGCATGTGCCCTTGCCTGGACTTGAGCCCAGGACCCTTTAGCCCTTAGGCTGATGGCTCTATCCACTGAGCAAAACCAGCTAGGGCTTATTTTTTATTGTACTTATTTAGATATACTTTAGTCCTCGTCTAATGTTATGTGGCACCCATGTCCAGGAAGGCCTCCTGGATTTGAGCCCCAACCCAGCATTCTGCCCTGTCCTACCTTGATCCACTGGTAGAAGACAGACAAGTGGGCATTTGCCTCCTATTCCTAAGGGGAGGGAAAGAGCTGAAGCCATGCACTTAGGAACAAACCGAGCCTCCCTCCCCCGCCCCCTTCCCCCCCAGTGACCTTAGCACTGCCCCTTCCCACCTGAGGTGCATGAGAGGGCCCTTCCCTGGGCACAGGGAACCACTCACCCAGGATACACTTACTGATTTTAGAGAGAGGGGAAGACAGAGAGGTAGATGACGATAGATAGGTGGGTAGATACCTGTGGTATATAGAAAAATGCTCCAACCAAGCTCAGTTATAGCCAGGGCTAATTTTGTCTTGTATTTTTTAAAAACACTAGATGTGTGAGCTGGCAGGTGGCCAACATTACAGGAGCTGGTGCTGCTGGGCCCCTGCTGCTCCTGGCAGCACTGCACCCCTGGCTGCCACTGCAGCCCCGCAGCCCTCGCGCCTCTGCCCTGCACCCTGCAGAACCATGGGCCCCATTTCCTCAGGAGAATCTAGTCACTGTGATGTGGTCCTGGTGTGTAGTCAGCCCGCAATAGCCATGAACTTGGGAATGCGATGGGAAGCGCCTGGCAGAGACATTCAGTACCGCAGCTGCACTAATGTGTGTGTGTGGGGGGGGGGGAGGAGGGGCGCGCATGAAGTTCAAAGTCAGCTCCTGGCTGCCAGGTGCCCGTGGAGGACCAGGGACCTGCCCTGCAGCAGCTCCACATCTCGAACCCAGTTTGAATCAGGACAGTGAGGCGTCCAGTGCCCTGCGGACCCTCCAGCAGGCTTCTTGAGGACCGAGTCATCAGCGGGAGCTGTGGAGTCTCTACCCCATCATGAGTCCCAGGCCAGGGGTGGAAGGTGCCAACCATGTGGGTGTCCCAGGGCCATCCCCACCCAGCTGTACCCTGCAGGGCAGGGGGAGGCCTCTTCTTCGCTGCTTTAGTCCTGAGCTTGGTGTGCAGGTGAACAGGCCCTCTCACCAGAGAGCTCTGAAGGCACCTCCTGTGGGAGAGCCAAGACCTGCTCGCCTCGCAGGCAGAGACCGCAGCGCAGGGCAGGGACAGGGACAGGGAGGGTCCTCAGAGTCACGAGAAGTGGGAAGGCATTGCCACGGGATTCTCAGGAGGTGTGCAGGGCATGGAAGGCTGTTTCCTGGATAGTTTCGGGAAGGGGATGCTCTCACAGAACCATGCTCCCCTGGAAGATGTGCTGATCACCTGAGGGATCCCCACGGGAAGGTGCTTCCTGAGGAGGAGAGCCGCCTCCACCAGGACACTGTTTCCACAGGTGTCGCCCACACTTATGGGAGGGTTCCTGCAGAGATGTTGACCATCTATAAATGGGCGTGGAGACCACCAGCTTTGATTTGTGGCTGAAGACAGATGAGGGCTGTTCTGTGGACCTAGAAGCCGTGGGTCATAGAATCGGCACAGGACCCTGGAGGGCCCAAATGTTTGGTGGGGAAACTTCAGGCTGAGTGGGGTAGACCGGAGGGGGAAGTGGCAGGAGCTGGAGGACCCCAGCCCTGCTACTTGCCATTGCATGTGGGTCAGGGTGGGTGGTCTCCAGGGACATCGTCCACCAGCTGGCCAGCAAGCGGGGGGCTAAAGACCTACGGAGGGGAAAGAGTCGGCTGGGCATAAGGATGGTGGCCATCGGACCTAAAAGCTTCCAGGACAGCCTGTGGCTGAGAGAGAAGATGTGTGAAACAGGATGCTGTCCTCCCCTCAATGTCCACAGGGCCTCACGGACCTGTGGGGACTCAGGGAATGGGAGGGACCCTTGTCAGTGTGAGGCCAGATGAGGGTGACCCTAAGGGAGGGCCAAGTGTGGGAGTGAACCCGAGGAGAGCGGTGGGGCTTGATGACCCTCAGCAGCTCCAGGCCGGCTCTCCTGGGCCCACTGTGTGTTGCTTCATGTTCGCACAAAGTTTCCTTTTTAAAAATCAACCCTAATGCTGCAGCATAACAAAAGTTTTATTTATATATTGAAATATTTGAAAAATACCAAACAGTTCATAAAAGAAAAAATATTTCTAAAACCTGACACATCATTTCTAGTGAGAATTCATTACCTATCATTTCTGGCTACAAGTTGGCTTGTTCAGAAATCTTGAGTGACTGAGAATTGGGCTTTCAGCCTGGATTGCAGAATAACTTCCGTTCGCACAGTTGGGACAATTATATGGCTGAAAAACAACTCACAGAAATGCTGTATGGTCCTGTATTAGCTGGTGAGCAGTAGTCACTTATCCCAACGCTTGGGGTTTCTGGAAATAAGATCACTTTCTGTGGCTGTTTGAGTGAAGTGGGCAACTTAGACTTGGGAAAGAACACATTTAATTCTCAGTTATGGACCTTGGTTTTAAAGTTCATTTATTATTAATGGACTAATGCATGTTTTCTTTTGCCATTTCACATAAATCCTGGAAGTCACAGTTTACTACTCTTACTGAAAAAGCTAAATTTTTGTGAATATAAGTAAAATCAAATACTGTCAGGGTTTTAGTGCCAGAGGGAAGGATAGTTTAAATAGTTGACACTTTGAAAGAATTTACTTTCTTGCCTAACATTTACCTAATATGAGTGAGTTTCTATCAGAGCTGGGAATCTTTGGTAGAAGAATATGGGCTCAGTTTAGGTATAACTGTAGGGGAAAACATGTCATTAACTTTTGACAGTACTCTGAAAACTGCATTTGAGGAGAGTGATAGCATGACTGTTGTACACAGTGGAGGGTGTGACCCTATGTTTAAGGGATATTCCCCAAAACCACCAACTAAATCACTTTAGTAACCTTTTAAGCCAGTAGAATCAAGAGAGAATTACATTAAAACTGGTCCTATAGTAGGAACCAAAATGGTGGCAGAATAGAAAGACGTGTCCCAAGCCTTGTCCCGGAGCAGATAGAAAAAACAGCTGAGGGTCACACGAGGAGTGTTTGTTGGCAAGTTAAGGGACAGTTAAACTCCAGGAGAAGGTGGGGGACTGCTGGACGGGGTTCCCCTGACCAGGCAGCCCCCACTGCTGCTGGGTTCCCTCCCAGAACCAGCGGCTGGGACGTGGAGACCGTGTCATCTTGAAGGGGGAAGTGGATGTTATTGGAAACCTGAAAATCTACAACTGTGGCATCCACCAAACAGCCGCGAACCCCAGAGCACCTGTCCCCCATTGGCACAAACACATGGACTCAGAGGAGCTCTACACTCCACCACAGAAAGGTCATATTTCGCCTACAATAAGGAGAGAGAGAATGACATAACCAGACACCCGGAGAAGCAGAAACCATGGGGAGACAAAGAAACAGCTCACATATGAAGAAAAGCAGGCATCATCAGAAAAGGAAGTAAACAAAATGGACGCAAGCGAACTGCCAGAGAAAGAATTCAGAGTAATGGTCATAAGGTGGATGAAAAGAATGGAAGATAAATTTGACAATATAAGTAAGAACCAAGAGGAACTGAAGAAGAACCAAGAAGAAATGAAAAATGACATTGCTGCTGTACAGAACTCAATAGAAAGCATCAAGAGTAGACTAGAAGAAGCAGAGGACCACATCAGTGAGCTAGAAGACAAGGTGGGAAAAAATACCCAAGTAGAGCAGCAAATAGAAAAAAAATTAAAAAGCAGGAGGAGAGCTTAAGGGAACTTTGGGAAACCATGAAACAAAACAACATCCGCATAATAGGGGTACCAGAAGGAGAGGAAAAGGAGCAAGGAATAGAAAACTTATTTGAAGAAATGACAGAAAACTTCCCTGATATAGGGAGGAAAAACGCACACAAATCCAAGAAGCTCACAGAGTCCCAAGCAAAATGAATTCCAAAAGACCAACACCAAGGCACATTATAATTAAATTGGCAAACACCAACAACAAAGTAAGAATCTGAAAAGTGGCCAGAGACAGACAGAAAGTTACCTACAAAGGAACCCCCATCAGACTAGCAACTAATTTCTCAACAGAAACTCAACAGGCCAGAAGGGAATGGAATGAAATATACAAAGTCATGCAAAGGAAGGGTCTGAATCCAAGAATATTGTACCCAGCAAGGCTGTCAATCAAAATTGAAGGTGAAATCAAAAGCTTCACAGACAAAAAAGGACTAAGGGAATTTATTACCACCAAACCAGTGATGAAAGAAATGTTAAAGGGTCTGCTGTAAAAACAAGACATAGGAAGTGAAGAAGGAACACAGGGGTAAAGAATAAAAATGGCAACAAGTAAGTACCTATCAATAATAACTTTAAATGTAAATGGATTAAATTCCCCAATCAAAAGACACAGGGTAACAGATTGGATAAGAAAACACAACCCATATATCTGCTGTCTACAAGAAACCCACCTCAGGAAAAAAGACGCACACAGACTGAGGATGAAGGGATGAAAAAAGGTTTTTCAGGCGAATGGAAATGAAAAAAAAAAAACCTGGGGTAGCAATACTTATATCTGACAAATTAGATCTCAAACTGAAGGACAAAACAAGAGATAAGGAAGGCTACTTCATAATACTAAAGGCAGCAATCCAACAAGAAGAAATAACTCTGGTAAACATATATGCACCCAATATAGGAGCATCCAAGCACATAAAAAAAACTCCTGGAGGATGTCAAAGGAGAAATTGTCAACAATACAATCATAGTAGGAGACTTTAATACCCCACTATGACCATGGGACAAATCCTCTAAACAAAATCAGCAACGAAACATCAATCCTAAATGGCTCACTAGACCAGATGGAATTAATTGACATCTTCAGAACATTTCACCCCAAAGCCACAGAATATACATTCTTCTCAAGTGCACATGGGTCATTTTCAAAGATAGCCATATGTTGGGTCATAGTCAGCGTTTCTTCAAATTCAAGAAGATAGAAATCATATCAAACATCTTCTCAGATCACAGTGGCATAAAACTGGAAATCAGCTACAATAAAAATAATCAAACACATGGAGACTAGAGAGCATGCTATTAAATAATGACTGGGTTACCAGAGGGATCAAGGAAGAAATAGAAAACATCATGGCAACAAATGACAATGAAAACACAACAATCCAAAATCTATGGACACTGCGAAAGCAGTCTTGAGAGGGGAGTTCATAGCTCTGCAAGCCTACTGCAAAAAAACAAGAAACAATGGTAATAAATTTCCTAACCCTACAACTCAAAGAGTTAGAAAGAGAGCAACAAGAAAAGCCCAGCATAAGCAGAAGGAAGGAAATAATAAAGATCAGAGTGGAGATAAACGACATTGAGACCAAAGAAACAATACAAAAGATCAACAAAACCAAGAGCTGATTCTTTGAAAGGATAAAAAAGATTGATGAACCTCTAGCCAGGCTCACCAAGAAGTCAACAGAGAGGACCCAAATAAACAAAATCAGAAATGAAAGAGGAGAAATAACAACAGACCCCACAGAAATACAAAGGATTGTTAAAAAATACTATGAACAACTCTATTCCAACAAATTGGACATCCTGGAGGAAATGGACATATTCCTAGAAAATTAACAACCTTTCAAAACTCAATCAGGAAGAATCTAAACATCTCAATAGGCCAAAAACTATGGAAGAAATTGAAGGAGTCATTAAAAAGCTTCCAGCTAACAAAAGCCTGGGGCCAGACGGCTTCACAGGGGAGTTTTACCAAACATTCAAAGAAGAACTAAAACCTATCCTCCTCAGACTATTCCAAAAAATTCAAGAGGAAGGAACACTTCCAAGTTCATTCCATGAATCCAGCATCACCCTAATACCAAAACCAGATAAAGACAACACAATAAAAAAGAATTCCAGGCCAATATCCCTCATGAACATAGATGCCAAAATCCTCAACAAAATTCTGGGAAATTGGATCCAGCGGTACATCAGAAAGATCATACACCATGACCAAGTAGGATTTATCCCAGGAATTCAAGGATGGTACAATATCCACAAATCAATAAATGTGATACATCACATAAACAAATTGAGAAATAAAAACTACATTGTCTTATCAATTGATGCAGGAAAAGCATTTGACAAAATCGAACACTCTGTCTTGATAAAAACTCTCAGCAAGGTGGGAATAGAAGGATCATACCCCCACATAATAAAAGCCATATATGACAAATCTACAGCCAACATCATACTCAATGGGCAAAAACTAAAACCATTTCCCCTAAGAACAGGAACAAGACAGCGATTTCCGCTTTCCCCACTCCCGTTCGACATAGTACTGGAAGTATTAGCCATTGCAATTAGACAAGAAGAAGAAATAAAAGGCATCCAAATTGGAAAAGAAGAAGTAAAGCTGTCCTTACTCACAGATGACATGATACTGTACAAAGAAAACCCTAAATACTCCATCAAAAAATTATTAGACTTAATAAATTAATTTGACAATGTAGCAGGATACAAAATTAATGCCAAGAAATCTATGGCATTTCTATACACCAACAGTGACCTTACAAAAAGAGAGACTAGGGAAACAATCCCATTTACCATCGCACCAAAAAAATTAAGATACCTAGAAATAAACTTAACTAAGAAGGTAAAAGACCTCCATTCAGAAAACTACAGGACATTGAAAAAAGAGATAGAGGGAGACATAAGAGATGGAAGAACATATCGTGTTCATGGATTGGTAGAATCAACATCATTAAAATGTCCATACTAGCCAAAACAATCTATAGATTCAATGCACTCCCCATTAAAATACCAATGGTATATTTCACAGACCTAGAAAGAACTCTCCAAAAATTCATCTGGAATAAAAAAAAAAAGACTCTGAATAGCCACAGCAATCATGAGAAAGAAGAATGAAGTAGGTGGGATTTCAATACCAGATTTCAAGCTGTATTACAAAGCCGCTATTCACAAAACAGACTGGTACTGGCACAAGAACAGACATATAGACCATTGGAATAGAACAGAGAACCCAGATATCCACCCAAACTACTATGCTCAATTAATATTTGACAAAGGAGGCATGAACATACAATGGAGTCAAGACAGTCTCTTCAATAAATGGTGTTGGGAAAAATTGGACTGATACATGCAAAAAAATGAAACTAGACCACCAACTTACACCATACAAAAAATAAACTCAAAATGGATAAAGGACTTAAACATAAGATGGGAAACCATAAAAATACTAGAAGAATCTACAGGCAGCAAAATCTCAGACATATGCCAAAGCAATTTCTTCACTGATACCACTCCTAGGACAATGGAAGCTAAAGAGAAAATAAACAAATGGGACTACATCAAAATAAAAAGTTTTTGCACAGTAAAGGAAACTATCAACAAAACAACAAGAAAGCCCACTGTATGGGAGAACATATTTGCAAATGTTATCACTGATAAAGTTTTAATATCCAACATTTACAGGGAACTCATACAACTCAATAAAAGGAAGATAAATGACCCAATTAAAAAAAAATGGGCAACGGACCTATGTAGATACTTTTCAAAAGAACACAGAAGAAAGGCCAAGAGGCATATAAAGACATGCTCAAAGTCACTAATTATCCAAGATATGCAAATCAAAACAGCAATGCGGTACCATCTCACACCTGTCAGAATGGCTATCAACAACAAATCAACAAATGACAAGTGCTGGCTAGGATGCGGAGGAAGAGGAACCCTTGTGCCCTGCTGGTGGGAATGCAGACTGGTGCAGCCACTGTGGAGAACAGGATGGATTTTCCTCAAAAAACTAAAAATGGAACTGCCATTTGACCCAGTAATACCACTCCTAGCAATATAGCCTAAGAAACTAGAAACACCAACCAGAAAGGATATATGCACCCCTATGTTCATAGCAGCACAATTTACAATAGCTTAAGATTTGGAAACAGCCTAGGTGCCCGTCAGCAGATGACTGGATCAGAAAACTATGGTACAGCTACACAATGGAATACTATGCTACTATAAAAAAGAAAGAATTTTACCATTTGCAGCAGCCTGGATCGAACTGGAGAGCATTATGCTAAGTGGAATAAGCCAGTCAATGAAAGAAAAATACCACATGATCTCACTCATTTATGGACAATAAAGAACATTATAAACTGATGAACAAAAAGATAGATACAGAGGTAGTAAAGCATCAAACAGACTGTCAATTTACAGCGGGAGGTTGGGGAGGGGTGGGGAAGATAAGATATCAACCGAAGGATTTGTATGCATGCATATAACCATAACCAATGGGTGCAAGAAACTGGGGGGTGAGGGCATGTATGGAAGTAGGGTACAGGGGCAATGGGAAGATATGTACACATGTAATACCTTTATCAATAAAAAAATGAAAAAAGTAATAAAAATAAATAAATAAATAAATAAATAAATAAATAAATAAATAAATAAGATAGAAAATTACCCATGTGCACTTGAAAAGCATGTATATTCTGTGGCTTTGGGGTGAAATGTTCTGAAGATGTCAATTAATTCCATCTGGTCTAGTGAGTCATTTAGGATTGATGTTTCTTTGCTGATTTTTTGTTTAGAGGATTTGTCCCATGGTGATAGTGGGGTATTAAAGTCTCCTACTTTGATTGTATTGTTGACAATTTCTCCTTTGATATCCTCCAGGAGTTTTTTTTTTTTTATGTGCTTGGATGCTTCTGTATTGGGTGCATATATGTTTACCAGCGTTATTTCTTCTTGTTGGATTGCTGCCTTTAGTATTATGAAGTGGCCTTCCTTATCTCTTGTTTTGTCCTTCAGTTTGAGATCTAACTTTTCATATATAAGTATTGCTACTCCATCTTTTTTTTCATTTCCATTCGCCTGAAAAACCTTTTTCTATCCCTTCACCCTCAGTCTGTGTGCGTCTTTTTTCCTGAGGTGGGTTTCTTGTAGACAGCAGATATATGGGTTGTGTTTTCTTATCCAATCTGTTACCCCATGTCTTTTGATTGGGGAATTTATTCCATTTACATTTAAAGTTTATTATTGATAGGTACTTACTTGTTGCCATTTTTATTCTTTACCCCTGTGTTCCTTCTTCGCTTCCTATTTCTTGTTTTTACAGCAGACCCTTTAACATTTCTTTCATCACTGGTTTGGTGGTAATAAATTCCCTTAGTCCTTTTTTGTCTGTGAAGCTTCTGATTTCACCTTCAATTTTGATTGACAGCCTTGCTGGGTACAATATTCTTGGATTCAGACCCTTCCTTTGCATGACTTTGTATATTTCATTCCATTCCCTTCTGGCCTGTTGAGTTTCTGTTGAGAAATTAGTTGCTAGTCTGATGGGGGTTCCTTTGTAGGTAACTTTCTGTCTGTCTCTGGCCACTTTTCAGATTCTTACGTTGTCGTTGGTGTTTGCCAATTTAATTATAATGTGCTTTGGTGTTGGTCTTTTGGAATTCATTTTGCTTGGGACTCTGTGAGCTTCTTGGATGTGTGGGTTTTTTCTTCCCTATATCAGGGAAGTTTTCTGTCATTATTTCTTCAAACAGGTTTTCTATTCCTTGCTCAGTTTCCTCTCCTTCTGGTACCCCTATTATGCGGATGTTGTTTTGTTTCCTGTTGTGCCAAAGTTCCCTTAGGCTCTCCTCCTGCTTTTTAAATTTTTTTCTAGGAGCTGCTCTACTTGGGTATTTTTTCCCACCTTGTCTTCTAGCTCACTCATGCGGTCCTCTGCTTCTTCTAGTCTACTCTTGATGCTTTCTATTGAGTTCTGTACAGCAGCAATGTCATTTTTTCATTTCTTCTTGGTTCTTCTTCAGTTCCTCTTGGTTCTTATATTGTCAAATTTGTCTTCCATTCTTTTCATCCACCTTATGACTATTTCTCTGAATTCTTTCTCTGGCAGGTTGCTTGCCTCCATTTCTTTTACTTCCTTTTCTGGTGATGCCTGCTTTTCTTTCATATGCAGGCTGTTTCTTTGTCTCCCCATGATCTCTCTTGTCTGGTGTCTGGTAATGTAGTTCTCTCTCTTCTGCATTGATTTAAAGGCACAACATACAACACAACAAGGTACAATGCACAAGGCACTGAACACAAATGTATTCACAATATTAATACCCCAAATAAAGGTGACCACCAGAGAAAAGTTAATTAGAGGATAGGAGATAAAGGAGAAGAGAAAAAGAAAAAAGGGGGCTAGGGGAAAGGGAGTGCAAATATGAGACTGGGTAGAGGAGAAAAAAAGTAAGAGAGAAAAGAGAGAGAATAAGAAAGAAGAGGGGGAAAACTATATATATGGGGAGAAAACTCCAATAGAACAGCCAATAATCCCAACACATGCCAGCAACAAGTACCTGGAGATGAATGCAAACTACAAACACCAACTAATATCGAGTGAGGTAAGGGAAAACAGAAGCAATAAACAAATAAAAACAAAATAAAAGAAAAGCAAAACAATCTCACTCACAAGCATAAAAAATCAATATAATCAACAATCAAGCAAACAACAGCAAAAGGACCGAGATAAATAAAATAAAATAATTTTTTGATAGTGAAGAAAGAGAAGAGAGAGGTGTGTATGGACTTGGAGCAGGGGATTGGAAATTAGGTATATAAGTAGGGTGAAATTTTAACAGGCGGTAAAAAGAAGGAATACAGAGAATCTAAAGCAGAAAGAGGGCAAGAGAAACAGGACAACAAAAGGGGAAAAGTGAGAAAGAGAGTGATGGCATAAAGGTAAAGTTGAGATAGAGTAAAATGATGCTAAAGGAAAGATGAAAATAGAATGTAGAACACTAATCCCAAAGTAAAATAAAGAGAAAATAAAATGACACATATTTTAGAAAACATAAAATAGTAGTAGTAATAATACTGATTGAAAATAAAAATGTAATAATTAAAAAGGTAAAATCAAATGAGGAAAAAAGAAAAAAATTAGTTTCTTAAGTAAAAGATGGAAAAAAAATGTGCAGTAGTGAAGGTCATTCATTTCCTCTCCTGTTCTGTTTGGCTCGCCTGTTTCCTAGTCAGGACAGTATTGAAGTTCCCTGCATTCCACTGCTCCTCAGTGTTGTAAGCCAGTCCTGATTTTTAAGCAGGCAGTACGTCCTCATTTCTTCTATTCCTTTATTTGTGTTTACACAAGAGTCAATTTGTGATTCACCCCCTGGGTGGCAGTGTTTCTGGATTGACCTCCAGGTCTATAGGTCCTCTCTAGCTAGTGTTTAGATTTTGTTTTCCCTGTGGCACTTAATTCCCGTTTGCCCCAGAGCTGGTTCTTTGATGGCTATTCCCCTCTCTGATCCTCAGGTTCCAGAAAAACAACTTTCCTCTGCAGTCTCTTAGATTGTCCCCAATTGGGTGATCCTATGTATTGGGCTTAGTAATCAGAAGTAAGGATTTAAAGAGGAAAAGATAAAAATTTAAATTTAAAAAAAAGATCCTAAGTGTGTGAACTCTGGGGTTGCAGGCAAGTCTGTGCAGTCTTTTTACCCCTTGGGTCTAAGCAGCCGGCACACTTTAAAAAAGTTTAGGCTGTCCTTTTGTGCCCAGTTCAAAATGGGTTGCTTTTTAGAGTTCCCTTCTGTTAGCAGCTCTGTGGACCCCCTTCCACATTCACAGATCTCACCAGCCCCAACAGCCACGGACTGTTCTAGGCACAGACTTCCCCTGGTCCTCCAGCTCCTGAGTATGCATTTCTCTCTCCTGCTGGGACCACAGACCTCACCTATCCCAGGCAAATCTGACCTTTCTGTGAGGGAGTGTAGAGCTCCTCTGAATCCATGTGCTTGCACCACTTGGTGTTCTTGAGTTCGCAGCTGATCAGTGTGTGCTGTAATTGTAGATTCCCCGGGCTTTTCAGGCTTCTGATAACATCCACTTTCCCATTCAAGATGGTGCGGTCTTGCAGCCGAACTGGTCACTCCAGGAGGGAACCCAGCAGCAGCAATGGGCGCTGCCCGGTCAGGGGAGCCCCGTCCAGCAGTCCCCCACAGTCTCCTGTAGTATAGCTGTCCCTCAAATCACCAACAAACACTCCCCATGCGACCACACACTCTCCCTTTGTTTTCTCACACACTATCATGCAGTCTGCCTTCCCATTGGCAACCATCTTCCTCTCCTTCTTAATCAGTCTTTCCTCTTTTTTTTTAAGCTATATGTCTTGTTTGGGGGATTTCTGTGTGTGGTGCCATTAGTTTTATAAAAAGTGAAGCTGCATATACATATACCATAGTTGTCTCCCTTTTGAGTACATCTGATCCTCATCTTCCTTTGCCTGTGCATACCTGTTTCTCTTCCCCTTGTATGTTTTTATTGTCATAAATTATCCCTATTTATGCTGTGAGTTTTCGGCAATCCTATTAGTAGTGTTATGACCTTATGTTCTTTGTTTCAGGTAGAATAACTCTCTTGAGTATTTCCTGCAGTGGAGGGTTCTAGTGATAAAATCGTTCAGCTTCTGTATGTCTGGGAATGTTTTTATTTCTCCTTCATATTTAAAGGATAATTTTGCTGGATATAATATGTATGGCTGGTAATTTCTCTCTTTCAGGTGTTTGAATATTTGGTTCCACTCGCTTCTTGCTTGTAGAGTTTGTGCTAAAATGTCAGGTGAAATTCTGATGGGTTTTCCTTTGTAGGTCAATTCCTTCTTTTTCCTGGATGCATTGAGGATTTTTTCTTTGTCACTAATTTTTTTCAGCTTCATTGCCAAGTGTCTTGGAGAAGGTTTCTTTGGATTGAGGTAGCTAGGTGTTCTGTTTGCTTCTTGGATTTGAGGATCTAGTTATTTCCATAGATTTGGAAGTTCTCATCCACTATTTGTTTTAATAGACTCTCCAGTCCATACTCTCTCTCTTCATCCTCCATTATGCCTATGATTACAATGTTATTTTTTTCCTTATGGAATCAGAGAGATCTTATAGGGCTATTTCATATTTGTTAATCCTCAGGTCTTTCTCTTCTTCCCTCTGCATCTCTCTTGATTCCTAGATTCAGTATCACTAGTTCTTCCCTCTAACTGGTTGGTTCTGTTTCCTATGCTCATCAGTTCACTCTTAATTTTTTTTAATGCCTGCTTCCTTTCCAGGATTTTGGCTATATTCTTAAAATTCAATTTTTTTGTAGAAATACTCATTTTGTTCATTGATTTGTTTTCTGAGTGAGCTGAATTGCCTGTCAGCTCTCATTGAGTATTTTCAGAACTGCAATCTTGAAATCTCTGCCATTCAACTCGCATAATTTCATGTGTTCCAGCCTGTTTTCTGAGCCTGTTTTCATTTTCTTTTTGGTCATCATTGTTGTGGTGGTTGTTCATGGCTTTCATTGTTCTCCTTTGTTTTCCCATTTATCTCTGAGGAGGTCTTTCTACTCTGTTCCAGTAGATGGCGATGAATTGCAAAATTTTTTTTCCTCTGTGGCCTCAGAGTTTTGAGCCTCTGTGGCTTCCGTAGGGCTGTACCATTACTACTATTACTACCACTTTACAAAGACATTTCAATTAAGTAAAATTATATTATACCTGTTTTGTGGATGTGTTTTAAGGATCTACAAAGAAAGAACACAGTATTTCAATGATTCTAAAATGCTTTTTCCACACTCTAACATCTTTGACATTGGAATCCAATTTTTGAGCTGTTTTTTGTAGTTGTTTTTATTTTGTCCTAGAATCTGTAGTAAACACTTTGCATAGATTCTCATCAAAATAAACAATGGTGTCCTGTGAAATATCTATTATTTTATCCCCATTTTGTTGATGAGGAAATTGAGGCACAGAAAGGCCAAGTGATAGCTAGTAAGTGACAGTTAAAATAGGATCAGACCCAAGTTGAGCTGAATTCCCAGGTCATCCTCTCTCTATTCAAATAGGCTGCTCCTTAATTAATGTGGTGAGGAATAAGAACTAATAAACATTGTACTGTCTCCAGAAGAAAACAAAATATTTGCTTTGAAGGAATAGGGATAAAGGTTTACAATTACATGGATAATTCTATGCTTTCATCTAGTGCACTCTAAGTTCATAAGGAGTCCTCTCTCATATGAGTACTCTACATGTGGCCTGTGAAAATGGCCACCAGAGAGTGGTGAAATTCCTAATATGCAGACAATGCTGGTTGAACCTCTGTGACATCAATGACAGGAACAGCTCTGGTTCAGGTATGCACTTATCAACTATGTCAACATTAGATGGTTTGATTTAATTACTTAGAATAAAAATGAGTTTGCCTCATCTATATATATAAAAGGCTAATAAGCTAAGTGTCTGACAATCCTGGTAATGATGTCACATAGCAATGCCCAGCTTCCTCTCCCTAGTGACTTACTTTATACCCAGGTGGAAACATTTTACACTTTAACCAAATGTAAGCATTTGGTGAAGTGTTTACATGTGCCTCATCTCATTCAATCCTCACAGAAGTCCTAGAGTAGGTAAATAAGAGACTTGGTGAAATCCTCTTTTCTTTTCATTAGCTGTAAAACAGAGATTTAGAAAGCTTAGAAACTAGACCCGACTGAAAAGAAGCAAGAAATGGTGGACCTTGAAAATGACTTCAGGTTTTCTCACTGTGCAGAATAGAGTCAAACACTGCTACGGTTAAATATTTTACCCTTGTTCTCCCTGTGTGAGCTACAATAATAATAATCTGCTTCATGTTGATATTTACTGCTGTGTTGCTGACAATTACCTGAAAGAGAAGTTGGGATGCTTCACTGGACTGGAAAAAGTTTAGCCACATCAGAAAGCAGGTCTAATTAAGCATTCAATGGCTTGAGGAACAGAGGCACCATAGCAACTAATGTAAACAAATTATGTAGCTCTTTAAGATCAAAGTTCTTTAAATCTAATCACAATTAATCTATTTGAGTTCCCATGTAGAAATCTTTTTTTAAAAAAGTCTCTCACTATACAAAAGGGCCAAGGTAAAGACACAAAGGTGAATTTTGATTAGGGTAAGTAAAAGGTCATATATAGTAAAACCACATTTCTTTAGGTTTTATTATTTCAGAATTTATAACAAATTGACATAAACTAAGATGAACTCTTCACAGATAAAAATAATTATCACAATCAGTGGTGAATATTTTAAATACTTAAAAGAAGAACCTCTGGCCCTTAAGAACTATAGAAGTCTCATTTTTTTAAAAATAAAAGATTATAGTACTAATATGAACAATTATTATTTAGTAAAACTAGACCAACAGTTTACTGACTTATTCTGTATACTTGCAAAAATAGAACTTGGGTCTCTTCAAATACAGAAGGGCAAAAGTAGGTTTGCAGTTCTTTGTATGTAGAATAATCCTATATAATAAAGAGGTAATATGCAAATTTACCATCACACCCTCACAAAAGATGGCCACTCCCTTGTGGTCACAAGATGGCTGCCACAAGATGGCCAGAAGGGGAGGGCAGTTAGGGGTGACCGGGTCAGTAGGGGAGGGAAGTTGGGGGCAATCAGGTTTGCAGGGGAGTGGTTACGGAGTGATTAGGCTGGCAAGCAGAAGCAGTTTGGAGCAATCAGACAGGCAGGCAGGCAAGCGACTGGGAGCCAGCAGTCCCAGATTGTGAGAGGGATATCCGACTGCTGGTTTAGGCCTGATCCCTTTGGACATCCCCCGAGGGGTCCCAGATTGGAGAGGGTCCAGGCTGGGCTGAGGGACACCACCCCAGTGCATGAATTTCATGCACCACGCCTCTAGTATAAAATCCTATTTAATAAAGAGGGGATATGCTAATTGACACTCACACAAGTGGCAAAGATGGTGGCACCCACAGCCAATAAGGAGGGAATATGCTAATTGACTGTCACACCCTCAAAGATGGCGATGCCCATAGCCACAAGATAGTGGCATCCAGTCCCCTCAGCCTCACCCTCACACCTGCCTCCAGAGTCCCCCAGTCCCCTCAGCCCCCCAGCTGCTCAGGGCCAGCCCAAGGTGCAGGCAACCCTCAGATATCAGCTTCCCAGCTTCCCAGGGCTGGCCCAAGGCACAGACAAGCCTCGGATGGTGGCTGCCTAGCCGCCCAGGGCCACGTGAAGCTCAGGTGACCAGGGCTGGCCAAGGATTGCGCTACTGGCAATGGCAGCAGCAGAGATGTGATGGGGGCATTGCTTTCCCCTGATTGCCAGATCGCCTCCTGCCCTTGAGGGCTCCCAGACTGTAAGAGGGGGCAGGCTGAGCTGAGGGACGCCCCCCACTGCTCCAGTGCATGAATTTTCATGCACTGGGCCTCTAATAAATAATAACGTAAGAAAAAAACTGTTTCACATATTCAAACTGTAAACTTACTTTTGCCTCACCCTGTATACAGTACAACATTTTAATTAGTTGGATTTGTCCTTACCTTTTGAGTCTAAATTACTGAGTTTTTCCTGGACATGGCAAAAAATAAGAAGCTACATACATTTTCAGTATTCCTAAAATATGCTCTCTTTAACTCCAAAATAATCTATATACACCCCTTTCCATCTTTTTATTTCTTTTGCTCATTTCTTAGGACTCAATAAAACCAGCTATTTTAAAATGACCACTTCTCATTTTTAACCAAACATATAAGAAAAACCTAATAAATAAGCTTTAGAAATATATTTTAAGGTCAAGCTGATTTTTATGTCATGTATTACAGTATAGTTTTAAGTTTTTACCTGAGGAGTTTTGGATGATTGGATGTTTTTATCCTCCAAATGTTCATTTTCTAGTTCTGTGGTATCCATGCTAATATTTAAAAGAAAAATTATTTGAAAGGAAAAAAAAAAACAAGACTATAATTTCATCTGAGAACATAGTTAAGTGGGACTAATTTCTTAATGATTGTTTATATCATAAAGTTGTATCATAGTCAAGTTAGATATCTTTATAGTCAAAACAGTTCCAATATTCATTTTAAAGTTAGTAACCCAAGTCATATGCATAACTTTTTTAAAACCATTATCATACATAAATGTAATACTTCTCAATAGTTCATAATGCTGGGCATATCTTAAAAGCATATACTAGAAAACATAGCTCTTTATTTCATGCTTGACATCATTACCACCATGGATTTACCCTATCTTCAGTCACATTCCTGCATAAGAGATTTCAAGAAAATTTAAAATGAAACATGATCAACTACATTAATACCTACATCTGTAAGTATTACTGGTGATTGTAGAAAGGTACTGACTGGAAATGATATAGATAGTATTTGGAATTTATTCTAATTTCAGGTTTCTACCCAGGCTGTCTAATTCCCATTCTTCTTGTTTTTGTCTCTCTCAAAGGTAGTTGGTAAACTATATCTTTACCCCAATAGCTTTTGAAATCTTACTAAGTTACAATGACAAAAATCTCTTTTCCCTAATAATAATCTTCCCATCTTAAAATGTTATCTTTTGTAGAATGAATTTATCTAGGGAAACAAATATATATATTATCAGCTCAAATTAAGATGCAGACCCATAAACTTTCCTAAAAGTTTTTATTTCCTAAATAAAGTAGTAACTTTCAACTGTCTATGAAGAAAATAATTAATGATGGGAAGAGATTAAACAAAGAACTTATATGCATACTGGAGGCCTGGTGCACAAAATCCAGACATGGGGTGGGGGGTCCTTCAGCCCAGCCTGCACCCTCTCCAATCTGGGAACCCTCAGTGGATGTAAACCAGCAGTCAGACATCCTTCTCACAATCTGGGACTGCTGGATCCCAACTGCTTGCCTGCCTGCCAGCCTGATCACCCTCTAACCACTCCCCTGCCAGCCTGATCGATGCCTAACTGCTCCCTTGCTGGCCCAATTGCCCCCAACTGCCCTCCCCTGATGGCCTGGTCACCCCTAACTGCCCTCCCTGCCAGCCTGGTTGTCCCCAACTGCTCTCCCCTGCAGGCTTGGGTTCCCCCCAACTGCCCTCCCTCCACTGTCACCCTGGTTGCCCCTAACTGCCCTCCCCTGCTGCCCTGATTGCCCACAACTACCCTCCCCTGCCGGCCATCTTGTGGTGGCCATCTTTGACCACATGGGGGTGGCTATCTTGTGCAAGGGCATGAGGGTCAATTTGCATATTACCTCTTTATTACATAGGATATGCATAGCTTGTGGACCAACAATAGTGTGGAGTAGGCCTAGGGTGGGGGGTGGAAGAGGGGTGGAGCAAGAGAAAAAAGACAACTGTAAGGGGGAGCAAGAGAAAAAGGACATCAGTAATATCTTCAACAATAAAAATTAAAACAGAAAAAATTTGCCCTAGCCCCATGGTCGGCAAACTGCGGCTTGCGAGCCACATGTGGCACTTTGGCCCCTTGAGTGTGGCTCTTCCACAAAATACTACGGCCTGTCTATTTTGAAGAAGTGGTATTAGAAGTTTAAGTTTAAAAAATTTAGCTCTCAAAGGAAATTTCAATCGTTGTACTGTTGATATTTGGCTCTGTTGACTAATGAGTTTGCCGACTACTTCCCTAGCCAGTTTGGGTCAGTGGCTAGAGCTTCGGCCTGTGGACCAAAGCGTCCTGGGTTTGATTCCAGACAAGGGCACATACTTTGTTTGCAGGCTTCTCCCCAGCCTGGGCCCTGTTTGGAGTTCGTGCAGAAGGCAACCAGTCGATGTGTTTCTCTCACATCAATGTTTCTCTCCATCTTTCCCTCTCTCTTCTACTCTCCCTATAAGTCAATGGAAAAATATCCTCAGGTAAGGATTAACAAAAAAAACAAAACAAAACAAAACTGAGGTCAGGGCACAAATTTCATCCACTCAATTTTTAAATGTCTCTACACTTCTGGGTTCTGAAGATAAAGCAACAAAACAAAACAGAACAGAAAAATGGGTCTCTGCTTTCATGGAGCTTATATTGTTGTTGGGGTAAGGGAAAAACAGTATTTTCAAACTGTGATTAAGTACTGAAGAAATTAAACAGGATGATGTTATAGTGATCAAAGTGACATTTGAACTTCTACCTGAATGAGGAGAAACTGTGAGTCATAACTAAGGCAGATGGCATGGGAGCAAGCAAACATAACACCAAGAATCATACAAGCAGAGACAGCAAGAAACTAAGCAGTATATTTTAAGATTTGCAATTATGTCATGATTAGGATAGCCAGCTTTGGAATCCAGGCAAGCACACCATGCATTATTGCTTCAAAACCTAGATAAGGAGTCTGAATAACAGCTATAAAGAGAAGCTTGATACTATTACAAGCTATATAAATGCCTGGCAATTACTCAATAATCTCTTTACATGTTTTCCATGAGTGGGAACTGGTAGGTGGTATGCATAGTAACTAAAAGCAAGGACTTTGGAGCTGAGATAGGGTAATATCATGTAAGGAAAAATATTCTATAAGTAAATTACATCTAGAAAATTTTTACTTTACAAAATTAATTTTCATTCGTAATGCTAACAGCAAGACGGCCATGAAAAACAGACATGGTGTCTAAATAAGACAAAGGAAAATCGTTTGGGCAAAAATAAAAAGGATCCCAAATCAATTATATAGAAAATATTCCTTTATTAACTTGTGGTCGAGAATATGTTTGTATATTTTCAGAAAACAACTCCAAGACCATGTGGATTCCTGCAACAGAGAGAAATTGACAGGTCTGCTCCAACCACGAAGACAAGAGGAAAAACAGTCCAGAGATGGAAGACACTGACAACACCTTGCCACACGAGCAGTCAACAGCTGTGCACCGCTGCAGGTTGCCTAGGACCAAACCAGACAGGCTCGGACCTGCATTGCCACCATGTGCCCACCATCCAGATATCATTGCTGACATGTACACATAAGGAACTATTAAACATTGAAACGGGGACTCAGAACTGTTGGACATTGAAATTGGGACTCAAACATTTTGTTTTGTTTTGTTTTGTTTTGTTATTATATGTTTATTTCTAGTCTGCAAAGGCAAAATTTTTTAAAGGAAAGAAATGGTGGGAAAAAGATACAGAGGCAAAGAAGCATTGAACAGACTGTCAAACTACATTAGGAAGACAGGGGAGGTTGGGCGAGGGGGGCTGTAAGAGACCAACCGAAGGACTTGTACGCATGCATATAAGCACAACCAATGGATACAAGACACTGGGGTGGGGGGAGGGAGGGCAAGTGAAGGCATGTACTGGGGGGTGGGGGAGGTTGGGGGGAGGCCAATTGTAGGAAAAAAGGAGACATATGTACTACTAATTGTAATACTTAAAACAATAAAAAATTAAATTAAAAAAATGTATTATGCTCTTCCCTTTATCCTATATAATAAAGAGGTAATATGCAAATTGACCCTCATGCTCACGCAAGATGGCTGCCTACAACCAGGCCAGCAAGGGGGTTAGTGAGGGATGACAAATGATTGAACAAGCAGGCTGTGTGAGGCGACCAGGTCGGTGGGGGGGCCATGAGGGGCAACCAGGCTGGCAGGGTTGGCAGTTGGGAGCAACCAAGCCAGCAGAGGGGGGCAGTTGGTGGTAATTAGGCTGGTGGAGGGGGGGCAGCCAGGGTGACCAGGCGACCAGGGTGGCAGGGAGGGGCAGTAAGAGGCAACCAGGCTGGTGCAAGGGGGCAGTTAGGGATGACCAGGCCAGCAGGATAGGGGGTGCAGTTGGAGGTGATCAGGCTGGCAAGGGGTGAGGGGGGGCAGTAAGGAGTGACAAGGCAAGCAGGCAGGTGAGCAATTAGGAGCCAGCACTCCTTGGGATCAGGCCTAAACCGGCAGTTGGACATCCCTAAAGGAGTCCCAGATTAGAGAGGGTGCAGGCTGGGCTGAGGGGACTCCCCACCATGCATGAATTTTGTGCACCGGGCCTCTAGTCTTTTAATAACTATGGGAAGGGACTTATCTCCCTATGCCTTAATTTTCTTATCTGTGAGATGATAAAATATTCTTATTGGTTATTGTAAGGATTAAATTACATAAAACAGCTGACACAGTTGGGCTATGTTAAGCATTTAATATGAATCATCTCACTAGAACAGTGGTCAGCAAACTGCGGCTTGCAAGCCACATGCAGCTCTTTGGCCCCTTGAGTTTTTAGCAAAGGCCAGCTTAGGAGTACCCTAATTAAGTTAATAACAGTGTACCTACCTATATAGTTTAAGTTTAAAAATTTGGCTCTCAAAAGAAATTTCAATCATTGTACTGTTGATATTTGGCTCTGTTGACTAATGAGTTTGCCGACCACTGCACTAGAATAACAACTCTGAATTATTTATTATCATTATTATTATTATTGTTATCAATTTATAGAGTTTAAAACTGAAACAAGGAAGATTAAGTAATTTTCCCAAAGTCACACATCTAGCAAGTGGCATAGCTAAAATTTGAACCAAGTACTCTTTGATATTATTCAAACCCATGTTAACCTTGGTATCATCTTTTTCCTTTTGGTTATTCTGGTGATACTGCATTGTGAATTTAAATTGAATTCTCTTTCTTTTTAAAAAAAACATTTTTATTTATTTCAGAGAAGAAGGGAGAGAGATAGAAACATCAATGATGAGAGAACATCATTGATCAGCTGCCTCCTGCATGCCCCCTACTGGAAGCTGAACCCATAATTGGTGCATGTGCCCTGTCCCTGGTTCATAGATGGACACTCAACCACTGAGCAAAGTTGAATTTTCTTGATGACTAATATGTTTTCGTATATTTATTGGCCATTTGAATATATTCTTTAGTACCAAGTGTCTATTCAAATCTCTTGCCCATTTAAAATACATATATATATATATATATATATATATATATATTGATTTCAGAGAGGAAGGGAGAGGGAGATAGAAACATCCACTGGGGATCTAGCCCGCAACGTGGGCATGTGCCCTGACTGGGAATCAAACTGTGATCTGGTTCATAGGTTGCCACTCAACCACTGAGCCACACCAGTCAGGCTTTTGCCCATTTTTTTAAAATGGAGGTAGAACTGCTGGATCTTATGGTAATTCTATGTTTAATTTTTTGAGGAATGGCCATACGTTTCCACAGTGACTTTACCATTTTTGATTCATACCAGTAAAGCACAAAGAGTTCAATTTCTCCAAGTACTTATTTTTTTTATAATAACCGTTCTAATGGGTGTGAAATCGTATGTCATGGTTTTGATTTGCATTTCCCTAATGATTAATAATGTTGAGCAACTTTTCATTTGCTCATTAGCCATTTGTATATCCTCTCTGTTAGAAATGCCTATTCAAATCCTTTGTCCATTTTAAAATTGGGTTATTTGTTTTGTTGTTGTTGAGTTGTAAGAGTTCTTTATATATTCTGGATATTAATTACTTATCTTATATATGATTTGCAAATATTTTCTCATATTCTGTGGATTACTTTTCACTTACTCCTCTAGTTGAGGTTCTATTCCTTTCACTCGACAAAAAAATTCTAGCTAAGGTCATAAATAATCTCCATTTGACCATATAACACAATAAAACATTCTTCTTTTGGTTCTTGTTCAATCACTCTCTCATTTCTGCCCCTCCACCCCCATAGCCTCATCCTTCTCAACTGCTAAAAGTTGGGGAGTCCAAAGGTTCCATCCCTCAGTCCTCAACTAGTTCATTGGTTGAGTGCCCTAATGCTCCTCACTGGCTTTAGGAAAAAGACAAAAATACAGGAATTGATAACAGTAGGTTTACAGTTGTTCTTATGAAAAATAATATAATAAGTAATAATTCAAAAATAGTTTCACATACTCACAATTGTAAATCTACTTCTACCATCCCTATATTAACATGACTGGCCTAGGTCAGACTGCTATAACAAAGTACCAGAACTGGGTGGCTAATAAACAACAGAAATGTATTCCTCAGTTAGGAAGCTTGAACGTCTCAGATAATGGTCCCAGCATGTTTGGGTTCTGGTAGAAGGCTCTTCTCTGGACTGCAGATGCCAACTTCTTGGTGTACCCTCATGTGGCAAAAAGAGAGCTCGAGTGCACTCGGGGGTTCCTTTTATAAGGGTACAAACCCCTTCATAAGGACTCATGACCTAATTACCTCCCAAAAGTCCCACATCTTAATGCCACTTCACTGGGGGTTAATATTTCAACACATGAAATTTTGGGGGATCCAAACATTCAGTGTATTGCAATGTACATGATTCTACACAACATGGTCCTTGGCGCACTCTCTTGCCTAATTTCATACCATTCCTCGTCCATATGTTATCACTCCTAGCCATTCTGACATTCTTTAATTTCTTGAAAATTGCTAGGTTCCTTCTGCAGCGGATTAACACTTACTTTTCCTTCTAATTGAAACACTCTCTACCACTAATCTGCCCTTGATTTGGTTAACTGCTTTTAATCCCTCCGCTCAAGGACCGTATCCTCAGAGAAATATCTATGACACCTTGTCTGCCCCTAGGCTAGGCCAGGTCCAGTTTTCACATGCTCTTAGAGAATCTTGATACTTTTCTTCAGAACATCTCTCTGTTTGTAATTACATATTCATTAGAGTGATTGTTTAATGTGTTTGCCTCATTAGGCTGTAGATTCCATGATAGTATTTCACAGGTCGTTGAGGCCCTATTTATTTTACTTTTCAATTTCTCTTATACTCTGTTCTTGGTTGGTTAATTTCTATTTATTAATCATCAGGTTCACTAATTATATCCTCTTTCATTTCTAGTCTATTGAGTGAATTTTTATTTCAGATACTGTATTTTTTAGTTCAAAAAATTTTGCTTCTCTGTTTTTATTTTTCTGTTGCAAATGCGTATCTTCTCATTCACTACACATATGCTTATTTTTACCACATGAAACATAGTTGTAATAGCTGCTTGAACATTTTGTATTAATCTCAACATCTGTATCATTTTCTGTTGCATCTGTTGATTTGTTTCTCCCTTACGACAATTATTTCCTGGTTCCTTATATGACAAGGACTCCTGCAGTGTATGCTGGACATTTTGTGATGCAGATTCTGGGTCCTATTAAAATCCTCTGAGAAATAGTTAAATTGTTTTGTTTGTTTAGCAGGCAATCAATTGGGTTAGGTATAGATCCTAAGCTCTCTCTTAACTTTCTGTGGGCATTGCTTCCAATCTCAGTTGTTTTCAAAACCTTTGCTAGACTGCCTCTGGTCGGCCCCATGCATGAACCATTCCAGGACTAGTCTGTGATATGGGCGGTGCTTAGTTATTTGTTCGTTTTGTTTGGATGCTGCTCCATTTCTTAAAGCTGTTGCTATGCTGCTTTGGGCCTGCATCATGTATGCCCAGCTGGAGGGACCCAAAACACTTGGTTAGGTTCATACACAGGATTAAGGAGCCCCTTTCTCCAGCTTTCTCCTCTCCTGAATCTATACCTCTACCCACTACACGCTATGTCTCTCAAGGGCTCTTTCCTTGGTTTCTCTGGTCAGATGGTGTTTTTCTCTGAGTTTCAGCTGCCATAATGCCATGCATAGGGTTTGCTCCTGGGGAAAAGCTGCAAAACCACAACAATGACTCCTCACACTTTCTTTGGAACATAGGATCTAGTCCCTAAGACTTTTATGCCATAAAAATAGGTTTCCTGTTGTAGTTTTTGCCTTCTGTGCTGTCCTTAAATGGTGGCATGATAGGGACCTGCCTTCAGGTCAATGATGCAAGCACAGGAGAAATTCACACCCTTCTTCACAATCTATCTGCTTTTGTTTACTTTTGAGACTTCTAGTAGTTGCTCTTTGCATTTTATTCATAGCTTTTGGTCCTGAGCAGTAGACAAAAGGTTGTATTACACCTATTTCACCTTGGATGGAATTGGAAGTCATAATATCTGGTTTTACCCTTGATCTATGTAGTAGATAGTACATGCAGGCACTTAATAAATATTTGTGAAATAAATCTGAATGAACTGAAAATTTAAAAAATGCCAGATACTCAAAATGACGACAAAAACATTCTGCATGTTTAACAATAAAGGCATCTTTCGTAGGAGAGTAAGAGATTCTATCAAAAATAGGTTTTTCAAATACATTAAGAAAAAGGAAACAGACTGTCAAACTACATCGGGAAGACAGGGAAGGTTGGGCAAGGGGGCCTGTAAGAGACCAACCAAAGGACTTGTACGCATGCATATAAGCACAACCAATGGATATAAGACACTGGGGTGGGGAAAGGGCGGGCAGGTGAAGGCATGTACTGGGGGGTAGGGGAGGTCGGGGGGAGGTAAATGGGGGCAAAAAAGGAGACATATGTACTACTATTTGTAATACTTAAAACAATAAAAAAAAGAAAAAGAGAAAGGAAACAAATTCTAGAATGAGTAAGATCCTTAATAATTATGCTGCAGAAACAAATAAACAATCAACAGTATAACTTAGAAAAAGGTTCTACTCCTACAGAATAAAAATTTGAAAAGTATAAATTCTGAAGAGCAAGGACCTTGACTAGGATAGGTTTTTGGGTGCAATTTTAGTGGAGGAAGTTGAAGAAGAAAAAACAGATACTTGAGTAACGTAGGGATCAGAAGCTGGTGAAGCCATAACTTTCTCCCCATTGTCCCTTTCCCTCTTTTTTAATACTGTGCCTGGCTGCTTTCTTCTTCACTGTAAAGATTTCCTCATCTCAGTTTTTCTTTGGACTTCTTCCCCTGGGCACCTCTTTCTCTCTTATTTAATTTTTAAAATGCTTATTTTCATAACATAAATTGTAAAATGAAGATTAAATTCAAAATGTATCTTTTTCTTAATAACTCATTTTAGGGACCCAATTTCTTGATAGGAACACATCTTGTCAATAGCTCTGTGAAATTATTTGAAAACAAAAGCCTACCTGTGAAATTTAGAGGTAATTGTAGTGATCCAGGTATTTAAGGGTTACAGTTACTGTGTCTTGTTAGGAGTCCTCTTATCCGATGTCTGGATAGCTAGCATAATGAAAAGAATGAAGGCTTTAAAATCAGAAATATACTAGTTGTAAGATCTTGGTAAATTATAATATTTCATCATCTTTTAATGGGCATAATACGATCCACTTTTTTGCTTTGTGCTCACAGTTAGAGAAAGCAGAATTAAATTTTAAAATAGCTAACCAAATCTAAATTTACTGGAAATTGTGGTATGATTTTTGTATACTAAAAAAACTTCATAGTGGTTTATATTCCAGTATCTTACATGTATGATTACATCAGTTTTTAAATTTTTTATGCTATATTTATTTCAATAACCTTCTTAAAATCCTTTTGGAATTGTGGAATCTTGCAATTATGGGAATAAAGTGAAACTTTTATATAGATCATAGCAAAAGCCAATTATTCAACTAATAATTTTTATTACAAGTATGCACCATTATCATCACATTAAGCTTTGCTTTTATTTTTTTGAAAATACATTTTTATTGATTTCAGAGAAAGGAAAGGAGAGGGAGAGAGATAGAAATGTCAATGATGAGAGAGAATCATTGATTGGCTGCCTCCTGCACACCCCCTACTGGGGATCGAGCCCCCAACTCAGGCATGTGCCCTTGACCAGAATCAAATCTGGGACCCTTCATTCCTCAGGCTGACACTCTATCCACTGAGCCAAACCAGCTAGGGCTGTAAGCTTTGCTTTTAAAGTTGTGAAAAAAATGTGATGGATTTAGAGGTTCTATTTTCACCTTGTTTTATTAGAATGTCTCTTTGATTGCATATATTAATAAGGGGTAGTGTGGTATTGTAAAAAACTCTGTGCTTTTAATTTGCTATATAAATGTTGAGTAAATTTCTTGTCATTTCACCTCCCTAAATCTTAATTCCAAACCTATACAATGGTGTGGGGAGGGAGGATTCCAGATGATCTAAGGCCTTTATCAGTTTTATCAATGCTTCCATTCTCTGGTAGACCTACTGAAGACACGGTGAGATAATATCACAACATGCTGCTTGGGAACTTCATATCATATCTAATAAAAGAGTAATATGCAAATTGACCATAGCTCCACTACACCCACCAGCCACGCCCACCAGCCACGCCCACCAGCCACGCCCACCAGCCAATCAGGAGGGAATATGCAAATAAACCCAATGGCTGCAGCCACAGAGAGCAGGAGGGAAGCTTGGGTTTCCCTGGCAACGGAGAAAGCCAAGCTTTCTGCCTGCCCTTGCCAGCCCAGGCCTCCACTCAATGCTACAAAGTTTCAATTATAGAAGATAAAGAAAGCCCAACAGAAATGGCGGCAGCCACAGAGCTGGAGAGAGCAGGAGGCTAGGGTTGCCCATGGCGATGGAGGAAGCCAAGCTTCTGCAACCCTGGCCTGCTTTGGCCTCCGGTTAAGGCTACAAAGTTTCAATTATAGAAGATAAATAAATCCCAACAGAAATGGCTGCCACCACAGATAGAGCAGAAGGCTTGGCTCCACTCCAGGGTACAAAGTTTCAATTGTAGAAGATAAATAAATCCCAGATCCCAGGGCCTCTGCTTGGATTGCCGGGGGCCATGGCTGGCCTGCAAACCACCACAGGCCCCTCGCCCAGGCCACCCCACACCCCAAGGGAACCCCCACCCTGATCCGAGACAACCTTCAGGGCAAACCAGCTGGCCCCCACCCATGCACCAGGCCTCTATCCTATCTAATAAAAGAGTAATATGCAGATTGACCATCACTCCAACACACAAGATGGCTGCCCCCATGTGGACACAAGATGGCCACCACAAGATGGCCAGCAGGGGATGGCAGTTGAGAGGAACCAGGCCTGCAAGGGGTGACCCGGCCAGCAGAGGAGGGAAGTTGGGGGTGACTGGGTCTGCAGGGAAGGGCAGTTGGGGGGGGGGGGGTCAGGCCTGCAGGGGAGAGCAGTTGGGGGGGTACCAGACCTGCAGCAGGGGAGAGCAGTTAGGGGTGACCAGGCCTGAAGGAGAAGGCAGTTAGCAGCAAACAGGCTGGCAGGGGAGCAGTTAGGCATCAATCAGGCTTGCAGGGGAGTGGTTCAGGGGTGATCAGGCTGGCAGGCAGAAGCGGTTAGGAGCAATCAGGAAGGCAAGCAGGCAAGCAGTTGGGAGCCAGCAGTCCTAGATTGTGAGAGGGATTTCCAACTACCCATTTAGGCCTGATCCCAGCTAAACAGGCAGTCAGACATCCCTCGAGGGGTCCCAGGTTGGAGAGGGTACAGGCTGGGTTGAGGGACACCCCCCCACCTATGCACGAATTTTGTGGACTGGGCCTCTAGTCTTATATAAATATTATGTAGGTATAAACATATACCCCTTAATAGAAACAGTTTCTGTCTTTCCCTGCTGTGTGTTCTGGAACTGTATGCTGTATTTAGAGGTTAACTTTTGGAACAAAGTTATGCAATAGTGACATCTAGTGACTACACCACATGTCATTCAGCAAAAATTTATGGGCCATTCTTAGTCCTCTAAATTTGGATGATTCACTTAGCTAAATATTCTAAAATCATTCTTCATACACATAAACCCCCCACACATCCCCAGATTTTAGAAATTTCAATTAAATTTGACAGTAGCATTAACAACCAGACACACAATAATTTATATTTTCCTCAAAAAACTGTAATACATATAGAGGTAAGTATAAACAATTCTAAGTGAGACTAAAACTTTTTTCCTTCCATTGAAAGTGACAAAACTGGAATATGAATTCAGTTGTGTTTCAATATACATTGAGTGGCCAGATTATTATGATCTCTGAATGCATAATAATCTGGCCACTCAGTATATAACCTATATAATAAAAGGCTAATATGCAAGTTGTCCCCTCGACCAGGAGTTCGACCAGCAGGCAGGCCGGCCAGCTGCCCATGTCCTCTCTCCCGGGCCAGGCTGGCCGGACCCCACCTATGCATGGATTCATGCACCAGGCCTCTAATACACACACACACACACACACACACACACACACACACACACACTAAATGGCCAAATTATTATGCATTCAGAGATCATAATAATCTGGCCACTCAGTGCATACTACATGCCCTTAGACACTGTACATCATCCAATATAATAAAAGAGTAATATGCAAATTGACTGTCACTCCAACAACACAAGATGGCCGTCCCCATGTGGCCAAAGATGGCTGCCCCCTTGTGGACACAAGATGGCTGCCACAAGATGGACAGCAGGGGAGGCAGGAGTGGGTGATCAAGCCTGAAGGGGAGGGCAGTTGGGGGAGACCAGGCCTGCAGGGAAGGCAGTTGTGGGGGACCAGACCTGCAGGGGAGGGCAGTTAGGGGTGACTGAGCCAGCAGGGGAGGGCAGTTGGGCACAACCAGGCCAGCAGGGCAGGGAAGTTGGAGGCTACCACACCGGCAGGGGAGAGCAGTTGGGGATGACCAGCCCTGCAGGGGAGGGCATTGGGGGCAACCAGACCAGCAGGGGAGAGCTGTTAGGGGCAACCAGGCCAGCAGGGAAGAGAAGTTGGGGGGGACCAGGTCTGCAGGTGAGGCAGTTAGGGGGGACAAGGCCCACAGGGGAGGGCAATTGGGGGCAACCAGGATGGCAAGAGAGGACAGTTAGGGGTGACCAGGCAACCAGATTGGCAGGGGAGGGCAGTTAGGGGCAATCGGGCTGGCAGGGGAGCAGTTAGGCGTCAATCAGGCTGGCAGGCGAGTGGTTAGGGGGTGATCAGGCTGGCAGGCAGAAGCAGTTAGGGGCAATCAGGCAGGCAGACAGGCGAGTGATTGGGAGCCAGCATTCCTGGATTGTGAGAGGTATATCCAACTGCCTGTTTAGGCCCAATCCCACCAGGATCAGGCCTAAACAGGCAGACAAACATCCCTCGAGGGGTCCCAGATTGGAGATGGTGTAGGCTTGGCTGAGGGACACATACACACCCCTCTCCCCAACGCCCCCCGTGCACAAATATTCATGCACCAGGCCTCTAGTCTTAATATATAAAAACCCAGAGTCTATAAACATCCACAATGACCAGAGGCTCAACCAACCGGAAGCCGAACCAGCACTGACTGTCTTGGCTGTGGAAGCCTGGACCCAGCACTGACTGCTGAGGGGGCTGCAGATCAGGCCCAGAGAGAGGCTTGGGGAGAGAGAAGCAGGGTCTCATCCGTAGTCTCTGTAGCAGCTGTTGATCAGCACTTGCCTCTTTCTTTCACTCAGGGCCTGGCCAGCAGCTGCACCTCTCTTTCTCTCTGGCCTCCACTGAGGCTGCTGATCAGCCCTGCCTTTCTAATCAGGCCCGTTGACACTCACTGGCATAGAAACCAACCAATCAGAAACAAATCTGGGTAAAGCGCGAGGAGCCAATGGCTGCCTAGGGGGTGGAGCTTTTGATGCTGACTGGCATAGAAATCGACCAATCAGAACTAAATCTGGGTGAAGTACGAAGGCAGAACCTAAGGTGGGAGCTGAGGAGGGATTTTAAGGGCAACTGCTGTTTGGTGTAAGTTGTAAGAAAGTGGTTCAATATTTTAATGACCAGTTTGGCAGTATAGTGCATATGGCTGGCTATCAGTCCAGACATAGGGATTATATATTTTTGTTTGCCAAGGGATTATATATCTTTTTATTAGCCTCCTGATAAAAAGACTTTCTCCCCCATTTAAGCAATTATCCTATATAATCTATCTATATTACTAAAAGGATAATATGCTAATTAGACCAGGTTGACTGGCCCTCTTCCAGATATCCGACTTCCTCCCGGACAAAGCCATGGTGGTGGGGGCTGAGACAGAGGCCATTAGGGATGATCAGGCTGGCAGGGGAGAGAAGTTGGGGGTGAGATCCGGCCAAAGGGAAGAGCAGTTAGGGGTGAGATCAGGCCGGCAGCAGAGGGCCATTGGGGACGAGATCAGGTCAGCAGGAGTGGGAAGTTGGAGGCAACCAGGCCAGCAGGGGAGGGCAGTTGGAGGCGAGAACAGCCAGCAGGGAAGGGCGATCAGGCAGGCAGGCAGAGGGATTAGGGGCAATCAGGCAGGCAAGCAGAGGCAGTTAAGGGCAATCAGGCAGGCAGGCAGAGGGGTTAGGGGCAATCAGGCAGGCAAGCAGAGGCAGTTAGGGGCAATCAGGCAGGAAGGCAGGTGAGTGGTTAGGAGCCAGCAGTCCCAGATTGCAAGAGTTCAGGCCTAAACCTGCAGTCGGACATCCCCCAAGGGGTCCCTGATTGGAGAGGGTACAGGCTGGGCTGAGGGAACAACACCCCCCGTGTGCATGAATTTATTCACCAGGCCACTAGTTGACACATAATAGACATTTAACATATACTTAATAATGAATGTCAGGTAAAGCTGGGCAACTGGATATAAGGCTTAAAAAATGTCCTCTCGCCCTAGCTGGGACCTCAGTGGTAAGAGCGTCAGCCCTCAGACTGAAGGGTCATGGATTCAATTCAATTCAGTCAAGGACACGTACCTTGGTTGCAGGCCCAATCCCTGGTCTGGTTGGGGCGTGTGTGGGAGGCAACCAATCGATGTGTCTCTCTCATCGATGTTTCTCTCTCTCTCTCTTTTTCTCTCTCTCCCCCTCCCCCTCCCTTACACGCTCTCTAAAAATCATTAGTAGACACAGCAGGAACACAGATGAGCTCCTCTGATTAAGTCTTTGCTGCCCTCAGATACTAGAGTGTCTGAGCAGGAAGGCATTCTGGGGGCCTCTGAGTATCTGTTTTCTTGTACAGGTTTAGGATCTGAGGCTCAGAAAGGGGAAGGGAGGGGTCCAATGTCACACAGCAAGTTTGTGGTAGAGTCAGAACTCGAGCCCAGGTCCCTGACAATGAGCCCGAGCTCTCCGCACTGCCCAGCGCAGCCCAGGAATTGGTTCAGTTGGTAAGGATTTAGCACAAGAGGAGGATGCTCACATGCAGAGGAAACTGATACAGGACAGCTGAGATCCGCATTGTCATAAGAGGGCTCCTACCCCAATGTGGGAGCCCACATCAGAAAGCAGTCAATTCTGGGCTAAATCAGGGCCTGCTTCCTGGAGGAAGTGGTGATAGCTGAAGTGGGACCTGAAGAATCAGCAGGAAGAAGGTGGGAAAGGGTATCCGAATAAACAGCACCCATGCTGGGATTCAGGGGCCGGGTTTGTGAACTGTCCCAGATCACTGCTTGTAAACTACAAGGTAAAGGGAAGGGGAGAGACAGTGCCCAGAGGGAGCTGGGGCCACAGGGAAAAGAGGACTAGAGGTTGGAAGAGCAGCTGCCCCACCTCACTCTCCCACAGAAGCCTCCAGAGCTCCTGAGGCTGCCATCAACACTAAGCCGATGGAGATGGACACGGTCTCTGCCCCTAGCCCCCTGCTTTCCCAAGGCTATGCTAGGTGCACCTTCCAGTAAACAGCCGCTCATGACAGGCCTGGAAGGTGGCAGGGAGGAGCCCTGGGTCTGGCTCTGTCAGGGAACCAGCCCAGAGGAGTCACCCATGCTCCGGATGGGAACATGGAGGTGCAGTCTGGCAGAAGCCAGGCGGGGGCATAGCCAAGGCTAATGGAGACACTGAAGCTTCGAGGGAAGGGGGTGGAGCCGTGGTGGGGGTTGGAAACTCAGGGTCCATGCCTGTCCCAGCCCTGACCTCGCTCCGGAGCAGCGCGGTCACTGGGCCAGGTTGAAACTGGCTGCCGGCGTCACTGGTAGAGCCTTGGGTTCCCACAGCCCTACTTCCTCTAGCCCCTCTGCTCCGTGTTGGAAACCTGGTTACCCTTTCCTCACCTAGCTCAGTCCCATGGGGGGTTTATTCTGGCTGCCTGCCATCTGCCCCAGGGCAATAATCAAGGCAGGGCAGGACTGCCACCATCTCTATGTTCTGGCTACAGTGCTCTATATAATGTTCCTTGAAAAAGCCAAGGGCCTGGAAAGGAAGAGAGTGGAGAAAAATGGACCATACCTACAACTCCCTTAGCACCACGCCACAGGGAGCCTCCCTGGCGCCCAGCAACCGCTGCAGACTCTGCGCTAGGCTGGAGGGTATAAAGCTCCCTGGCCCCGTGAGGGCGGAGGGGCGGGACCTGGCCTGTGGACCTGTGGACCGGGCCTGGTGGCGGTGGGCGGGGCCTGAGTGGGGCTGGCTGTGGTGGCCTGGCTGGTGGCAGCATCTCCCACTGTGGATAGGAGAGTTCTGGTGTTCACCTGGACTGCCAGGTGTTTATTTCGGTGTATTCAACCCTTTTCTCTCGACATCTCTTCTAAATCTTAATCTATTGGTTTGTAAAAATTGAGGCACATAGTTGACATTACAGAACCCTTAGAATCCTTTGGCCAAGTCATAACAGCACCCTCCGTGCCGCCCCCCCCCCCCCCCCCCCGCCTACCCCCTCTCCCGCCCCTGCACTGCACGTGCCAGAAGTAACTTGTCACAAGTAAGATCTTGTTTTCCCTTAAGTCAGCTTAAATACCATAAAGTAGCAGTCTTTGGAGTCAATCCTGTCTGGGCTGAAAGTTCAGCACTGTAGTTTATTTTTTTTAATATTTTTTTATTGATTTCAGAGAGGAAGGGATAGGGAGAGAGAGAGAAACATCAATGATGAGAGAGAATTATTGATCAGATGCCTCCTACACGCCCCACACTTGGAATTGAGCCTGCAACCCAGGTATAGGTCCTTGACCAGGATTGAACCCAGGACGCTTCAGTATGCAGGCCAATGCTCTATCCACTGAGACAAACCAGCTAGGGCAATCAGTACTATAGCAATTAAAGTATATTAACTACCTGAAATCAAAAGGAATCACAATCTTATAAAAACTCAAAAATCTCTTATGGAAGGAGGACTTTTTATTCTCCAAATGAATGTGAAAACAATTTCCCTGGGACTGTATTTCCTTTGTTAAAGTGAGAATGCTAAAAGGCTAATTCCAATGTAAGTAATCCTGATATTTGTGGGGAAGCAGGGGCTTGCAATCTGAATCCATGCCAGCAAGCCCAGTGTACATTCTTGATGACCTATAATTAAGTCACTACCTCTTTCCCAAAAACTGGTCTTGAAGAACCTGTTACAGAGGCCATAAAACTGTGAACAGTGCACTGCCCTCAGAGTGGGGGGTTATTAATGCTGGAGCCAGGCCAGACCATCAGATATGGCCTGGAGACCCCCAACACCTGGGGGCCTTCTTGCAAAGCTAGGAAAAGGACTGGAAGCATAATCCATATTTGCGGGACTAGGACCCCAGAAAGATATAAAAGGGAAGCCCCCTGCATGTTACTTTACTCAGATTTGGGAAGTTATTCCTCTGGGTCTGCTGGTGTAAATAAACAGTGTCACTCCTTTTCTCTAAAGCATTGCTTGGTTTTTCTTTGGTCTTCTGCAACAAGAGATCTGGGTTGATGTGGCTACCTGCTTGTGATATGGCAGGTGTCCCCTTCTTGCCTCTAAGCATACAGGAAACTCTGCCTTGGTTTTAGAGGAAAGAATACCTTCTTTGATAAGGTGTATTCTTTTTTCCCTTAATTTGTATTATAGAATGTTTTTTAACTATACAAGAATTATCAACAAAAGGCCAATTTTATTTCAAATACTCCCAAGTTATTTAGAAGTAAGTCCTTATTGAAATAAATTAGCAAAGAAGTCGCTCACATCACTGATGAGTGAGTACTGGCATCATCAGAAATATCAGTTGATATTTTCATTTGTTTATATACATGAATAAGAAGAAAATATGTGTTGGAATCTCACTTGTTCATAAAAAATGTGAGTGACTTACAAGATATCAAGTCCTGATTTGTAGCATATGCTGATTTCTGTCTTATAACTACTTCCATCCTGGCCCATGTTAAGCTATGAATATGATGTCACCAAATGTGGAGTTGAAAGAAATGGGCAGTGTCACACCATTGCATAGTATTTCCATAATCTGAAGAGCAGTGATAAGGAGAAATGTAGTAAAAGACTTAGGGTCAGATTTATGATCAGTTTTAAGTATTTATTGCTCTTGTTTCCAATGCAGGTTACTTAACTCTAAGTATTTATAATTTATATTTTTTGAAATCACCATTTTTCACCTCAAAATTTAATTTTCAATGATTAGCTCCAGCACAGAAAATACAGAAATAGTTTATTCCTTTATTTCCCAAAGGTTTCCAAATTATTATACATAAAACAGGATTTACACTGAAGAAGACAGGAAGTATTTAGCACTTACCAAGAAGAGGAGGCAGTGGAGGCAACATAGGTAACTTGATAAGCCCCCAAAGTTTGCCTCCGATGATGGCACAATAGAAAAGGATTATAATCCCAAAAAGGTTTCCTCTGGGAAGACATTCACTGCCAGTGATTGACCAAACTACAGCCCACAATGATGGGGAGCATAAGACATTTTGAGGGCTAGCAATCTGAATTTGTCCCATCAGATAGGCCGATGCTCTATCCACTGAGCCAAACTGGTTAGAGCGCAAGGCTATAATCTTAAAAAAATTTTTTTAATATATTTTTATTGATTTCAGAGAGTAATGGAGAGGGAAAGAGAGATAGAAACATCAATGATGAAAAGGAATCATTGATTGGCTGCCTATCCCCCACCCCCTGCTGGGGATCTAGCCCACAACCTGGACATGTGACATTGACCAGAATTGAATCTGGGACCCCTTTAGTCTGCAGGCTGATGCTCTATCCACTAAGCCAAACCTGCTAGGGTGAGGTCTTAATCTTTAATTGTAAGAAAGCATGTACCAGATTTTTTGTTTGTTTGTTTTCAATTCACTTCTGTTGCTTGATGATGCAAAGTATTAATGTGCCAGGAAAAATTATGTACAAAAATGCAAATTTCATAATACATTGACATGATTCCCTATTTACCATTTCAAATGAGCTGAGTGGTATAGAAACACTTTACAGTAAAGTATGCTATATTTCTCATTAGGATTTGTTGGTATTCAATTCTGTTTTATTTGTCTAGAATTATTTTTATTCTAATTTTTAAAAGATAGTTTTTCTGGGTATACAATCCTAGGTTGAGAGTTTCTCAGTTCCTTGAAATATTATTACTTGGTTTTATGGCTTTTGCTGTTGTTAATTTCATTTTAAGTTTAATTTCAGTTCTTTTAGGGAATTTTTCTTTGGCTGTTTTTAATTATGTTTAGGTATGGATTCCTTTTGGTTTGCTTAGTTTTTGGTTTTCATCAATTCTGGAAAATTTTGTCTTCATTTTTTCAAGTATTTCTTCACCATTCTTCCTATTCTCTTTTTCTGGAGCTATTACTAGATAGTTACACATATGTTGCTAACCCTAGTTTTCATATTATCTATTTTTGGCTGTGTGTACTACATTCTAGATGATCTATTCAGACCTATTTACTAGTTTATCAATTCCCTTTTTACTACTTTGCTGCCTAATATAGTTACTAAGTTTTCTATTTCAATTACTATACCATATCCTTCATTTCTAGAAATGCAATGTTTCTTAATAAAATATCTTTATTTTTAAAAGCTACTTATTTTGTACTCATAATTGTTATCATCTCAACTTCTTTATAGATACCAAAAATATTTTATACTATATTTTTATATAATGCAAAATTTTGAAATCTGTTTCTTTGTTCACGTTGTGATATTTTTTGGTTTGTTTCGCAATAGTAACCACTTCCTTGGAACTATTGTGTACTCAGAAGCAAATAATTCAGGACCACTTTTAGACATATTTTCAGCTTGATTTTCTTCACTGACTTTGGAACACAAATCAGCATGAAGTTATACATTTTTAGTGGATACTCTCCCACAGATAGGTTTAGTTAGGGCACGTTTACCTTAAATTCACCATGACACTGGGTTCCAGCTTTGTATGGGTAAGGGAGAATGATTTCTCCTATTACACGTCTCCCAACCTGGGCTCTAGTGTAGTCTCCTATACTCTCATAGTTCTTAAAATAAATCTCCAGTTCATCAGTATTTTGCAGAAGATTTCAGGGTGAAAGCTAGATTGAGAGCTTATTTCTCTCTCTCATACTGATGATTTCTTGTTTCCTTGATAGGTAAAAGATACATTAAAAAAGAGTTAATTTTTTTTTCAGATATTTTCATTGGTAAAAGTAAATTTTTTATTGAGTTTTATCCACCATATTGCTAGTGATCAAATCCAACATTCCAATTTTTAAACCTTCATGGGATTGTTCCAGATTTCCTAGGTTTATGATGCTATTACAGTTAAATAACTAAGGGCCCTTTGGTATTTTCCAACAGCTATAGGGGCTGACATTTCTATGCAGTGTTAGAGGTGTAATGGGGAAGCAGGAATTGCCAGCTACTAAATTTTATTTTCTCACAGCATAAACCCATTTTTTTACTAAATTCAGCTAGGTAGAAGAGGAGTTTTCCACTTTAATGGAACTCTATTACCTCATAATGAGATCTGGTTATCCATTCATTGATGAGAACAAATAATTACTGTGTTAATAAGTATATTGGCAATATACTTGGCCAATAAATATACATTGATAATATAAATTATACTAGAGGCCCACTGTGCGAAGATTTGTGAAAGAATAGGCCTTCCTTCTCCTGGCTGCTGGCACTGGTTTTCCTCCAGCACCCGGGACCCAGGCCTTTACTCCGGCCACCACCTTCTGCCTTCACTCCAGCCAGCGTCTTCACTCAGTCTTCACTTCAGTCTTTGCTCCAGCCAGAGCACTGCTCCTGTAGCTCCCTCTGCCCCCCACCTTTCCCCTCATAGCAGGCATCCTGCCCCACCCACCACTCCATGCCTGTATATGCAAATTAACCCACCATCTTTGTTGAGTTAATTTGCATACTCACTCCTGATTGGCTGGTGAGTGTCATGGAAGTGTGGTAAATTTGCATATTTCTCTTTTATTAGTGTAGATGTTGATGGGAATAAACACTGTGTCAATAATTTAAAATTGTTTTCTACTTTAAGACCACTTTTTTAAACCTCTAATTTTCTTTTCATTCCCCATATTCAAAATGCAAAATTTAGAAAATTTCCCATATTCTAAATACAGAGCAAATGTACATTTATAAGATTTCCATAAATCAAATTTAACTCAGTTAACAATTGACTTCTCATTTATGATTTTGGTAATTTGCATATTTACATATAACATTTACTTCTTAAGAAGAATACTTATTTATTCTGAATGGGCACAGGAAGTAGTATAAGAAAAAAGCAGTATGGTAAACCTTAGAAATAGAAGAACAGGAAAACAAGTGAAGAGGTATTTATATACTGGGTCACATTTCTCTGGCACCTTTATAGATAATGACTATAGTTTTTAAAAAATTAGTCTCAAAATCACATCATTAATTTATATCCCCTCTTCATCAGTTTTACTGTAAATGTTAATATAGCCCTAACTGGTTTGGCTCAGTGGATAGAGCATCAGCCTGTGGACTGAAGGGTCCCAGGTTCAATTCCGGTCAAGGATGTACCTTGGTTGTGGGCACATCCCCAGTAGGGGGTGTGCAGGAGGCAGCTGATCGATGTTTCTCTCTCATTGATGTTTCTAACTCTCTATACCTCTCCCTTTCTCTCTGTAAAAAATCAATAAAATATTTTTTTTAAAAATAATAATAATACAAAGGACAGAAAAAGTATTCAATTATCTGTAGCCATATTGACTATATGGCTATATTTTGGAATGTGGTTTTTTCTGTGTTCTAAATAAAGGTTGAGGTTTCTTTTTCTCATGGTAGTTTAGAAACAGACCTAATTTCATTGAGACCATATCTAGGCCCTAAAGCAGTGGTCGGCAAACTGTGGCTCGCAAGCCACATGAGGCTCTTTGTCCCCTTGAGTTTTTAGCAAAGGCCAGCTTAGGAATACCCTAGTTAAGTAAATTACAATGTACCAACTTATATAGTTTAAGTTTAAAAAATTTGGCTCTCAAAAGAAATTTCAATCGTTGTACTGTTGATATTTGGCTCTGTTGACTAATGAGTTTGCTGACCACTGCCCTAAAGTATAATGTATTAGACTTGGCATCCATTGCCCCAGTTGAGAATGGTAACAATGTCATTCAGAGCTCCCAAATGAAATACAACTACAAATAAGTGAGTCTGATTTTTCAATAAGCATAATTTGTAGATCAAATGTGTTACAGTTTTCAATATATTTACTTTGGGAGGCAATATATTTATTTTGATGATGCTGTCATTCCTCAATACAATTTGTGAAATTGTTTCTAAATTTGCCTTTACAGGCAATTTTCAAACTCCTTCCCCTTTTTCCTGTTATAATACACATCCTCCAATATATATGACATACACATAAACACAAACACATGCACTTCCTTTCTTGAACAAATCCCAGCATTACTCAATTTGAACATCCATTTGTTCATCAGATTGGTATCAGAATAATGTTTGGCTGCATCCAAAAACCAAATCCATGCCTAAAAGACAAATGGATCTCAACCCTTACAATATTCAAAACCATGTTGAAATAAATTCCCCAAAGAAAAATACCCCAAATATTTAAAGTAATAACACCTTTATTGGAATAAGTTGAATTGCAAACCAAGATCTTTACTTATAAAATGACACGATTTATTCAGAAGTATAAACTGAGCTGTGTTCCCTTTAACATTGGTTGCATTACCTCACAGTAATAACAACCAACACTTTGATAGTGCTTTTCTGTTTACAAGCAATTTCTCAATCACTTTTCTCATTGGAGCCCTGCTGGAAGCCACTTCCAGCATGTCAGCAGGGCTGAATTATCTGGAAACGGCTGAGGGCATTTCCCCAATCCTGAAAAGGCTGCATAAATGATTGTTTGTCGCCAGACAGCTGAGGGCATTTCAATCTACATGTTATTGCCTCCTATTGGCCAAATACCTGAACAGCCGTAGGCAATTCTTCCAATCTGACAATGGATTCTGTATACTAGACCTTACCCTTTGATACGTATATCTACCTTGCCTTAGGACAAATTGTGTTAATAAAAAGCAAGGGGTCCTGAGACAAGAGAGAACTTTGTTTCTTTAGCCAAGCCCCTCTGGCCCCCAAATGCCTTCCAAAATTATGTTTCGTCTCTGGACTCTTGATTAATTTACACACAGTGCCTTCTCCAGATTCCTGAACCCCTTCTAGATGCTGGATTAAGACCATCAGCAGAGCCCTAACATAATCCTGTGAAATAACTCAGATACAGAAAAGGAAAAGGTCCTCTATCCCCGCTCTTTGCATCTTCCAGGTGTCTGGAATGGTGATGACCACAGTGCTATTGGAAGCCTGGTGTCAAACATGGTGGGGCCCTTCAGCCTGGGCCCCTGAATGACTGTGTGGAGCAGAGCAATTTACTGTTGTGAATTCTTCACCTAGTAGTTTTTATGTCAGAGAGAAGTAACTTCTTTTTGCTCTTTAAACC
Source organism: Corynorhinus townsendii (assembly GCA_026230045.1). Classification (NCBI taxonomy): domain Eukaryota; kingdom Metazoa; phylum Chordata; class Mammalia; order Chiroptera; family Vespertilionidae; genus Corynorhinus; species Corynorhinus townsendii. The sequence continues at coordinate 10,136 of JAPDVU010000069.1, read as the reverse complement.
ATATTATTTAGAATCTCCCATTATATAACAACTTTGTATTTTACCCTATGTTTATGAATTCATCCTTACCATTTATATACCATTTGTTATTACTTTATCCAGTAAGCCATGTGGAGGGCAAGCAAATGTTTGCCTTAGTCTTTGCAAATAATTTGATTCAGTTGGTATTTCTTGTAGTCTTTTTCCACTGCTGATCAAAATGCTACTTCCTTCAGTTGATTCATTTATTTTTGTTGAATCCTATTTGGTTTGTAACAGGTTCCTCCTGTATTTAAAGAAATTTTTAGAAAAATTTCTTAAAATTGTATATTTGCTTTATATTTTTCTTTAAGTTACTGAGCCATTACATCACAAATCAAATTCCCATTACTAGAATCAAGGCTAGTACTGGGAAATGTATGGCTTTATTATTAGTTAATCAGCTAATATTGGAACAAGAACTATATTGGATATATTTACCATTAAGTCATTATTTGTCTCATAAATGTTTGAGTCACATAAAATTTCATTATGTTTTACAATCCTGGGTTCAAAAATTAGCCTACTTAAAATATGATTCAAGCCCTGGATCAGTGACTTTTTTGGTTGGAGAGTTGTCCCATACACCAAAAGGTTGCAGGTCAGGGCACATACCTAGGTTGTGGGTTCATCCCTGGTCAAGGTGCTTATGGGAGGCAACTGATCATGTTTCTCTCTCCCACAATGTTTCTCTTTCTCTCTCTCTCCCTGCTTCTTTCTCTAAAAAGTTAATAAAACATATCCTCAGATGAAGATTAAAAACAAACAAACAAAAAGATATAATGCAATCACTGGTAAATATATAAAGGTAATCCAGAAGAAGAAAACTATCTTTGGTGAATATCAATTCTCACTTATTCATCTGCTTGAATTTTAACAACAACAAAAAACTATAGTAAAGGTTTGGCTGGGAACATAAAGAATTTCACAGGCTCTTTATTTTCTAGCCTTATGTTGGGCCAGCTGCTAATGACTATCTAGGAAAACTGGCAGTCACACCTACCCTGGACTGTATGAGTTTGGGGATTAAGAACAGGAATAATTACCCAGATGGTGTGGCTCAGTGTTTGAGCTTCAACCTATAAACCAGGAGGTCATGGTTTGATTCCCAGTCAGGGCACATACCAGGCTTGCGTGCTGGATCCCTAGTAGGGGGCGTGCAGGAGGCAGCCAATCAATGATTCTCTCTCATCATGGATGTTTCTAGCTTTCTCTTCCTCTCCCTTCCTCCTGAAATCAATAAAAACATAATAAAAAATAAAAGGACAGGAAGAATTGTTAACTGAGAGATATAATGAAAAGAAAACAATTCTATCATAGATTTGGAAAAAATATAGTACTTTCCTTAAGGAAATAGTTGGGATGCACTTCATATAATTGCAGATTTACCTGTATTTGTTGATACACAGAGGCTGTGTGATTCACCCCCTGTGGATGGGTCCAAATCTTCATGTTCAGCTGTTTTATCTTCATCCTCAAAGATCTACAATTAAGAATAAGATGACAGAGGGGCAACAAACAAGATCTGTTCTGAAGGAGAAACAGTATAGATACAGAATTGCAATCTGAGATTTATTTATTTATTTTTCCTACTTTGGCAACCTGAGATTTAAACAAATAAATAGCAATTTGAGCAATTTAAACGAATGACTTGTACTTATTTTTTCCCTTAGAACTCTGAACTGCTAAAATATTTTAAATTAGACTATTCTTAGTTTCCAATCGTTAATCTTTTCTTTTATTACAATATCTTATTCTAATTCTTATCTATCTTTTTACCTCTCTTGAAAAAGCCCTCGTTGACCATCATACTTTTCTATGATTTCCTTCCACCATGTTTTTGTAATTTATACTTCAAATATTCCAAGTACTACTACCATTAAATTGTCTTCTCTGCATCGATGAAGCAGAAAAGCTCCAGGTAATTTCCCAATGTTGATAGGAGGAAATGAGTCACCAGAGAGAAATTCATGGATTCCATCATTTTCAGAGAAACTAGTGTCACTAATTCTTGCATGGTTGTTATTTCTAAATTAAAGTTAAAAAAAAAAAACCCACCACCAACAAATGATTTGAGTAGCCACAATGTCTTAGATATTGTAATAAGTGCTAGGGTAGTCACTTGACTATTATTGTGGGCAATTCAGATATGAAAACATATTCTTTGTTCTCCATAGGTTTACAGTATCCCAGGAAAAAAACAAACTTACGCAAAATAACTAAAACACCCGTAAGGCAGACCCCCATAAACACTCACTTCAATCCCTTCTCTCTAGGCTTCCTATGCTATGTAGGCTGAGAGCCAAGTACTCCAATTCTTAGCCACTTTGCAGCTAGAGGTGGCCATGGGTCACAGTTCTCTGTAATGAGATGTAAGTGGGAGTTTCTCAGGGGAATTTCATTCCCAAACAATGAAGCAAGGCTTTCAAGGATCATACTGTTTACTCTTTACCCTCTAATATTTCCCTTTCTTCTTCCTAGAATGTAGGTACATAGCTGGAGGGCCAGCACCCATCTTTCAACCATGAGATTAAAAGGTCCTATACCAAAGATAGTACATAAGTAAAACAGGAGGAGCTGGTTCCTTGGTGACATCCTTGAATTGCTACATCAGTCTTGGGATGCCAAGCTTTGAGGAAATTGTTTATACCACTATTAGAGGTCTGCTGGCTCTGGAGTTAGACAAACCTGGGCCTGAAGTTCAGATCCATCATTCACCAAATTGTAATTAATTCCTTTTCTGTACAATGGAGGCTAGAGTAGTTCCAACCATATATATGGTAAGCATTCAATAGTGTTGGTTATTAGCCACTCATATGCCTTATTTCTAATAATCATAAATCTTTAAGAATCTTTTTGCTTTTCCTATTAAGCAAGACAAGGTGTCACTAGTCTTGAAGAATTTACTACTCAATCCCATTGATTTTCTTTATCATGCTTTTTACCCCTTTCTTTCGAGGCTGACTTCTTGATTAGATGGCTATAATAACACTCACCACTGTAATTTCTTCACCTCTCTTATTAGAAGAATTACGTAGACACTCTGGGGCAGTGTCACTAGAATAACCTCCTTTATGAAATTCCCCAAATCAGCCAATTCCACCACTTATGAAGAATATTTTTAAATAGCCAACAAGAGAGAAACCAAGATGGCAGCATAAGGTATACACCTGTATGTGTTGCCTCTCACAACCACACCAAACCTACAACTAAAAGACAAAACGACTATCACCCAGAACCATGGAAAAGCTGGCTGAGTAGAAGTTCTACAACTAGAAGGAAAGGAAAAAGCACATTGAGACTGGGTAGGACGTGCAGAGATGCAGAGGCATGTGAATCGGGCTGGCAACTGGGTGCGCTGTTGTTTTTCAATTGGGAAGGAGATACAAGCTTGCTACTGTTCTGAACTCCAGTTTCTGGCAAGACTCTGGGGACCCAGACTCCTACGGGGAGAAGCTGGACTGTCTGGCATCAGGTCAGAAAGTGAGGGTGGCTTTCTTGCAGAGGTGCTTGCAGGAATCATTGTTTACTGTGCTGGGGCGCGGGACGCAGGGACACAGAGACACAGAGACAGCTGACTGGCAGCCATTGCTGTTTGCTACACCCTGGTGATTCCCTGAGACCCCGCCCCACCCAATTTACAAACCCACCCAAACTGTGTGCAGCAGCTTTTGCATGTGAATGGCCTGCCCTTTCCCAGCTTAACCTAACTAACTGCAGCTGGGTCAGACAGCTCCAAAACTTCCAAACCCAAACAAAGAAGAGAAACCTGCAGATCTCCCTATAGCTCCAGCTGGGTGGCCTCAGGCAGTAGTTGACTTGCACCTCCTTGGAGATTCAGGAGCCAGTGCACCTAGTGATCAGTGTGAGATGATACCAGATTTCAACTCCTCACATCCATAAGTGACACATTCAAGAGGTAGACTCAGTGAGCATCAAAGCCTCACTGAAGCAAGTCCTGCCCCATAAGGGTATCTCCAGCACAGCAGTTCTTCCATTATAGACACAGCAGGTCCTCACAGCCAATTGACCTGGAGATCAATTCCTCCCAGTGTACCAACAGCAATCAAGGCTAACTACAACAAGACTTTGCCACTCAGCCCACAAAGGGGTGCACCAAGAGTGTCCACCTCAGGTGATTGGGGAGGCTGAGCCACTGGGCCCTATAGGTCACCTACCACACAAAGCCACTCCATCAACACTGGGAAGCAGCCAAAATGCAGAGACAAAGAAACATGTCACGAATGAAAGAAATGGAGGAAAGCAAACTACTGGATATAGAGTTCAAAACCACAGTTATAAGGTTACTCAAGAATCTTCTAGAAACATCCGAGAAACTTAGTGAGACCTTCAAGGATCTTAATGACAATGCAAAATAAATGGAAAAGGACCAGTCAGAAATTAAGCATACACTGTCTAAAATAAAGAATAATATACAGAAATTCAACAGTAGACTAAAGGACCCCAAGAATCAAACCAAAGATTTGAAATATGAGGAAGCAAAAACACCCAACCAGAAAAACAAAAAGAAAAAAGAATCCAAAAATATTAAGATAGTATAAGGAGCCTCTGGAACAACATCCAAATTATGGGGATGCCAAAAGAAGAGAGAGAGCAAAATATTGAAAACCTATTAGAAGAAATAATGACAGAAAACTTTCTCTACCTGGTGAAAGAAATAGACTTACAAGACCAGGAAGTGCAGAGAACCCCAAACAAAAGGAATCCAAAGAGGACCACACCAAGACACATCATAATTAAAATGCCAAGGGCAAAAGACAAAGAGAGAATATTAAAAGCAGCAAGAGAAAAACAGTTAGTTACCTACAAGGGAACACCATATGACTGTCAGCTGATTTCTCAACAGAAACTATGCAGGCCAGAAGGGAGTGGCAAGAAATATGCAAAGTGATGAACAGCAAGAACCTGCAACCAAGATTACTCTACCCAGCAAAGCTATCATTTAGAATTAAAGGTCATAAAAAGAGCTTCACAGACAAGAAAAAGCTAAAGGAGTTCATCACCACCAAACCAGTGTTATATGAAATGTTGAAGGGTATTCTTTAAGAAGAGAAAGAAGAAAAAGATAAAGATAAAAATTATGAACAACAAAGTGACAACAAATACATATCTATCAACAAGTGAATCTAAAAATCAAGTGAATAAAAAATCTGATGAACAGAATAAACTGGTGAATATAATAGAATCAGGTGCATAGAAAGGGAGTGGACTGACATTCTCAGGGAAAGGGGGTGTGAGGGGTGCGGGAAGAGACTGGACAAAAATCGTACACCTATGGATGAGGACAGTGGCGGGGGGTGAGGGCGTGTGGTGGGAGGGGGATCGGGTGGAGGGGAGCTATGGGGGGGAAAAGAGGAACATCTGTAATAATCTGAACAATAAAGATTTATTTTTAAAAATAGCCAACAAGTACATATGATTATTTATAGTACATATAAAGTACTGGCTAAAATGAAGCTTTAAAATTTTTATTTTATTAATATTGTGGTTCTTTTTAACATAATCAAAAGTTGGAATGTTGCACAGTATATGCTATCTGTGGGTGTTTACACAGTTTTGTGTTCTAAAATTTTTTTTTCTTTTTCCCTATACTCTCCACCATAGAATCCAAAGTACTTATTTGAGATCAGAGAGGTATTGCAGGGAGAAAGGTAAAATAAAGTAGTGTTCTGGGCCCTCAAACATTGCACAGGTCTTCCACTGCCTGGAGGCAGGATGCTTTAAGACAGAGGGAGGTGCAGTAGGTCACCGAACAATGGGTCAGTTAGAGTTTGGAGGGAGGTGGTAGTTCACGCTCCGGCCAAGTGTGCCCAGGCGTTGCACCTGTGCCCTGAGTTTCTGGGGAACAGCTGAAATAGCTTTAATAACCTTTGGGTTGTCATTGTAACTGTCCTAACTCCCTCTTGTGGTTTCCGAGTATAAATTTGCTGTAACACCTGTGGTCTGCACTGCAGTTCGGCCTTTACCGCGGTGAAGTGCTGCAACTGTAGTCGCTGGCCAGCTTAATAAAGGCTCATACATTTTGATCTCTGTCTCTGGTGGTCGTCTCTTGTGGGTCACCCCATAACAGTAGCAGTATTCTAATAAGTCCAGGAAAGCAACTTACAACTAATTGGTCAGCTCTTTTTATTTTCTGTTAAGTTTTCATTTTCAAAAGAACACATACCACCAGTCTCACTTCAGAAAACCACTTCCATTTAGAAAAATCACAAAAGTGTAATCTTTACTTAAAGCAACCATGTCCATGTCACTTACTATTCATAGTCCTTGGTTTTTGAAATTACAATGGTATATGTGCTATTAAGAAAGGCAGTTTTGCAAATAAATAAATAAATATCAGAAAACATGCAAAAATGTCCTTTAAAGGGTCATAAAAAATATCATGAAATCCATTAAAAAGTAGAAAGTGTATATTCCTTACTCATAGAGAGGCACTTGAGGCCTCACCTCTGAGCCCATTAACTCTTATTTTAAAAACAATTCTAATGACTTTGCCCATGTGGTCTCTAAACCTTTGGAAGATAAGCTATTATAAGTTAAAATGTAGGAAGAGATTGTGATAGAGGCAAACTGACAGTAGCATGAGTAACAGCTGACAGCGAGAGACCAAAAATATAACAATCTAAGGCTACAAAATGTGGGGATAGATATCTTTTCCATAAGGTATATTTGAAGCTTTGGCCTGACAAGAATTTCCCACCTGCCCCACCCTTTTTTGGGGGTCACAGCACAGTCATTTTCTTTTGTGGAATCCCCATCTCCCCTGTTCCCCATCCATGTGGTTCGTGAGAGACTGTCATCCTCAGCTCCCCAATCTCTATGCTTCAACAACAGTCCAGAGACAGACAGGCCTGGCCAATGGAGGAACTCACTCCCAATCACATTGATTGCTTCAGCCATGAGCATGTGGCTCATGCCTCACTAATGAGGGTCAGATTTAAATTATTTACTAGAACCACTGGAAAAGAGCTTTTTTGCTAAGCTCCAGGCTGTTGACAATCCTTGTGATATACAAGGCAAAACATCCAGAGAACAAAATGACCACATTGTAGAGAGCACCTGGGAAAGGCCCCTGAGCTGATTGTCATCTGAATCTAGTGGCGCCTAGCAGGGCCATGCCCTGGAAACATACCTTGCCAGAGGCAGGTGTGTTGTCAGTCTGACCATTAGCTCAGGCACCAGGGGCTGGATTTCATTATCTAAATCCATCCAGGCACCAGGAACAAACACAATTATCTGGGCTCACCCAGAAGTGATTACAAAGAATCCACAAGAATGCACATATTTTCTTTATCTTAAACTTTAGTAAAACTTCCTGGTATCTTACTATATAAAATAAATGCACTGTATTGGCTCTGGGTCCCTGTCTCTCCATCAGAGGACAGCTGTCCCCCCTGGTCCCAGCTTTCCCTACTGTCTTTGTGTCTGTCTCTTTCCTTTTCTCAATCCCCCATTGCCCCTATTCAGGACTCCTGACCCCTCTCTAGCCATGCTGGTCACAGAAAAGAGAAATATTTATACCATAGAACAAAGCAAATTCTTCATATGGAAAGGGAATAAAATTCCAAACTAATAATCACATTGTTCATACACCTGGAAGCACCTGTTTCTTTGAAGTTCCTTACCAGTTTGAGTTGGGTTTCTGCCACCAAAATGAAACCTTAGTAAGACACCTTCATACCTGAACTGGCCTGATCCCCTGTATAATAACAGATGCTTAGGAAAGTGATTTTACATCTTCAAGAAAATGAAAAGAAAAAAATGATATGGAAATATTTTGTTTTAAAAGGCATTAAAATATACAGTACAGTTTAGAGAGATTTTCTTTAAAGAGAATGTTAAATAAAAACTTGTATTCAAGAAAAATAGGTGCCAGTTATCCAGAAAAGTAATTTAAGAGAAATGTTTTATTTTTCAACAATGTTGGCTTAAATGAAATATGGTAGCTTAGGGACCTTAATCATTGTGTTCACTGATATCTGTTAAAATCCTTGGTCCCAGAGAAGGTTCAAGAGATCTGTCAAAAATTTATATGACTTGAAAGTGTTCATGACAAGAAAAAATATTGATAAACTACGTGAGATGATAAATGTTAACTAAACTTTTGTACAACTCATTTCACAATATATACATATACTAAATTATTATGTATATACCTTAACTAATACAATGTTATATGTCAATTATAGGTTTAAAAAAAAACATGGTGGGGGAAAGAATTGATCTGACATGTGGGTGTCTGGGATAGAAAAATTAAAAAGTGAGAATATATGGCCCTGGCCAAGAGGCTCATCAGTTGGTCAGAGGGTCATTCTATACACCAAAAGGTTATGGTTTGATTCCCAGTCAGGGCACATACCTAGGTTGCAGATTCTATCCCAGGTTAGGGCATGTACAAGAGGCAACTGATCAATGTTTCTCATATCAATCTTTCTTTCCTTTCTTTTCTCTCTAAAAAAATCAATAAAGACCCTTTCTCTCTAAAAAAAAAAAAAATCAATAAAGACATATCCTCATGTGAGGATTGTTTTTTTTAAAAAAGTGAGAAAATAGATGGTTCCCAAGTACCTAAGAATCAGTTTCATGGAATAATAAAAGTTGAAAGGGTCTTCAGAAATTACCTAGTCTGATTTATTTTAATATTCAAATAAGAAAACTAAAGCCTAAAAAAGCTAAGTAACATTTCAGCAAACACATTATTAGCCAGAGCCTTATAGTAAAACTGTATGAAAATTAGTGGAATGAGTCTATCTTTGACTTCATGTCATTTCTATCAAATTGCTGCATTCTATTTTTACAGCTTTTGCTGTAATATTTTGTTTAAAATCCCACTCATATATACCCAGAGTTAAGTTTGAAAACACATTCCACAAGAAGTTTAAAAATACATTCTATAAGCAAATATAAGTATTTTTATTTTCTACCTTGTGAAATTTTAGCTTTACTCTTTCTCACTGTTATGAATGTTATAGAGTTTACTACAAACAGTGAGAATGGATGATCCTCGGACCTAGCCCTGAGCTTCTGACTCCTGCTCTGGCTCTGCTCAGTGGCATGGTTCTGAGTTTATTGGCCTGCTCAGAACACCTCTTGATCCCTGCCGTACCAGGATACCTGGGGATCTCGTCACTTTCTCACGGTAAGCTTCAGGGACTTTCCTGACCTCCCCCCACCCCCCCCCGCCCCCCCTACTCCCACCCCCCCGCCGCCATCATTCCCTTGACCTGGAAGGGCCTCAGAGTTTTCCCGTCTACTCAGCTACACATTCTACATTCTACAAAAGCCCAGGTACCTGGCCGGGAAAACTCTGCTCTACTCCATGGGAAAGGTCTCAGGGTGACAACCTTGGAACCTTCTCTCGTCTCTCTCTCTCTCTACAGGTTGGCTGAGGAAAAAGAAGGATGCTTCTTCTTTCCTCCCCAACTTCTCTTTGGCCCTTCCCTCTGATCATGGGGACTTCTCAGTCCAAACCCCCTCTATACACCCTTAGGGTGTCTCCTCGCCAATCTCTCGACCCTTGGTCTTTTTGGCTACATAAACCAAAGAAGCTCTACCTGGCCACAATATAAACTCGACAATGTCTCTCTGTGTTTCAGCACTTTCGATTCCAATATCCTCCAAGACCTAGATAATTTTTGCCACCGGACAGGGAGGCCTCAGAGATCCCTACGAACAGACTCCCCTACCCTCCCACCCCCGGCTCTCGCCCCTCACTTTACTCCTCATGTTCCACCCATCAGATCCTCCTCGCAAAGTCCTCTTTGCCCTCTCAGATAGGTCCTCAGCCCCTTTCTCTGTCTTCTGACTGCTCTTTTGACCCAGCAGATCATTCCTCTCCACGTGTCTCACTTCCGCCACCTCCTTACAACCCTGCCACAGAATCTGCACCCCATGCTCTACCTCTGAGAATTCTAACCGCCCGCCTTCCTCTGTGCACTCCACCAAATATCCGGCCCTGTGACTGCCAGCAACCAAATTCACAGGTGGCTGGCCATTCCCTTCTCACTTTCTGATCTTCCAGAGAGCCTAAATCCTGAGAACGTGAGCTCCAAAACAGCCTTTCCCATCTAACACATTCTCAGGACACCCAAAGACTG